>OX940950.1:31618316-32218316 GCA_954870475.1 Euphrasia confusa
CCTCCGCGAACAAGTCGCAGGCTTTCAATGGATATACTTTGAGGGTTCCCCATAATGGCCTTGTGTTAAACACTCCGTTTTCATGGCACAACAAGTAGTCTAATCCATTTTCGAGTATTCTTGAAAGAATGACTCGTACCTTCTCTAATCACACATACCGCATTAATCATCAATCATTTTCTATACTTGTCCGAATTCCATCCTTTACCCAGAAAAGTTAACTTAGTTGTATCATCTTTCAAGATCGATTCTTAGGTCGGGAGGTCCATTCCTCCAACTATAATTGATCAAATCAATTTCGACCTTTTGAATCCCTTTTGAATAGATACTACCAAGTTCAAGAATTCACAAGTACAATGATAAAGAAATACATCCAGTAAGTAAAACAAGTTATACATAACGGTTTGTTGCATTGTGGTAGACTGAGGATTCATCATTCATATATTGCTATCTAATGTACCAGAATAGATATTACCATTATTTCTTATCTAAATCATCAAATGATTAAAGAAATAAAATATCCATTGATAATAAAAAAAAACAGAACAAAAGTTCTTTTCTAGAATTAAAAGGTACAAAGCAATAAACTTGAAATGAAATCCTATAACTATCAAAAAGATAAATGTCTTCCACTGCAACCGCTGCTTCCTCAACAGCTCTGCCCAAGTGGACTCGAACTCTTCTTATCTAAGTCGCTGGGTTTTCTGGAACCCCTGCATTTAGAATGCACATACCGTCAGTGGTTCCATATCTACACACCAGAACTCTGGTAGATAATACCGCTGACTATGTTTTACGACTAAAGAAAAAATCCGTACCTTTGAGAGTACAAGATGTAGACCCCCAGTACTCAGATTGCTTTTCTTGGGGATGTTTGCCCGAAGGCTTCTTTATCCCACCCTTTGGTCCAAGTCCCTTAGGACCACGGGACCCTCTTGTCTTCTTCTCCTTTCCCTTGCCTTTAGGTCCGAAACCTTTGGCTTTGGCTATAAGAGCTTGCGATTGTTTCAACTCGTCTAAAAGATCCATCATCTCAAAAACATGATCAAGTGTTTCATCGAAGTAACAGATCTTTATGAGTATCCTCATCGCCTCTTTTCTAGCCTTCTCATCATGTCCAAACAGCAACTTGAGTTTGAGCATGACATCATGATTAGCGGCTAATGCACGAGCACTACCCCACCTTTCAAAGTCAAAAATCTCCTCCTCAGTTGAGTTAATGGTGAGTCCAGGAGGACAAGTTTCACTGAGTACATCTTTGTACTCCTTTGCAGTCTGAGCAATGTCTAACTCTTCTTTCCATTCAATACAGTATGGAACCAGTGCGTTAATTTCCTCAAGTATCAACAAAAGTGGATTCATAGCAATTCTCTAAACCTATAAGCACATTTAAACAAACAATTAATTTAATATCCGATGTTATCTCCCTAGAACAACATCATTAAATTACTAATCACATCTAAAATCCCATCAGGTAAGGCAAGCCACGTGGTGTGGACGTTTACCCACCCAAATGATTTAGCAATTAGATTTTCTTTGGCCATACATCAATTATAGCGTGACTTCATGGGGAAGAATACTATAACGCGTATCTAAGTGTAAACCATTACTCAGTACCAAAGTAAATTACTTGGAATCGCTACATTACCGCAAGCCACGTGGTGTGGACGTTTACGATAACTTCACAACTCTTCATAATTACTTACAACTGTCTACATCAATTAATCCAAAGTCCGTCAGCATAGCAAGCCACGTGGTGTGGACGTCTACTATACTAAGAGACTTTTATAATTGACTCCCAATTACTTGATCCATTTAATCTCGTAAATCAAGACGTGGAGAATCATAAGTGAAACTCGAAGTTTATAACCAGTGATTCGCCATGCGAGCGACCCTATCTCTCATAAATGAGGGAGCCGAGCAGACAAACGACCCATCTATCAAAGAATGGCACGAAAGTCTCTAATTTGTGTCCTCTACATGACCAAGTGGCTCTGGCTCCATTCCACTCCCCGGGGTGAGAATGAGTCGACTTGAAGTCAGTTTCAGAAAGACAAATTAGGCATTGTTTGATAAATTTGATCAATGTTTCTTGTAAAAGGAATTACAAGAATTCTCCTCCAATGACTCGTCTATACGAACTTCGAAAGTCCATAAGAGTCACCAAGAGAACAGTAATGGAGACCATGGGAATGTTTCCATCCCCTCTCCCACTTAGCTTTTTATAATAATAGGGATACGCTATCTAGTGCATAAAATAAACACATATAGCATGCATACAAGTAATAAAGCACATAGTATCACATAGTCAAAATAATGCTAGAAAATTATTTTCCGACTATCATGGCTTTATCCCATCTTCGTACGCATCTTCTAGTCTTCAGTCTTCGTTCTTGAATGCTCCATGTGACGAGAATATTAATCTCTAATATTTAAATCTATTTATTTTCAATTAATCCAAAAGTTACTTAATTCGAAAATTAAGTCAATCGAATATATCAAAAATAAAATTAAATATTATTAATATTTTCATTTATTTAATTTCCCATCTAATTCTATTAAATCTTTTAGAATAATCTATCCAAGTAAAACTCGGAATATTCTAGAAGACTTCTATAATAGAATAAGGAAATAAAATAAATTTAGGACTCTACTACTTTCCATTATCAATTTATTTCCATCTAATGAAAATTCCCAAGAATAGGAATAATCAAATAGGAAATAAATTAATACTAAATTAATTAAATTCCTAATCCATGAATATTTCCATAAAGGAAACAAAACAAATAGGAATAAAATTAATTCAATTAATTCTCTTCCCTAATCCATGAGAGTTTCCTAAAAGGAAGATACTCAATTAGGAAAGTCGAATTAATTTAGGAAAGTCGGATTATGGTAGGAGTAGTACGGGTTGGGAGTCCCCGCACCACCCCCACCGTTGACCGCCCTCCGGGAGGAGCATCGCCGCCGCCCCCAGCCCACGCGCCACCACCACCGGTGGCCGGCGTGGCCGGAAGCTCCCACGGACAGCCCCTACGCCGGCGATCGATCCATGGGGTCGATCAAAGGATGATCGGCCCCCTCGTCCATTGTCTTCTTCGTCACACCTTCTTCGTCTTCCGGCGATCGTCTCAACATCGAACCAACGTAATTAAAATTACAAGAATTAAATTACAATTATCCGGTATCGATTCTATACATGAAAACGACCCTATACATTTTCCGGAAAAACAAAGAACGTAATAATAAATCCTAAATTCGGTCAACCCCCGAATTTTTACTATTACAAACATTCATCCACACAAAACGAATCTCGACATGTCCGAGAGTTTAATAATCATGATAATTAATTAAAAAACAATTAATTAAATCCAACCATGATAGCCGGAAATCCTGCAAGGTAGAATAATAATCGAGCATATACATGAACACGAAACCAAACGCTCTGATACCAATTGCTGGAAATCGATATCCCGGGCTATTAAAATTTATGCGGAACCGATAGCCCGAACGAAATCCTTCATCGCCGGAATAATCGGATCCCCGACTCATCCGCAGGAGTCCGACCTTTGGAGACTACGCGCCCGAAGACACGCAGCCCGCCCCCAGCCGAAGTCTCCCACGAGTCGGATCCACGAACGCGAACCACCGTACGACGGAACCGGGCCCGACGAGAGCTCCACCGCGGACAAGCCGCGGCAAAACCCTAGCCGAGCCCCCGCCGCGAAGGGGCTCGCGATCGCGCACTTTGCGATCGCTGGGGCTGCCCAGCAGCCCCCGGTGGTGAGTCCGGCGACTCACCACCGCCGCCGGAGAAGGGCGGTCAGCCCCCAGCTGACCTGCCGCGGCCCAGCCGCCGCCTCCCTCGCGATCGCGCACCAGCCGCGATCGCTCACCCCAGCCGGAGCCGGGGTGACTCCCGTGCGCACCCGCCGGTCGAGGGCTGGGGAGAGACCAGCTGCCGTGGCACCAGCCCACGGCGGTCTCCCCGCAATCGACGCATGGTCGATCGCCTGCCCCGGCGGTCCAGCCGGGGCTCCCTCGTCCGCGCGCGTTCGATCGAACCCTAGGGTTCGATCGGTCCCTTGGCTCCAAGCCGAGGGTCCTTCGATCTTCGCCGGGGATCTCGAATCCCCGTCCCCGAAGTTCGTACGTTTATCCGGATCGTGTGTTCATGTATACGCTACAATTAATTTACATGAAATCATAAAAGAGGGTTTATGATTTTACCTTCGATTCGTTGTGCGGAGAAACGAAATCAAACACCTTTGATGACCTTGCGATCTTCCCACGTATTCCTTGCACTCCGTTCGAACGTCGTGTGGGCGACGATCTATCGAACACCTTATGGATCTCCTTCACTCTTCAAGACTTTATTGTTGGCGTAACTTAGGTTAGGAAAAGTGAAGACCATGTAGTGCTTATATAGGCTACGTAGGGGATCATAAGGAGAATAAATATTGGGCTTCTAAATATTGAAGATTAAATTGGGTCCAACCCAAATCCATTAATCCTTATCAATATTAAATTTTATTTATTTTCCACTATATAAATAAAATTGCACTCCCAATATTATTCCATATTATATCAAATAATATTTCTCCGGTAGTATTATATATTCCGTGTATTTAAGATTTAAATATCCATGAATAAATTTATTTATTGCTCAATAAATATTATTCATCTCTTATATCCGAGAATAGTACCATTCAACCTTAATTATTATGCGGATTAAATCCACCTGCAGGGTTTACATAATAATTCCTTATGAACTCATCTCGGGGATATTATCAACCCTTCCGGGATACACTTTCCCGTCAAGTATTCACGGCATGTCGTATATAGAATATAGTGACCCAACTTAACCGGTAATTAATCCAATAATTAAATCGGTTAATTCCTTTGGTAAATCAAAGTCACTTATATTAAACATACACACCCGCAATAATATCGGGGATTAAGAATAAAATACTCTGAGATTTAAATTGATTATCCAAGGCAATCCTAATCAATAAATCTCAAGCGATCCGCCCAATACACCAAGTGTACAAGTGTGATAAAATAATTAAGATAAATTATTTTCTCTCTCACACAACGACTATACCGATGGATTGGTCCGTGTCCATCTAGGTCGTGAGCAACTGTTTGATTAAATACGAGTAACCGATAGTATGATCTTCTGTGTGCCCATGCAACACCATACTAACTACAACGTATAAAATCCAGGACTATATTTTGCATATATTAATTAATAATAATTAATTGCAAATAATTGTTTATTAATTAAATAGGTTAAATGCCATGACCGGGAGTTTACCGGTACTTAAATCTAGACATTAAGTACACAACTCTAACACCCGCAATAATATCAGGGATTAAGAATAAAATACACTGAGATTTAAATCGATTATCAAAGGCAATCCTAATCGATAAATGTCAAGCGATCCGCCCAATACACCAAGTGTACAAGTATGATAAAATAATTAAGACAAATTATTTTCTCTCTCATACAAAGACTATACCGATGGATTGGTCCTTGTCCATCTAGGTCGTGAGCAACTGTTCGATTATATACGAGTAACCGATAGTATGATTTTCCGTGTGACATCGCACACCATACTAACTACAACGTATATAATCTAGGACTATAATTTGCATATATTTAATTAAACATAATTAAAGCAAATAATTGTTTATTTAATTAAATAAATTAGTGGCAATGGATCGGGAGTTAATATCACTTAAATCTTGACATTAAGTATACAACTCCATCAATCTCCCACTTATACTAAGGTCTAGTCTTCTCTTCCAAACTCCCGAACCCCATACTCTTCACGTGCTTAATATGCACTTCCAAGAAGTGCCTTGTGCAAGAGCAATCTAGATTGTCGTTCCGAAGTTATCTTGGTGACTACAGCGTCGTCTTCCCTGACGATGATTCGTATCAGGTCGTACTTGCTCTATGTGTTATCTTACACTTATGGACTTGTGATTTCTTACGTTTGCCATTGCACCGCTATTCACAATAGCCATTGGTAAACTAAGAATCACATCTAAGTCCCAGAGGTTATCCCGGAGTGTTACCAGAACTTCCGCTGCCTCTGAGGCCACTATTCTTGGTTACCCATGGCAGAGTCCGAAAAGCATCGTGCTTATCACTCTTCCATGTTAAAACTCCTTCTCCTTTAATAGTGAAACACATAGCCTGATATCGACTTACACCGGTCCTCTTTACAGCAGTCGAATATTCCTTTCCAGGATTACCTTGATATCCTCCCACTATGCTAACCGCATAGCCGATATCAGGTTCTCCTTTGAACATCGTATCAATTAAGCTTTCCATACTTAAAGTGTAGGAAACCGCTTTCATTGCTTCTATCTCCTTTTGTGTTTCAAAACACATATCCTTAGATAGATGCATTCCGTATCTGAAAGGTAACGAACCTTTCTCGGAATCTTGCATGTTAAAAAGAACCATAATCATATATATGTAAGATGTCCAAGAGAAGTACAATGTTCTTTCCCAGAGATCCAAGATCTCAAGAACATGTCCAACTTCTTCCTATATCTTTCATATTGATTTATCTAGACAACCTCATTTTATGTCTTGACAACATCTTTACATTGTTACCAATGATAAGAATGTTCTCTATATAAAACCCGAGAAACACCACCTTGTTCCATCACGTTTCCAATACACATGATTCGTCTATGCTTTGATGAATCCATAAAATGGACTATCTCATCAATTTGCAAGTACCATGAACTCAATGCTTTGTTTCAATCCATAAATGGATCAACTAAGCTTGTACTCTAAATGATCTTGCCTCTTAGCAATAATCCATATTGCTTTCCAAGAAGGCACATTTAGATCTAGTAATGCCTTTATGTAGATCTAGGGATCGATTTCATGTATACTAGGTCCAGAGTTTGAAACTCTCCTAGTCTTATGAATATCTCTGGTTGACCCAAAACCTCCCACTACAATGGCATTCCGGTGTATAAATAGTAATAACAGTAGGTGCAGTTAGTGGTGTACCGCTTCTCGGTTTGGCTGGTTCTATCTCGTTTTGTGTTTCAAAACACATGTCCTTAGATAGATGCATTCCATGTCTGAAAGGTAACAACCCTTTCTCGGAATCTTGCATGTTAAAACGAAACCGTAATCATATATATGTAAGATGTCCAGGAGAAGTACAATGTTCTTTCCTAGAGATGCAAGATCTCAAGAACATGTCCAACTTCTTCCTATATCTTTCATATCGATTTATCTAGACAATCATCATTTTATGTCTGACAACATCTTTACATTGTTGCCAATGCTAAGAATGTAATCTACATAAAACTCGAGAAACACCACCTCGTTCCATCACGTTCAATATGTTGGAGTTGTGTACTTAATGTCTGGATTTAAGTAACGGTAAACTCCCGGTCATAGCATTTAATCTATAAATTAATAAACAATTGTTTGCATTTAATTATTGATAATTAAATATATGTAAAATATAGTCCTGGATTATATAAGTTGTAGTTAGTATGGTGTGCGACGTCACACAGAAGATCATACTATCGGTTACTCGTATTTAATCAAACGGTTGCTCACGACCTAGATGGACACGGACCAATCCATCGGTATAGTCGTTGTGTGAGAGAGAAAATAATTTGTCTTAATTATTTTATCACACTTGTACACTTGGTGTATTGGGCGGATCGCTTGAGATTTATCGATTAGGATTGCCGGCGATAATCGATTCAAGTCTCAGAGTATTTTATTCTTAATCCCCGATACTATTGCGGGTGTGTATATTTAATATATGTGACTTTGATTTTCCAAAGGAATTAACCGATTTAATTATTGGGTTAATTACCGGTTAAGTTGGGTCACTATATTTTATATATGGCATGCCGTGAATACTTGACGGGAAAGTGTATCCCGGAAGGGTTGATAATATCCCCGAGATGAGTTCATAAGGAATTATTGTGTAAACCTCATGAGTGGATTCGTTCCGCACAATAATTAAGGATGAATGGTACTAGTCTCGGATTCAAGAGATGAATAAATTAATTAGCAATAAATTAATTTTATTCATGGATATTTAAATCTTAAATACACGGAATAAATAATACTACCGGAGAAATATTATTTGATATAATATGGTTTAATATTGGGAGTGCAATTAATTTATATAGTGGAAAATAAATTAATTAATATTAATGGGAGATTAATAGATTTGGGCTTGGGCTCAATTTAATCATTAATATTGGAAGCCCAATATTCCACCTCCTTTAGATCCCCTACGTAGCCTATAAAAGCACTACATGGTCTTCACTTTTTCATAAGACAAGATTATCATACTTGATATTCTAGAGAGTTGAAGAGGATCCATAAGCTTGGAGGATCGTCGCCCACCCGACGTTCAAGCTAGTGCAAGGAATACGTGGGAAGATCGTAAGGTCATCAACTTAAATTCGTTTCTCCGCACAACGAATTAAAAGGTAAAATCATATACTCCATTCTATGATTTTATGTGAATTGATTGTGATACATACATGAACACACGATCCGGGAAAAACGACGAACTTCGGGGATGGGGATTCGAGATCCCCGGCGAAGGTTCGAAGGACCCTCGGCTGGGAGCCGAGGGGTGCGATCGAGCCCTAGGGCGTCGATCGCGGGGCCCACACGAGGACGCCCCGGCTGGACGCCGGGGCATGCGATCGACTTCACGGTCGATCGCGGGGGCAGCCGCGGCGGGGCCGCGGCGGGTGCGCTGGGCGCACCGCCCTCCTCGGCGGGTGCGCTGGGCGCACCGCCCTCCTCGGCGGTGGCGGTGAGTCGCCGGACTCACCGCCGGGGGCTGTTCGGAATAGCCCCAAGGGGATGCGCGTGCATCCCCGGCGATCGCTAGGGCTAGCGATCGCGAGCCCCGTGCGGGGGCTCGGCTGGGCGCGCGGGTTCGCCCGTGCGGTGCTCGGTCGAGCTCCGGCTCGTACGGTGGTTCGCGGTTTCATCTCCGGCGACGGGATTTCGGTCGGGTTGTCGGTTTCCGCAATTTTTTTGATAACCCGGGATATCGATTTCCAGCAATTGGTATCAGAGCGTTTGGTTTCGTGTTCATGTATGTGTTCAATTGTGTTCTACCTTGCAGGGATTCCGACTATCATGGTTGAAATTAATTGTTAATTATTCGTTTAATTAATTGCTATTTAATTTTACCATGATTATTCGTTATTAAACTCTCGAACATGTCGAAATTCGTTTTGTGTGGATGAATGCTTGTAATAGTAAAAATTCGGGGGTTGACCGAATTTAGATTTATTATTATTGTTCTATGTTTTCCGGAAAGTGTATAGGGTCGATTTCATGTATAGAATCGATACCGGAATTGTAAATTTATTTCTTGTAATTTATTTACGTTGGATCGATGCCGAGACGACCGCCGGAGAACTCGTGTGACGAAGAAGACGAAGAGGACGAAATATCGGGGGGGTCGATCATCCCCATGATCGATCCCCATGAGGATCGATCGACCCCACGCCAAGGGGCTGCCCGCTAGGGTTTCCGGCCACGCCGGCCACCGGTGGTGGTGGCGCGTGGCTAGTGTTGGAGTTGTGTACTTAATGTCTAGATTTAAGTAACGGAAACTCACGATCCATTGCCACTAATCTATTTAACTAAATAAACAATTATTTGCGTTTAATTATTTCTAATTAAATATATGCAAATCATAGTCCTGGATTTTATACGTTGTAGTTAGTATGGTGTGTCGGGCCCCACACAGAAGATCATACTATCGGTTACTCGTATTTAATCGAACAGTTGCTCACGACCTAGATGGACACGGACCAATCCATCGGTATAGTCGTTGTGTGAGAGAGAAAATAATCTGTCTTGATTATTTTATCACACTTGTACACTTCGTGTATTGAGCGGATATGCTTGAGATTTATCGATTAGGATTGCCGGCGATAATCGATTTAAATCTCTGAGTATTTTATTCTTAATCCCCGATACTATTGTGGGTGTGTATATTTAATATAAGTGACTTTGATTTACCAAAGGAATTAACCGATTTAATTATTGGGTTAATTACCGGTTAAGTTGGGTCACTATATTTTATATATGGCATGCCGTGAATACTTGAGGGGAAAGTGTATCCCGTAAGGGTTGATAATATCCCCGAGATGAGTTCATAAGGAATTATTATGTAAACCCTGCAGGTGGATTTGTTCCGCATAATAATTAAGGTTGAATGGTACTAGTCTCGGATATAAGAGATGAATAAATTAATTAGCAATAAATTAATTTTATTCATGGATATTTATATCTTAAATACACGGAATAAATAATACTACCGGAGAAATATTATTTGATATAATATGGTTTAATATTTGGAGTGCAATTAATTTTATATAGTGGAAAATAGATAATTAATATTAATGGATTAATAGATTTGGGCTTGAGCTCAATTTAATCATTAATATTGGAAGGCCAATATTCCACCTCCTTAAGATTCCCTACGTAGCCTATAAAAGCACTACATGGTCTTCTCTATTCTCATAAGTTGAAGATCACAATTCTAGAGAGAGAAAGTAGAGAGGGAGATCCATGGAGTTCGGTAGATCGTCGCCCACACGACGTCCGGGCTAGTGCAAGGAATACGTGGGAAGATCTCAAGGTCGTCAAATTGAGTTCTTCGTTTTTCCGAACAACGAGAACGAGGTAAATCGTAAAACCCTCTTTATGATTTTATCGTTTAAATTATCGTAAAAATATCATGAACCAAGATCCGAGGGATGAACCCGGGGATGGGGATCGACCTCGCGGTGGTGATCGAAGATCACCGGACCGCGGGAGGTCGGGAGATCCCCGCCGGGATCACACGAAAAATCCCTCGGCTGGACGCCGAGGGTGGCGATCGGCCCTAGGGCACGATCGCCGATCGCGCAACGGAGGAGCCCCAGCTGGACGCCGGGGCGTGCGATCGACCACGGTGGTCGATCGCTGGGGCGCCGCGGGCTGGTGCCGCGGCTGTCCGCTGGGCGGACGCCCCTCCTCCACGGCGGTGGCGGTGAGTCGCCGGACTCACCGCCGGGGGCTGCTACGAGCAGCCCGCGGGGATGCGCGTGCATCCCCGGCGATCGTGTTCGATCGCGAGCCTCTCGCGGGGCTCGGCTGGACATGCCGCGGGTTTATCCCACGGCGGTGGTTGTTCGGTCGGGCCCGGTTCACGTGGTGGTTCGTGGTTGTTTTCCGGCGAAAGGATTTCGATTGGGTTGTCGGTTCCGCAATTTAGACAATCCGGATATTCGAAGGATTTCGGTCGGAATTAATTAGATAATTTATTTATTTAAATTTATTAATTCCGGGATATCGATTTCCAACAATTGGTATCAGAGCGTTGGTTTTAGTTCATGGTATTTTTCGATAAATTGTTCTACCTTGCAGGGTTTCCGATTATTATGGCTAGATTTAATTATTGTTAATTAATGTCATAATAATGTTCTTGATTATTAAACTCTCGGTGATGTCAATATTTGTTCTTGTGTGGTGAATGCTTGTTCTTATTTTTCCGGAAATTGTATGAGGTCGATTTCATGTAGAGAATCGATACCGGAGAACGTAGTAATAAATTTGTAATTTATTTACGTTGGATCGATGACGAAACGACCGCCGGAAAAGTGTGACGGAGGAGACGAAGAGAGGGAGGACCGGGGATCGATCACGAGGATCGATCCCATGAGGATCGATCGCCCGGGCTGCCCTAGGGCTCTCGGCCACGCTGGCCACCAAGGGTGGTGGCGCGTGAGCCTTGGCCGGCGGTGGTAGTGGCGGTCGATGGTGGGGATGGCGTGGGGATCCCCAACCCATGCTATTTCTACCAAGATCCAACTTTCCTAATTGATTCGGTTTTCCTATTTTGAGTATTCCTAGTTTTGGGAATTCTCATGGAAATAGGAAAAGAATTAATTGGAATTAATTTATTTCCTTATTCTATTATGGAAGTCTTCTAGAATATTCTAAGTTCTACTTGGAATAGGATTCTAGAGATTTAATAGAATTGGAAAGGAAAATAATTAATTATTAAATTAATTTATTTCCTAATTGATTATTCCTATTTTATGGGAATTTTCATGGACATGGAAATTAATTAATTTTGGAAAGTAGAAGAGTCCTTAATTAATTTTTCCTATTTAATTATTCCTTTATGGAATTTTTAATGGATTAGGAAATGAATTAATTTGGAAGGATTAAGAGTCCTAAATTATTTTATTTCCTTATTTCATTATGGAAATCATCTAGAATAATCCAAGTGAGTCTTGGATAGATTATTCTAGAGATTTAATGAAGTAGAAAGGGAAAATAAAATAAATTATTTTATTTCCTTATTTCATTATGGAAGTCTTCTAGAATATTCCAAGTGGGTCTTGGATAGATTATTCTAGAGATTTAATGAAGTAGAAAAGGAAAATAAAAATAATAAAAATATTAATAATATTTAATTTTATTTTTGATATATTCGATTGACATAATTTTCGAATTAAGTAACTTTTGGATTAATGGAAAATAAATAGATTTAAATATTGGAATTAATATTTCCGTCACATGAAGCATTCAAGAACGAAGACTAAAGACTAGAAGACGCATACAGGGATGCGATAAAGCCATAATAGTCGGAAAATAATATTCTAGTATTATTTTGATTATGTGATAATATTCTATGTGTTTTATTTCATGTATGCATGCTTATGTGTATTTAATTATGCATTAGATAGCGTATCCCTTTGTTATAAAAAGCTAAGTGGGAGAGGGATTGGAAACAATGCCATGGTCTCCATTACTGTTCTCTTGGTGACTTTTATGAGCTTTCGAAGTTCGTATAGATAAGTCATTGGAGGAGAATTCTTGTAATTCCTCTTACGAGAAACATTGATTAAGTCTATCAAACAATGCCTAATTTGTCTTTCCAAAACTGATTTCAAGTCGACTCATTCTCACCCCGGGGAGTGGAATGGAGCCAAAGCCACTTGGTCATGTCGAGGACACAAATTAGAGGCAGTCGTACCATCTTTTGAAGGTGGATCGATTGTCTGCTCGGCTCCCTCATTCTATGAGAGATAGGGTCGTTCGCATGGTGAATCACTGGTTAGAAACTTTGAGTTTCACTTATGATTCTCCGCGTCTTGATTTACAAGATTAAATGATTCCAGTAATTGGGAGTCAATTGTAAAAGTCTTTTGGTGTAGTAAACGTCCACACGAACGTGGCTTGCTACATTGAATGGGATTTTGGAACGATTGATGTAGACAGTTATAGAAGGGAGTAAGAGAGCGTATGTTAACGTAAACGTCCACACGAACGTGGCTTGCGGTGAATATACGTGTCCCAAACAATCTTCTTAGATACTGAGTAATGGTTTACACTTAGGTACGCTTTATAGTATTCTTCCCAACGAAGTAACGCTATAATTGATGTACGACCGAAGCAAATCTAATTGCTAAATCATTTGGATAGGTAAACGTCCACACGAACGTGGCTTGCCTTATCTGATGGGATTTTAGAGGTGATTAGTGGTTTAATGATATTATTTGAGGGAGATAATATCGGAGATTAAATCGATTGTTTGTTGTTATATGTGATCATAGATTAGGAAATGGCTTTGAACCCACTTTATGTGATACTTAAGGATTTTAAACTCACTGGTCCCTAAATGTAATGATTGGAATAGAGATCTAGACATTGTCCAGACTGTTGAAGAGTACTGGTTAGTACTCAGTAAGCTTTGTCCTCCCGAGCCTATTGACATAGGCGGCTAGACAAGAAGCGATGAGGATACTCATAAAGGCCAGTCGCTTCGAGGAAACGCTTAAACACGTTTTTGAGATGATTGACCTTTTAGACGAGTTGAGACGGAAATCGCAAGCTCTTGTAGCCAATGCCAAAGGTTTCGAACCTAAGGGAAAAATCGGGGGAAAGGAAAAGCAAGCAAAGAAACCCAGTGGTCCTAGGTTTCTTGGACCACGAGATGGGACGAGAAAGCCATGAGGCAAGAGTTCTCGATGCAAACAGTCTGGGTACTGGAAGTCTGATTATCCTCTCAAAGAAAGTACGAAATTTTCTTTAGTCGTAAAACATAGTCAGTGGTATTATCTACCGGAACCTGGTGTGTAGATATGGAACCACTGACGGTATGTGCATTTTAAATGCAAGGGTTCCAGGAAACCCGACGACTTGGAAAAGAAGAAATCGTAGTCTACATGAGCAATGCTGTAGAGGAGGCAGCAGTTGCAGTGGAGGACATTTTATAGGATTTCATTTTGGGTTATTGCTTTTATGTACCTTTCATATTAGAAAGAACTTAGTTCTGGATTTCTAATAAATGGATATTTTATTTCTTTTAATCATTTGATGGTTATAAGAAGAAATAATGATATTATCTATTCTGGTACATTGGCTAGCAATATATAAATGATGGATCCTGAGTCCACTACAATGCAACGAACCGTAGTAAAACTCGTTTTACTAATAAGAGATTTCTTTATCAATTATACTTGTGGATTCTTATGCTGAATCATGTTTATTCAAATATGAAGTTCAAAGGTCGAAAATTGATATTTGATCAATTAAGTTGAAGGAGTGGACCTTCCGACCTAAGAATCTTATTTGGAAGATAACATGACTAAGCAATCCTTTATGGATATGAGATATAAGATCCGGACAAGTATTAGAATTGACTGACTCTGATGTATGCAGACCTATGTCTACTCAGACAATAAGGTACGAGTACTTCATTTGATGATTACTCGAGAAATGGATTAGAATAACTGATGTGCCACAAAAGCAAGTGTTTTGACAAGTCAATGGACACAAAGCTATTGTGGAGAACCATCAAGGTATATCCATTTGTGGCCCGCGATTTGATCGCGGAGGCAAGTACCTTTCTGAGGAATGCATGGCATACTGATCAGAGATTGGGATTTGATCCCAAATGACTACACCATACACTGAAGTGTAGAAATGGTGTGTCGTAAACAAGAAATGGAACTCTTATAGAAATAGTAAAATTATGAGTTATACGGAACTACCTATGTTCTATGGATATGTCTGGAAACAACGGGGCATTCAAATGCGGTTGTAGAATATCCTAGAAGAACAAAAGATGTGTGTTCAATAGTACTATGAACCAGAAGGACGTTAAAAGTTCTAACGCCCGGTTCTTATAGAAAGACTATATAATGAACCACAAAGCCCAAGGTGACGTAATACTTTGAAATGATAGAGAGAAAGATTAAGACTTAGAACCAGCCGAACCGAGTAGCGGTACACCACTAACTGCACCTACTGTTATCACTGTTTATACACCGGAATGCCATTGTAGTGGGAGGTTGTGGGACAACCGGAGATATTCATAAGACTAGGAGAGTCTTCGGACTCTGGACCTAGTATACATGAAATCAATCCCTTGATCTACATGAAGGTAGTACTAGATCTAAATGTGCCTTCTTGGAAAGCAATAAGGATTATTGTTGAGAGGCAAGATCATTTAGAGTACAAGCTTAGTTAATCCATTTATGGATTGGAACAAAGCATAAAGTTCGTGGAACTTGCGCATTGATGAGATAGTCCATTTGATGGATTCATCAAAAGGCATTGACGAATCGTGTATATGGGAAACGTGATGGAAACAAGGTGGTGTTTCTCGGAGGTTTTATGTAGATAACATTTTATCATTGGTAACAATGTAAAGATGTTGTCAGACATAAAATGATGGTTGTCTAGATAAATCAATATGAAAGATAAAGGAAGAAGTTGGACATGTTCTTGAGATCTTGGATCTCTAGGAAAGAACATTGTACTTCTCTTGGACATCTTACATAAATGATTATGGTTCGTTTTAAACATGCAAGATTCCGAGAAAGGTTCGTTACCTTTCAGAGACGGAATGCATCTATCTAAGGATATGTGTTTTGGAACACAAAAGGAGATAGAAGCAATGAAAGCAGTTTCCTACACTTTGAGTGTGGAAAGCTTAATAAATGCATTGTTGAAAACAAGAACCTGATATCGGCTATGCGGTTAGCATAGTGGGAGGATATCAAGGTAATCCTGGAAAGGAATATTCGACTGCCGTAAAAGTACTTTCGAAGTACTATTCTAGACTACGAAGCAGACGAGTTTTTCCTTTGGATTACATTCTCTTAGATTTCTAATCGAACGAGGACCGGTGTAAGTCGATATCAGGCTATGTGTTTCACTATTGAAGGAGAAGGAGTTTTAACATGGAAGAGTGATAAGCACGATGCTTTTCGGACTCTCCCATGGGTAACCAAATAGCGGCCTCAGAGGCAGCGGAAGTTTTGGTATAACTCCGGGATAATCTCTGGGACTTAGATGTGATTCTTAATTTGCCAAAGGCTATGTAAATAGCGGTGCAATGGCAAATGATAAGATCACAAGTCCATAAGTGTAAGATAACACATAGTGCAAGTACCACCTGATACGAGTCATCGTCGAGGGAGACGACGCTGTAGTCACCAAGATAACTTCAGAGCGGCAACCTAGAGTGCTCATTCACATAGTACTTCTTGGAAGTACAACTTAAGCACGTGATGAGTATGGGAGTCGGGAGTTTGGAGGAAATGACTAGACCTTAGTACAAGTGGGAGATTGTTGGAGTTGTGTACTTAATGTCTAGATTTAAGTAACGGAAACTCACGATCCATTGCCACTAATCTATTTAACTAAATAAACAATTATTTGCGTTTAATTATTTCTAATTAAATATATGCAAATCATAGTCCTGGATTTTATACGTTGTAGTTAGTATGGTGTGTCGGGCCCCACACAGAAGATCATACTATCGGTTACTCGTATTTAATCGAACAGTTGCTCACGACCTAGATGGACACGGACCAATCCATCGGTATAGTCGTTTTGTGAGAGAGAAAATAATCTGTCTTGATTATTTTATCACACTTGTACACTTGGTGTATTGAGCGGATCTGCTTGAGATTTATCGATTAGGATTGCCGGCGATAATCGATTTAAATCTCTGAGTATTTTATTCTTAATCCCCGATACTATTGCGGGTGTGTATATTTAATATAAGTGACTTTGATTTACCAAAGGAATTAACCGATTTAATTATTGGGTTAATTACCGGTTAAGTTGGGTCACTATATTTTATATATGGCATGCCGTGAATACTTGACGGGAAAGTGTATCCCGTAAGGGTTGATAATATCCCCGAGATGAGTTCATAAGGAATTATTATGTAAACCCTGCAGGTGGATTTGTTCCGCATAATAATTAAGGTTGAATGGTACTAGTCTCGGATATAAGAGATGAATAAATTAATTAGCAATAAATTAATTTTATTCATGGATATTTATATCTTAAATACACGGAATAAATAATACTACCGGAGAAATATTATTTGATATAATATGGTTTAATATTTGGAGTGCAATTAATTTTATATAGTGGAAAATAGAATTAATTAATATTAATGGATTAATAGATTTGGGCTTGGGCTCAATTTAATCATTAATATTGGAAGCCCAATATTCCACCTCCTTAAGATCCCCTACGTAGCCTATAAAAGCACTACATGGTCTTCTCTATTCTCATAAGTTGAAGATCACAATTCTAGAGAGAGAAAGTAGAGAGGGAGATCCATGGAGTTCGGTAGATCGTCGCCCACACGACGTCCGGGCTAGTGCAAGGAATACGTGGGAAGATCTCAAGGTCGTCAAATTGAGTTCTTCGTTTTTCCGAACAACGAGAACGAGGTAAATCGTAAAACCCTCTTTATGATTTTATCGTTTAAATTATCGTAAAAATATCATGAACCAAGATTCGAGGGATGAACCCGGGGATGGGGATCGACCTCGCGGTGGTGATCGAAGATCACCGGACCGCGGGAGGTCGGGAGATCCCCGCCGGGATCACACGAAAAATCCCTCGGCTGGACGCCGAGGGTGGCGATCGGCCCTAGGGCTCGATCGCCGATCGCGCAACGGAGGAGCCCCAGCTGGACGCCGGGGCGTGCGATCGACCACGGTGGTCGATCGCTGGGGCGCCGCGGGCTGGTGCCGCGGTTGTCCGCTGGGCGGACGCCCCTCCTCCACGGCGGTGGCGGTGAGTCGCCGGACTCACCGCTGGGGGCTGCTACGAGCGGGGTGGTTGATATAAACCACGAACCACCGCCAGATATATGCGGGTTTATCCCGCGGCGGTGGTTGTTCGGTCGGGCCCGGTTCACGTGGTGGTTCGTGGTTGTTTTCCGGCGAAAGGATTTCGATTGGGTTCGGTTCCGCAATTTAGACAATCCGGATATTCGAAGGATTTCGGTCGGAATTAATTAGATAATTTATTTACTTAAATTTATTAATTCCGGGATATCGATTTCCAACAGCTAGGGGGCGGCGGCGGTGGTGCCCGGCGATGGTGGTGGTCGACGGTGGGGGTGGTGTGGGGATCCCCAACCCATGCTACTCCTACCTAGATTCACTTTCCTAATTGATTCAAGTTTTCCTATTTTGAGTATTCCTAAGTTTGGGAACTCTCATGGAGATAGAAAAAGAATTAATTAATATTATTTATTTCCTTATTCTATTATAGAAGTCTTCTAGAATATTCCAAGTTCTACTTGGAATAGGAATCTAGAGATTTAATAGAATTAGATAGGAAAAATAATTAATTAGTGAATTAATTTATTTTTATTTAATTATTCCTATTTTATGGGAATTTTCATGGACATGGAAATTAATTAATCTTGGAAAGTAGAAGAGTCCTAATTTATTTTATTTCCTTATTCTATTATAGAAGTCTTCTAGAATATTCCAAGTTTCACTTGGATAGATTATTCTAGAGATTTAATAGAATTAGATGGAAAAATAAATAAATAAATAAATATTAATAATATTTAATTATATTTTTGATTTATTCGATTGACTTAATTTTCGAATTAAGTATCTTTTGGATTTATTAAAAATAAATAGATTTAAATATTGGGATTAATATTCTCGTCACATGGAGCATTCAAGAACGAAGACTGAAGACTAGAAGACGCATACGGAGATGGAATAAAGCCATGATAGTCGGAAAATAATTTTCTAGCATTATTTTGACTGTGTGATATGTGCTTTATTACTTGTATGCATGCTTATGTGTTTAATTATGCATTAGATAGCGTATCCCTTTGTTATAAAAAGCTAAGTGAGAGCGGGGATGGAAACATTCCCATGGTCTCCATTACTGTTCTCTTGGTGACATTTATGAGCTTTCGAAGTTCATATAGATATGTCATTGGAGGAGAATTCTTGTAATTCCTTTTACAAGAAACATTAATTAAGTTTATCAAACAATGCCTAATTTGTCTTTCTGAAACTGACTTCAAGTCGACTCATTCTCACCCCGGGGAGTGGAATGGAGCCAAAGCCACTTGGTCATGTGGATGACACAAATTAGAGACATTCGTACCATTCTTTTGAAGATGGATCGTTTGTCTGCTCGGCTCCATCATCTAATGAGAGATAGGGTTGTTCGCATGGTGAATCACTGGTTAGAAACTTCGAGTTTCACTTATGATTCTCCGCGTCTTGATCTACAAAATCGAATGCTTCAAGTAATTGGATGTCAATTGTAAAAGTCTTTTGGTGTAGTAAACGTCCACACTATCGTGGCTTGCTGCATTGAATGAGATTTTGGAACGATTGATGTAGACAGTTATAGAAGGGAGTGAAGGAAACGTAGGTTAACGTAAACGTCCACACTATCGTGGCTTGCGGTAACATGCGAATCTTAAACAAACTTCTTAGTACTGAGTAATGGTTTACACTTAGGTACGCTCTATAGTATTCTTCCCATCGAAGTAACGCTATAGTGATGTACGACCGAAGCAAATCTAATTACGAAATCATTTGGATAGGTAAACGTACACACTATCGTGGCTTGCCATATCTGATGGGATTTTAGATGTAATTAGTAATTTAATGATATTATTTGAGGGAGATAATATCGGATATTAAATTGATTGTTTGTTTAAATGTGCTTATAGGTTTAGAGAATAGCTATGAACCCACTTTCTGTGATACTCAAGGAGCATAAGCTCACTGGTCCCAATTACATTGATTGGAAGAGAAATTTAGACATTGTCCTGACTTCTGAGGAGTACAAGTTTGTACTCCATGAAGTGTGCCCCGCCGAGCCCACGGCTGCCTCAACTGATGAGGAAAAAATGACATATCGGAAGTGGAAAAAGGCTGATGAAATGGCTAGGTGTTATATTTTGGCTTCCATGTCAAATGTACTCCAAACCCAACATGAGCCGATGGACACTGCCTATGATATGATGTTTAACCTCAAGGAGATGTTTGGGGAGCAAGATCGTGCGGCTAGGCAAGAAGCCATGAGAGTCCTCATGTCGACTACTCAATCTGAAGGAACGCCCGTTGGGGAGCACGTTCTTAAGATGATGAGTTTGTTGAATGAACTTGAGGTCCTAGGAGCTTCTATTGATGCTGAGACGCAAGTCGACATCATACTCCAGTCTCTGACCCCTAGTTTTGAGCAGTTTCGTATGAGCTATAATATGGGTAAACTATCTTATACTCTTGCGCAACTCCTGACTGAACTAAAGGCGGCAGAGGGGATCTACAAGAAGGGCAAGTCTCAAGCGCTTGTAGCTACCAAGTCCAAGGGCTCGAAGCCTGTTGGAGGTAGGGGCAAGAAAAGGAAGCAAGCCTGGAAACCCAGTGGTGCCAAGAGGAGTGGACCACGAGTGGGGGCTGCAAAGCCAAGAGGCAAGTGCTTCCGATGCAATAAGACTGTACACTGGAAGTCTGAATGTCCTCTCAAAGGTACGAATTTTTCTTTAGTCGTAAAAACATAGTCAGCGGTATTATCTACCAGAAATCTGGTGTGTAGATATGGAACCACTGACGGTATGTGCATTTTAAATGCAGGGGTTCCAGAAAACCCGGCGACTTAGAGAAGAAGAGTTCGAGTCTACACGGGCAAAAGCTGTAGAGGAGGCAGCTGTTGCAGTGGAAGACATTTATCTGCTTTAGTAGTTAAATAGGATTTCATTTCAAGTTTATTGCATTATGTACCCTTTATTTTAGAAAGAACTTTTGTTCTGGATTTCTATTATTTATGAATGGATATTTTATTTCTTTAATCATGGTGATGATTTTGATAAGAAATAATGGGTATTATCTGTTCTGGTACATTAGATAGCAATATATGAATGATGAATCCTTAGTCTACCACGATGCAACGAACCATTCTATAACTTGTTTTACTGTTTAGATATATTTCTTGTTAGATCATTATACTTGTGAATTCTTACACTTAGTAGTATTTATTCAAATGAGATTCAAAAGGTCGAAATTGATTTGATCAATTATAGTTGAAGGAATGGACCTTCCGACCTAAGAATCAAGTTTGGAAGATAATGCAACTAAGCATACCTTTTTGGTAAAAGATAGATATCGGAAAAGTATTGAGAATGATCAATGATATGTGTAAGGTGCGAGTAGTTCTTTTAAGAATACTCGAAAATGGATTAGAATGCTTGATGTGCCATAAAAGCAAAGTGTTTTAGTCACAAAGCAATTATGGGGAACCTTCAAAGTATATCCATTGGAAGCCTGCGACTTAGTCGCGGAGGCTACCACATAAACACATAGCATAATCAAAAGATTGAGATTAAGTCTCAAATGACTACACCATACACTTATGTGTAGAGATGGTAAGTCAGTAAGAAATAGAATTCTAATAGTGAAAAGAACAAGTTGTACGGAACTACCTATGTTCTATGAATATTCCTGGAAACAACGGCATATTCAATATGGTTGTGGGATATCCTAGATGAACAAAGTATTGTGTGTTCAATAGTACTATGAATCAGAAGGACGTGTAACGCCCGGTTCTTAGAGAAAGACTATTAGAAGAACCACAAAGCCCGAACTGATGCAGTACCTTGGAATGAGAAAAAGGAGAAAGACTAGGAACCAGCCAAACCGAGTAGAAGTACACCACACACTGCACCTACTGTTATTACTGTTGTACACCGGGACACCGTTGCAGTGGGAGGTTTTTGAACAACCAGAGACGTTCATAAGACTAGAAGAGTTTCGGACTCTGGATCTAGTAAAGATGAAATCGATCCCTAGCTCTGCACGAGGGCGGTACTAGATCTAAATGTGCCTACTTGGAAAACAATAAGGATTATTGTTAAGAGGCAAGATCATTTAGAGTACAAGCTTAGTAAATCCATTTATGGATTGAAACAAAGCTATAAATCGTGGAACTTGCGAATTGATGGGATAGTCCATTTGATGGATTCATCAAAAGGCATAGACGAAAGGTGTATTGGAGATGTAATAGAAACAAGGTGGTGTTTCTCGGAGATTTTATGTAGATAACAATTTCATCATTGGCAACAATGTAGAAAATGCTGTCAGACATAAGATAATGGTTGTCTAAATGAATCGAGATATAAGATTGAGTAGAAGTTAGAGCATGTTCTTGAGATCTTTCGATCTAAGGATAAGAACATTGTACTTCTCCTAGATATCTTATACGATTATGGTTTGTTTTAAACATGCATACTTCTGAGAAAGGTTATTGCCTTTCAGAGACAGAATATATATATATCTAAAGGGTATGTGTTTCGAACACATGAAGGAGATAGATAAGGACAAAGCAGTTTCCTATACTTTAAGTATGGAAAGCTTTATAGATGCAATGTTGTAAAACAAGAACCTGATATCAACTATGCGGTTTGCGTAGTGGGAGGATATCAAGGTAATCTAGACAAGAGATTTTCGGACACTGTAATAGTACTTACGAAGTACTGGATTATTAAGCAAGACGAAATCTTCTTT
Organism: Euphrasia confusa; assembly: GCA_954870475.1. Classification (NCBI taxonomy): domain Eukaryota; kingdom Viridiplantae; phylum Streptophyta; class Magnoliopsida; order Lamiales; family Orobanchaceae; genus Euphrasia; species Euphrasia confusa. The sequence continues at coordinate 31,641,213 of OX940950.1, forward strand.
GATTACAAGTTCTCAGATCCTAAATCAGAGGACGACCAGTGTAAGTCGATATCAGGCTATGTGTTCACTTTTAGAAAGAGGTGGAACCATGAAATGAAAGAGTGATAAGCAGGACGCTTCTCAGACTCTCTCATAACCGAATAAGCAGCCTCAGAGGCAGCGGAAGTTTTGGTTAGGTTCCGGGATAACCTCTTGGCTTGGATATGATTCTTAGTTTACCAAAGGCTATTGGATAGCGGTGCACGGTAAACTGGAAGAAGTCATAAGTCAAAAGTGATGTTAACACATAGAACCAAGATCCGAGGACGAACCCCGGACGAGGATCGAACCGGGCGGTGGTGGTTGAACCACCGGACCGCCGGCGATTCAAGGATCCCCGTGGGGATCGAACCAAACACGCCTCGGCTGGACCGGGGGCGTGCGCATCAAAGGACCCCAGCCCTCGGCTGGGGGTGCGATCGAACCCTAGGTTCGATCGCTGGGGTGGCGGGCTGGCGCCGCCGCGGCTCGTGAGACGAGCCGCCCCCTCCTATGCGAACGGCGAGTCGCCGGACTCGCCGTAGGGTTGCTTCGATGCAACCCAGCGATCGCATTATGCGATCGCATGAACCCCGCGACGCGGGGGTTCAGCTGGGGGCAGCTGTGCGCCTTCGGGTGCATGGTTTCCTCGGCTGGACTCCGGCGCGTTCGTCGGCGTTCATGTGATCTCCGGCGAAGGGTTTTTGATCGGGTTATTGTTTCCGCAAATTTTAATAGCCCGGGATATCGAATTCCAACAATTGGTATCAGAGCGTGGTTTACGTTCGCGGTATTTTCGATAAAATTGTTCTACCTTGCAGGGTTTCCGACTATTATGGCTTAATTTATTATTCGTTTAATTTATTTTGTCATGATTATTGGATTGATTAAACTCTCGGACATGTCGAGATTCGTTTTTGGTGGTGAATGCTTGTAATAGTAAAAATTCGGGGGTTGACCGAATTTAGGTTTATTATTATTGTTCTATCTTTTTCCGGAAAATGTATAGGGTCAATTTCATGTATAGAATCGATACCGGATAGTGTAAAATTAAATTTGTAATTTACTTTGCGTTGGATCGATGCCGAAACGACCGTCGGAGAAGACGTGTGACGAAGGAGATGATCGTGAGGGTGAGGACAAGGATCGACCATCCCCATGGTCGATCCATGAGGATCGATCGACCCACGCCCTAAGGGGCTGCCCGCGGAAGCTCCGACCATGCCGGCCACCAGTGGAGGTGCCGCGTGGACTGGACGGCGGCGGCATCTAGGCGGCGGTCGAGGGTGGCGCGGGGATCCCCACCCCGTGCTATCCCGGTCCGGAGATTTACTTTCCTAATTGATTCGGATTTTTCCTTTTTGAGTATTCCTATTTTTGGGAATTCTCATGGATAAGGAAAAGAATCAATTTAGAATTAATTAGGATTCCTAAATTGATTATTTCTATTTTATGGAAATATTCATGGATTAGAAATCTAATTAATTAAGAAAGTAGAAGAGTCCTAAATTATTTTATTTCCTTATTTCATTATAGAAGTCTTCTAGAATATTCCAAGTGTGTCTTGGATAAATTATTCTAGAGATTTAATGAAGTAGAAAAGGAAAATAAAATAAATAAAAAATATTAATAATATTTAATTTTATTTTTGATTTATTCGATTGACTTAATTTTTGAATTAAGTATCTTTTGGATTTATTAAAAATAAATAGATTTAAATATTGGAAATTAATATTCTCGTCACATGGAGCATTCAAGAACGAAGACTGAAGACTAGAAGATGCGTACGGAGATGGAGTAAAGCCATAATAGTCGGAAAATAATATTCTAGTATTATTTTGACTATGTGATAATATTATGTGCTTTATTACATGTATGCATGCTATATGTGTTTATTTTATGCACTAGATAGCGTATCCCTTTGTTATAAAAAGCTAAGTGGGAGAGGGTATGGAAACATACCCATGGTCTCCATTGCTGCTCTCTTGGTGACTTTTATAAACTTTTGAAGTTTATATAGACAAGTCATTGGAGGAGAGTTCTTGTAATTCCTCTTACGAGAAACATTGATTAAGTTCATCAAGCAATGCCTAATTTGTCTTTCCAAAACTGATTTCAAGTCGACTCATTCTCACCCCGGGGAGTGGAATGGAGCCAAAGCCACTTGGTCATGTCGAGGACACAAATTAGAGGCAGTCGTACCATCTTTTGAAGGTGGATCGATTGTCTGCTCGGCTCCCTCATTTATGAGAGATAGGGTTGTTCGCATGGTGAATCACTGGTAAGAAACTTCGAGTTTCACTTATAATTCTCCGCGTCTTGATTTACAAGATTGAATGGATCAAGTAATTGGGAGTCAATTATAAAGATCTCTTGGTATAGTAAACGTCCACACCACGTGGCTTGCTATACTAACGGATTTTGGATTAATTGATGTAGACAGTTATAAGGAGTTATGAAGAGTTGTGAAGTTATCGTAAACGTCCACACCACGTGGCTTGCGGTAATGTAGCAATTCCAAACGATTTACTTTAGTACTGAGTAATGGTTTACACTTAGATACGCATTATAGTATTCCTCCCCACGAGGTTACGCTATAAGAGATGTATGACCAAAGAAAATCTAATTGCTAAGTCGTTTGGGTGGGTAAACGTACACACCACGTGGCTTGCCTTACCTGGTGGGATTTTAGATGTGATTAGTGATTTAATGATATTATTTAAGGGAGATAATATCGGATATTAAATTGTTTGTTTGTTTTATGTGATTATAGGTTAAGAATGACTGTGACCCCACTTTCTGATATACTTAAGGATGAAAACTCACTGGTTCCATATAGTAATGTTTGGGAAAGAAATCTGGACAATGTTCAGACTGTTGAGCCTTCCGAATCCACTATTGTCCCAACTGATGAGGACATTGAAAATGACCTCAAGGAGATGTTAGGACATAGTAAGGAAGTCGGACTAGAGGTGATTGACATACTCATTAAGTTCAGTCCTCTTGAGGAATCACTTTAAAACGATTTCAAAAGAAATGAACTGATAAGTATGATCAGAGAATCACAAGCTCTAGTGGCCAAGATAGAAGTGCAAGCAAAGAAGCCCAGTGGTTTTAAACCACGGATTGGGAAGAGCAAGCCGCGAGGCAAGTGCTTTCGATGCAAGCAGTCTGGGCACTGGAAGTTTGATTGTCCTCTCATCAAAAGTACGAAATTTTCCTTAGTCACCGAAACATTATCAGTGGTGTTATCTACCAGCAACTGGTGTGTAGATACGGGGGCCACTGATAATGTCTGCAATTCATTGCAGGGGTTCCAGGAAACCCGGACACTTAGAGAGGGAGAGATCGTGGTCTACATGGGCAATGCTGCGAAGGTGGCGGCTGTTGCAGTGGGAGACGTTCACTTACGCTTTAGTAGTGATAGGGTTTTAGTTTTACATAATTGTCTTTATGTACCCAACTTTAGAAAGAATTTAATTTCGGTTTCTAAACTTATTATGAATGGATATTCTGTTTCTTTTGATCACTCTGTGATCATAAGAAGAAATAGTGATATTATCTGTTCCGGTACATTGGTAGACGATTTGTATGTACTAAATCCTGAGTCTAACACGATGCAACTAACCGAGAGTAATAACACATCTACGAACACCAATAAGAGAAAGGAACCTTCTAAAATGAATCAATTATACTTGTGGCACCTAAGGCTAGGTCATATTAACTCAAATAGAATTCAAAGGTTGAAAACTGATGGTCTCATCAGTGGTGTTGAAGGAGAGGACCTTCCAACTTGCAAATCCTGTTTGGAGGGAAAAATGACCAAGCGTTCTTTTTATGGTAAAGGACGAAGGGCAGAACAAATATTGGATTTGATTCACTCTGATGTATGCGGACCTATGTCTACTCAGGCAAGGGGAGGGTACGAGTATTTCATCACTTTCACTGATGATTACTCAAGATATGGATTTGTATACCTGATGCGCCGCAAGAGCGAATCTTTTGACAAGTTCAAGGAGTTCAAGGCTTTTGCGGAGAACCTTCAAGGTAAATCCATTAAATGCCTGCGATCTGATCGCAGGGGCGAGTACCTGTCTGGAGAATTCAAGGCATACTTAGCAGAGAATGGGATTGATTCCCAAATGACATCACCATATACTCCTCAGCAGAATGGTGTGTCGGAAAGGAGGAATAGGACTCTTATGGAAATGGTACGTTCAATGATGAGTTACTCGGACTTACCTACTATGTTCTGGGGATATGCCTTGGAAACAGCGGCGTACATTCTCAACATGGTTTCAACAAAAACGGTACCCACAACTGCTGGAATTCGATATCCCGGGGTATCAAAAATTGCGGAACCGATAACCCCGACCGAAAATCCCGTCGCCGGAAACCGATCACGAACACCACGAAGAACCGGGCTCGACAAGAGCATCGCCGCGGGATAAACCCGCGGCTAAACCCTAGCCGAACCCCACCGTGGGGTTCGCGATCGCACGGATGCGATCGCTGGGGCTGCTCCGGCAGCCCCGGGCGGTGAGTCCGGCGACTCACCGCCACCGCCCGAGGAGGGCGGTCCGCCCAGCGGCGAACCCGCCGCGGCTCCAGCCGCGGCTGCCCGGCGATCGACCATCCCGGTCGATCGCCCACCCCGGCTCCCAGCCGGGGTTCCTCCTATGTGCCGTCGCGGTCGAAGCCCTAGGGCTCGACCGCACCCCCTCGGCTCCCAGCCGAGGGCTCCTTCGAACTTCGCCGGGGATCTCGAATCCCCGTCCCCGAAGTTCGTCGTTTACCCGGATCGTGCGTTCATGTATGTATCACAATCAATTCGCATAAAATCATAGAAGAGAGTATATGATTTTACCTTTCGATTCGTTGTGCGGAGAAACGAAATCAAGATGATGACCTTACGATCTTCCCACGTATTCCTTGCACTAGCTTGAACGTCGGGTGGGCGACGATCCTCCAAGCTTATGGATCCTCTTCTCTTTCTCTCTACTTTCTCTCTCTAGAAGAATTATGATCTTCAAGTTATGATGTGTTGTATAGAAAAGAGAAGACCGTGTAGTGCTTTTATAGGCTACGTAGGGGATCTAAAGGAGGTGGAATATTGGGCTTCCAATATTAATGATTAAATTGAGCCCAAGCCCAAATCTATTAATCTCCCATTAATATTAATTAATTTATTTTCCACTATATAAATTAATTGCACTCCCAATATTAAACCATATTATATCAAATAATATTTCTCCGGTAGTATTATTTATTCCGTGTATTTAAGATTTAAATATCCATGAATAAAATTAATTTATTGCTAATTAATTTTATTCATCTCTTGAATCCGAGACTAGTACCATTAAACCTTAATTATTGTGCGGAACGAATCCACTCATGAGGTTTACACAATAATTCCTTATGAACTCATCTCGGGGATATTATCAACCCTTCCGGGATACACTGTCCGGTCAATCATTCACGGCATGCCATATAAATATAGTGACCCAACTTAACCGGTAATTAACCCAATAATTAAATCAGTTAATTCCTTTGGTAAATCAAAGTCACTTATATTGAATATACACACCCGCAACAATATCGGGGATTAAGAATAAAATACACTGAGACTCGAATCGATTATCGCCGGCAATCCTAATCGATGAATCTCAACGATCCGCTCAATACACCAAGTGTACAAGTGTGATAAAATAATTAAGATAAATTATTTTCTCTCTCACACAACGACTATACCGATGGATTGGTCCGGGTCCATCTAGGTCGTGAGCCACTGTTTGATTTAATACGAGTAACCGATAGTATGATCTTCTGTGTGCCCATGCAACACCATACTAACTACAACGTATAAAATCTAGGACTATGATTTGCATATATTTAATTAATAATAATTAAAAGCAAACAATTGTTTATTAATTAAATAGATTAAATGCTATGATCGGGAGTTTTACCGTTACTTAAATCTAGACATTAAGTACACAACTCCAACAATCTCCCACTTGTACTAAGGTCTAGTCATTTCCTCCAAACTCCCGGTTCCCATACTCATCACGCGCTTAAGGTGTACTTCCAAGAAGTACTATGTGAGTGAGCAATCTAGGTTGCCGCTCTGAAGTTATCTTGGTGACTACTACGTCGTCTCCCTCGACGATGACTCGTATCAGGTGGTACTTGCTCTATGTGTTATCATCACTTTTGACTTATGACCTCTTCCAGTTTACTTTGCACCGCTATCTAATAGCCTTTAGTAAACTAGGAGTCATATCTAAGTCAAGAGGTTACCCCGGAACCTGACCAAAACTTCCGCTACCTCTGAGGCTGCTATTCGGTTATGAGAGAGTCTGAAAAACGTCCTGCTTTTCACTCTTTTATGGTTCCACCTCTTTCTAAAAGTGAACACATAGCCTGATATCGACTTTCACTGGTCCTTTCTTTTGATTTTTAGGATCTGAGAATTTGTAATCAAAGAAGATTCCGTCTTGCTTAATAATTCAGTACTTTTGCAAGTACTATTACAGCATCCGAAAAACTCTTGTCTAGATTACCTTGATATCCTCCCACTACGCAAACCGCATAGTTGATATCGGGTTCTTGTTTTTCAACATTGCATCTATAAAGCTTTCCATACTTGAAGTATAGGAAACTGCTTTGTCTATCCCCTTCATGTGTATAAACACAAACCCTTTAGATAGATGTTTATTCTGTCTCTGAAAGGCAATAACCTTTCTCAGAAGTATGCATGTTAAAAACAAACCTTAATCGTATAAGATGTCTAGGAGAAGTACAATGTTCTTATCTTTAGATCATAAGATCTTAAGAACATGCTCTAACTTCTTCTCAATCTTATATCTCGATTTATTTAGACAACCATTATTTTATGTCTGACAACATTTTTTACATTGTTGCCAATGATGAAATGTTATCTTCATAAAATCTCCGAGAAACACCACCTTGTTTCCATTACTTCTTTAATACCCCTTTCGTCTATGCCTTATGATGAATCCATCAAATGGATTATTCCATCAACTCGCAAGTTCCACGATTCATAGCTTTATTTCAATCCATAAATGGATTTATTAAGCTTGTACTCTAAATGATCTAGCCTCTTAACAATAAACCTTATTGTTCCAACCAGGCACATTTAGATCTAGTACTGCCTTTATGCAGATCTAGGGGTCGATTTCATTTTTACTAGATCCAGAGTCCGAACTCCTCTAGTCTTATGAATATCCCTGGTTGTCCAACAACCTCCCACTGCAATGGCGTCCCGGTGTATAACAGTAATAACAATAGGTGCAGTATGTGGTGTACTTCTACTCGGTTTGGCTGGTTCCTAGTCTTTTGTCCTTTTTCTCATTTCAAGGTTTTACGTCAATTTTAGGCTTTTGTGGTTCATCTAATAGTCTTTCTCCATGAACCGGACAGGACGTCCCTTTGGTTCATAGTACTATAGAACACACAATACTTCGTTCATCTAGGATATCCCACAACCATATTCAATATGCCGTTGTACCTAGGAATATCCATAGAACATAGGTAGTTCCGAACAACTTGCTCTATTTACTATTAGATTTCCATTTCTTATTTTCAGCGCACCATCTCTACACGTAAGTGTATGGCGCGTCCCTTTGGGATTGAATCCCAATCTTCGATTATGCTATGTGTTATTCAGATAGGTAATGGCCTCCGCGACCGAGTCGCAGGCTTCTAATGGATATACTTTGATGGTTCCCCATAATAGCTTTGTGTCCATTGACTAGTCAAAACACTTTGCTTTTATGGCACATCAAGCATTCTAATCCATCACTTGAGTATTCTTGAAAGAATTACTCGTACCTTTCTAATATACACATATGTCTGCATATCTAATCATTTCCAATACTTGTTTGAATTCTATCCTTTTTCAAGAAAGGTTTGCTTAGACGTATTATCCTCCAAATTCAATCCTTAGGTCGGAAGGTCCATTCCTTCAACTATAATTGATCAAATCAATTTCGACCATTTGAATCTCATTCGAAAATACTACTAAGTATAAGATTTCACAAGTATAATGATGAAGAAATATCTAATAAGTAAAACAAGTTATAGAACGGTTTGTTGCATCGTGGTAGACTAAGGATTCATCATTCACATATTGCTATCTAATGTACCAGAATAGATAATACCCATTATTTCTTATCAAAATCATCACCATGATTAAAGAAATAAAATATCCATTCATAAAATAATAGAAATCCAGAACAAAACGTTCTTTCTAAGATTAAAGGGGTACATAAAGCAATAACTTTGAAATGAAATCCTATTTAACTACTAAAGCAGATAAATGTTCTTCCACCGCAACCGCTGCCTCCTCCACAGCTTTGCACGTGTAGACTCGAACTCTTCCTCTCTAAGTCGCCGGGTTTTCTGGAACCCCTGCATTCAAAATGCACATACCGTCAGTGGTTCCATATCTACACACCAGAATTCTGGTAGATAATACCGCTGACTATGTTTTTACGACTAAAGAAAAATTCGTACCTTTGAGAGGACATTCAGACTTCCAGTGTCCCATCTTGTTGCATCGGAAGCACTTACCCTTTGGCTTTGCAGCCCCCACTCGTGGTACAGTCCTCTTGACACCACTGGGTTTCCAGGTTTGCTTCCTTTTCTTGCCCCTACCTCCACCAGGCTTAAAGCCTTTGGACTTGGTAGCTACAAGCGCTTGAGACTTGCCCTTCTTGTAGATCCCCTCTGCCGCCTTTAGTTCAGTCAGGAGTTGCGCAAGAGTATAAGATAGTTTACCCATATTATAGCTCATACGAAACTGCTCAAAACTAGGGCCCAGAGACTGGAGTATGATGTCGACTTGCGTCTCAGCATCAATAGAAGCTCCTAGGACCTCAAGTTCATTCAACAAACTCATCATCTTAAGAACGTGCTCCCCAACGGGCTTTCCTTCAGATTTGAGTAGTCGACATGAGGACTCTCATGTCTTCTTGCCTTGCCGCACGATCTTGCTCCCCAAACATCTCCTTGAGGTTAAACATCATATCATAGGCAGTGTCCATCGACTCATGTTGGGTTTGGAGTACATTTGACATGGAAGCCAAAATATAACACCTAGCCATTTCATCAGCCTTTTTCCACTTCCGATATGTCAGTTTTTCCTCATCAGTTGAGGCAGCCGTGGGCTCAGCAGGGCACACTTCATGGAGTACAAACTTGTACTCCTCCGAAGTTAGGACAATGTCTAAATTTCTCTTCCAATCAATATAGTTGGGGCCAGTGAGCTTATGCTCCTTGAGTATCATAGAAAGTGGGTTCATAGCTATTCTCTAAACCTATAAGCACATTTAAACAAACAATTAATTTAATATCCGATATTATCTCCCTCTAATAATATCATTAAATTACTAATCACATCTAAAATCCCATCAGGTAAGGCAAGCCACGTTGTGTGGACGTTTACCCACCCAAATGATTTAGCAATTAGATTTTCTTCGGTCATACATCGCTTATAGCGGAACCTCGGTGGGAGGAATACTACAAGGCGTATCTAAGTGTAAACCATTACTCAGCACCAAAGCAAATCGTTTGGAATTGCTACATCACCGCAAGCCACGTTGTGTGGACGTTTACGACAACTTCACAACTCTTCACAATTTCTTACAACTGTCTACATCAATTAATCCAAAATCCGTCAGTGAAGCAAGCCACGTTGTGTGGACGTTTACTACACTAAGAGACTTTTATAATTGACTCCCAGTTACAAGATCCATTTGATTTCGTAAATCAGGACGCGGAGAATCATAAGTGAAACTCGAAGTTTCTAACCAGTGATTCACCATGCGAACAACCCTATCTCTCATTAGATGAGGGAGCCGAGCAGACAATCGATCCATCTATCAAAGAATGGTACGACTGCCTCTAATTTGTGTCCTCGACATGACCAAGTGGCTTTGGCTCCATTCCACTCCCCGGGGTGAGAATGAGTCGACTTGAAGTCAGTTTTAGAAAGACAAATTAGGCATTGTTTGATAAACTTAATCAATGTCACTTGTAAAAGGAATTACAAGAATTCTCCTCCAATGACACATCTATATGAACTTCAAAAGTCCATAAGAGTCACCAAGAGAACAGTAATGGAGACCATGGGAATGTTTCCATCCCCGCTCCCACTTAGCTTTTTATAACAAAGGGATACGCTATCTAATGCATAATAAAACACATAAGCATGCATACAAGTAATAAAGCACATAGCACATAGTCAAAATAATGCTAGAAAAATTATTTTCCGACTATCATGGTTTTATTCCATCTCCGTATGCGTCTTCTAGTCTTCAGTCTTCGTTCTTGAATGCTCCATGTGACGAGAATATTAATCCCAATATTTAAATCTATTTATTTTCAATAAATCCAAAAGATACTCAATTCGAAAAAGTCAATCGAATAAATCAAAAATAAAATTAAATATTATTAATATTTTTATTTATTTATTTTCTTATCTAATTCTATTAAATCTCTAGAATAATCTATCCAAGTCAAACTTGGAATATTCTAGAAGACTTCTATAATAGAATAAGGAAATAAAATAAATTAGGACTCTTCTACTTTCCAAGATTAATTAATTTTCATTACTATGAAAATTCCCATAAAATAGGAATAATCAATTAGGAAATAAATCAATCCTAAATTAACTTTTATTCCTTTCCAATTCTACTAAATCTCTAGGATCCTATTCCAAGTAGAACTCGGAATACTCTAGAAGACTTCCATAATAGAATAAGGAATAAAATTAATTCCAATTAATTCTTTTCCTATTTCCATGAGAGTTCCCAAACTTAGGAATACTCAAAATAGGAAAACTTGAATCAATTAGGTAAGTAGTATCTTGGTAGGATTAGGAGTAGCACGGGTTGGGGATCCCCGCACCACCACCACCACCGATCGACCACCGGGAGGGAGCACCCGCCGCCGCCGCTCCAGCCGGCCAGCCGCCACCGTCGCCGGCGACAGCCCACGGCCGAAGGGGTGCGACGCCCCCTTCCCCTTTTGGTCGATCATGGGTCGATCATGGGGTGATCGACCCCTTCGGTCCTTCGTCCTCTTCGTCTTCTTCGTCACACGAGTTCTCCGGCGGTCGTCTCGGTATCGATCCAACGTAAATAAATTACAAGATAAATTTACAATTCCGGTATCGATTCTATACATGAAATCGACCCTATACACTTTCCGGAAAACATAGAACGTAATAATAAATCCAAATTCGGTCAACCCCCGAATTTTTACTATTACAAGCATTCATCCACACAAAACGAATCTCGACATGTCCGAGAGTTTAATAAACGAACAATCATGGTAAATTAAATAGCAATTAATTAAACGAATAATTAACAATTAATTAAACCATGATAGTCGGAATCCCTGCAAGGTAGAACACAATTGAACACATACATGAACACGAAACCAAACGCTCTGATACCAATTGCTGGAATTCGATATCCCGGGGTATCAAAAATTGCGGAACCGATAACCCCGACCGAAAATCCCGTCGCCGGAAACCGATCACGAACACCACGAAGAACCGGGCTCGACAAGAGCATCGCCGCGGGATAAACCCGCGGCTAAACCCTAGCCGAACCCCACCGTGGGGTTCGCGATCGCACGGATGCGATCGCTGGGGCTGCTCCGGCAGCCCCGGGCGGTGAGTCCGGCGACTCACCGCCACCGCCCAGCGGCGAACCCGCCGCGGCTCCAGCCGCGGCTGCCCGGCGATCGACCATCCCGGTCGATCGCCCACCCCGGCTCCCAGCCGGGGTTCCTCCTATGTGCCGTCGCGGTCGAAGCCCTAGGGCTCGACCACACCCCCTCGGCTCCCAGCCGAGGGCTCCTTCGAACTTCGCCGGGGATCTCGAATCCCCGTCCCCGAAGTTCGTCGTTTACCCGGATCGTGCGTTCATGTATGTATCACAATCAATTCACATAAAATCATAGAAGAGAGTATATGATTTTACCTTTCGATTCGTTGTGCGGAGAAACGAAATCAAGATGATGACCTTACGATCTTCCAACGTATTCCTTGCACTAGCTTGAACGTCGGGTGGGCGACGATCCTCCAAGCTTATGGATCCTCTTCTCTTTCTCTCTACTTTCTCTCTCTAGAAGAATTATGATCTTCAAGTTATGATGTGTTGTATAGAAAAGAGAAGACCATGTAGTGCTTTTATAGGCTACGTAGGGGATCTAAAGGAGGTGGAATATTGGGCTTCCAATATTAATGATTAAATTGAGCCCAAGCCCAAATCTATTAATCTCCCATTAATATTAATTAATTTATTTTCCACTATATAAATTAATTGCACTCCCAATATTAAACCATATTATATCAAATAATATTTCTCCGATAGTATTATTTATTCCGTGTATTTAAGATTTAAATATCCATGAATAAAATTAATTTATTGCTAATTAATTTTATTCATCTCTTGAATCCGAGACTAGTACCATTCAACCTTAATTATTGTGCGGAACGAATCCACTCATGAGGTTTACACAATAATTCCTTATGAACTCATCTCGGGGATATTATCAACCCTTCCGGGATACACTGTCCGGTCAATCATTCACGGCATGCCATATATAAAATATAGTGACCCAACTTAACCGGTAATTAACCCAATAATTAAATCGGTTAATTCCTTTGGTAAATCAAAGTCACTTATATTGAATATACACACCCGCAACAATATCGGGGATTAAGAATAAAATACACTGAGACTCGAATCGATTATCGCCGGCAATTAACAAAGTTGTTTGTTTTAGTAAACGTCCACAAGAAAGTGGCTTGCTAAATGGGAACGGAACTTTGGGTTAATTGAGATTCTATAACATTTAAATAAGTGTGATTCAATTAACAAAGTTGTTTGTTTAGTAAACGTCCACAAGAAAGTGGCTTGCTAAATGGAAACGGAACTTTGGGTTAATTGAGGCTCGACAGTTATAGAAAATCGTAAAGGACCGCATGTCAACGTAAACGTCCACAAGAAAGTGGCTTGCGGTGGACCTGTAGTTCCTGAGCGGTTGACTTAGTACTGAGAAATGGTATACACTTAGGTACGCTTTATAGTATCCTCCCCATCGGAGTCACTGCTATAATGATGTACGACCGAAGAAAAAACCAGTTATAAAATCGTTTGGATTAGTATACGTCCACAAGAAAGTGGCATGCTAGTCTGATGGGATTTTGGAAATGATTGGTAGTTTAATGATATTATTTGAGGGAGATGATATCGAATTAAACTCCTTGTTTGTTTTATATGGTATTATTCCCATTAAAAGTCAACAAACTCACTGACCCTGTTTGTATGGATTGGAGAAGAGACTTGGACATTGTCCTAACTGCAGAGGAGTACAATTATGTACTCCAAGTCGATTGACCTGCTGAGCCAAATGATGCTTCCACTACTGAGGGAAGGAAGCTCATTGGAAATGGATCAAGGCTGTGAGATGACGTGGAGCTACATTATGGCTTTCAGGTCAAATGTGCTACGACATCAGGATCAAGCCATGACTATTACCTATGATATGATGCTTAACCTCAAGGAGCTTTTTGGTTATCAGGACAGGGCAGCCGGGCAAAATGCAATGAGACAACTCATGACGGCCACCACGTCTGAAGGAACGCCCGTGAGGGATCACGTTCTTAGGATGATGGGCTATCTAAATGAGATAGAGATTCTAGGAGCAGTTATCGATGGGGTAACCCAAGTCGATATTGTGCTCCAGTCTCTGCCGAGAAGTTTTGAGCAGTTCCGCCTGAACTATAATATGAATAAGGGGTCTTAATCATTGGCAGAGCTCCTGATTGAACTTCTAGTGGCTGAGAGAATCTTTAAAGGTCCTCAAAGCACTTATGGCTGAGAAATTGACTCTTCCTAGGCCTTCGGGCGGAAAAAGGAAGAAGAAACAAAGACGGAAACCCAGTGGACCTAATATATCTGGACCACGGAATGGGACAAGCAAGCCAAAAGGGCAAGTGCTTCCGTTGTAAGCAGTCTGGATACTGGGAGTTTTAGTTATCCTCTCAAGCAACAAGAAGTTGACTCTTCCTTAGTCACCGAAACATGTTTAGTGGTGTTATCTACCAGTACCTGGTGTGTGGATACGGAAACCACTAATCATGTCTGCACTTAAATGCGGGGGTTCCAGGAAACCCGGAGACTTAGAAAGGAAGAAGTAATAACCTACATGGGCAATACTGTTATGGTAACAGTCGTTGCAGTGGGAGATGTTAAATGTTTTAACGGTAGGATTTTAGTTCTAATAAATTGTCTTTATGTGCCGGCATTTAGAAAGAAATTTCATTTCGGACTTCTAAATTGGCTTAGAATGGATATTCTGTTTCTTTGGATAGTTTCATACTTATCAAAAGGAAACGGGGATATTATCTATTCTGGTAAATTGATAAACAATTTAATACTAAATCCGTATTCTTCCACGATGCAACAGAACAGAGCTAATAACACACTGTCGAAACCCAATAAGAGTAAAGATCATTCTAAGATGAATCAAATATACTTATGGCATCTTAGGCTAGATCATTTTAACTTGAGTACGATTCAAAGGGTGAAAGCTGATGGACTACTCAGCTAGGTTGAAGGAAAGGACCTTCCAACCTTCGAATCATACTTGGAAGTTTAAATGACCAAGAAACCCTTTACGGTTAAATGGCAAAGATCCAAGAAAGTACTAGAGTTGATTCGCTCTGATGTTTGCAGACCTCTTTGAGGAGTAAGGCATACTTATCAGAAAGATGGGATTAACTCCCAATTGACCACACCATTCCTGCCTCGGCAAAAATGATGTGTTAGTAAGAAGAAATAGGACTCTTATAGATATGGAAAAGTAGACAATGTGTTATTCGGAGTTACCTAATTCGGTTTTGAGATATGCCTTGGAAACAACGGTGTTTATCCTGAACTTGATTCCTTTTGGAAACTTGTACAGATATTCGGTTGTTTATAGGATACCCTAAGAAAACGAATTGAGATATGTAATATAGTCCAAAGGACCAGGTGTTCGTTGATTGCATCAACGTTCGGTTCTTGACATGGATTATATATGCAAGATCACAAGCCCAAGAGTAGAGTAATACTTAATGAGCTTAGAGGGACTGATAAAAACTTAGAACCAGCCAAACTGAGTCGTTCACTACTATAATCTTTACTCACTAAAGATACACCGGAGCGTCGTCATAGTAGGAGGGTTGTTAGACAACCCGACAAGTTCATGTTTATAGGTGAGTCTTCGGACTTGTTACCTGGAGAACATGAAGCCGACCCCTGGACCTATGACGAAACGCTGAAAGATCAAGATGCTCAGTCTTGGCAAAAGGCGATGAAATCTGAGATTGAATCTTTGGATTCAAATCAAGTCTGGGATCTTGTAGCACCGCCCAAAGGTGTAAAATCCATTGGTTGCAAGAGGGTGTACAAGAATAAAAGAGGGTCTGACGGGAAGGTGTAAACCTTCAAGGCTAGGCTTGTTGCGAAAGAGTACACTCAGAAAGAAAGGGATCGATTATGAGTAAACCTTTTTTCGCCGGTAGCTATGCTAAAGTCGATCCGGATTCTTTTGTTTTCACATGGAAGATGGAAGTCAAGATGGATTTCCTTAATCAAAGTCTTGACAGGACCATCTGTGTGGAACAGCCAGAGTGATTCATCGAAAAGAGCCAAGAGCATTTGGTAAGCAAGCTTAATCGATCTTTGGATTGAAGGAAGCTTCAAAATCTTGGACACATGCAGATCTATGAGAAAATCCATTGGATTTATTCAAGGCATGTTTGGGTCCTGTGTGTAACAAAGAAGTGACGGAAAAGTTGTGGTGTTTTATCATTCTTTATGTAGAAGACATCCTTCTAAATTGGCAACAATGTGAAAGATGTTATCGGACATAAAGGGATGGTTGTCCGAGTAATTCGATATGAAGGACTTAGGATAAGTTAGGCATGTTCTTGGCATCAAAGTTATAAGGGATCGCCAGAAAAGAACATAGTACTTATCCCAAGCCTCATACATAAATAAAATTCTTGCTCGTTTTAGCATGCAGAATTCCAAGAAAGGTTTTCACCTTTTAGATGTGGAATTATTTATCTAAAGTTTTGTGTCTGACACAATAAGGAGATAAATGAAAAGTAAGCAGTTCCCTACACCTTGACGGTGGGAAGCTTAATGTATGCAGTGCTGTGCACGAAACTGATATCTACTATGTCGTGGGCATGGTGGTGAGATATCATAGTAATCCTGGAAAGGATCACTAGACTGATGAAAAGAACATGTTTAAAATATGTTCTAAGTTACAAAGCAGTCAAGTTGTTTCCTTTGGATTACAGAGAATTGGATTTCCAAATCAAACAGGGACAGCCGAAAGTCGAAGTCAGGCTATGTGTTCCCACTGTGAAGTGGAGCAGTCACATGGAAGAGTGTAAAGCAGTGATGCATTACGGACTCTACCATGGAAACTGAAAAGATAACGGCCTCTGAGGCAGTTAAAAGGACAGTGTGGCTCCAAAACTTCCTGAGGGACTTAAATGTGGTTTCTAGTTTGCCCAAGGCTATTTTGAATAGCTATGAATTGGCAAAACTTGAAATGCCACGAGTCCACAGTGGGAGATAACACGTAGAGAGCAAGTACCACCTGATTCGAGAGATCTTCTAGTAAGACGATGCAGTTGTCACCTAGATAGCATCGAGAGGATTGCCTGGTAAACCTTTTCACAGACGCTCTTCCAGCGAAAGCGTTGGGTAGGCGTGATGAGGTTATGGGAATCTGATGTTTGGGAGAGGGCGACTAGACTTTTAGTATAAGTGGGAGATTGATGGAGTTGTATTCTAAATGTCTAGTTTAGTGCAAATACGGAACTCTTTATCTATGCCTAGTCTATACATAATTCAAGCATGATTGCATTTATTGCAATAGTCCTTGATGTATACGCTGTAGATAGTATGGCGTGAGGAGACACGCGGAAGATCATACTATCGGTTACTCGTATACTATCGAACAGTAGCTCACGACTTAGATGGACAGGGACAATCCATAGGTACGTCGTAGTGTGACTGGGTAATAGTTGGTCTTAACTATTATGTTACACTTGTACACTTGGTGTATTGAGCAGGACCACGGGAGGGCGTTCGATTTATACTAATCGGAGTAATCGAACTAGACCTCAGATATTATGGATATATGAGTTCCTAATCCCTATATAATTATAGGTGCGTGTGTCCAATGCTCGATTCTTTAATGTACCAATGAGTGAGACTAATTGATTAGTCAATATCCTCGGTATGTTGGGAATCGGAATTGTACACACGGCATGCTATAGATTATAGACAGGAAACCGTGTCCCATTTATTGGGTTGATGATGTCCCCGAGATGAGCTCATAAAGTTTATCATGTAAACCCTGCAGGTGGATTCGTTCCACGTGATAATAAGGATGAGTGGTACTAGTCTCGGATAATAAGAAATGAATTAATTTGATTATTAGTAATTAATTAATTCATGGACATGCGATATCTTAAACACGGGGAAAATCATATATGTAATTTCAGCGGAAATATTATTGGTAAAATAATATAGATTAATTAATTGGGAATTCAATTATAATTTTATAGTGGAATTAATTATAATTAAAATTGGATTTAATTAAAGGTTTTCTTTTTAAGGACACCGGTTTAATTAAATTACAATTTAGCCTAATTAATTAATTGTCCTAAGGTCCCTAGTGTGGCCTATATAAACCCCTCAATCTCTCTTTCTCTAGACCTAACATTCGCAGTCTTTTATTTTTCTTTTCTTTTCTGCGTAAGAAAGAAATAAAAACAAAAGAGCGTAAAGAGGGTTCGAGAGAGAAGAAGAAGAGAAGACTCCGGTGGATCGTTGCCCATACAACGTCCGGCGTCGAGGGCTAGGATACACACTAGAAGATCTCAGGGTGTTCGCCTACTATGCTTCTCCGAATCACGCAACAAAGGTATAGAATCGAAACCCTAATTCCGCTTCGTTTCGCTTCTATCTCGTACGTAATAATATAACGAACCTCCGATCGAGTTCCGGGATCGTGGTTGGTATTCCTAGATCACTGTGGGATCGCTGAATTCCAGAATGGTGGTCGGAATCGGAAAATCCGACCAGAAACGGACCTGGAACAGCAGCGTCGCGCTGCTGTTCGCGATGGCTGTCGGCCGACAAGTTTTGTTGTCGGCCGACATGGACTTGTCGGACGACACCATTTGGTGTCGGACGACAGAGAGGTCAGCAGCCCCTTGTTTTGCGCGGTCGTGCCTCGGGTGCGATGGCTGGGCGCGTTTTGGGTCTGGGGCTTCGTCGTGAACACAGTAGGCACGCTGGAGGTCGACTGGGCGTGTCCGGATGTTCGAATGGTCGAACGGACTCGTCCCGGGTAGTCGATTTCCAACAGTGTGGACGTTTACGCTAACACACGGTCCTTCACTTTCTCCTAAAAATGTCTACATCAATTGTTCAAAAATCCCATTCAGTGCAGCAAGCCACGATAGTGTGGACGTTTACTACACCAAAAGATTTTTACAATTGACATCCAATTACTTAATTCATTTAATCTTGTAGATCAAGACGTGGAGAATCATAAGTGAAACTCGAAGTTTCTTACCAGTGATTCACCATGCGAACAGCCCTATCTCTCATAGAATGAGGGAACCGAGCAGACAATCGATCCATTCATACAAGTCACGAAAGTCTCCAATTTGTGTCTTCGACATGACCAAGTGGCTTTGGATCCATTCCACTCCCCGGGGTGAGAATGAGTCGACTTGAAATCAGTTTCAGAAAGACAAATTAGGCATTGTTTGATAAACTTAATCAATGTTTCTCGTAAGAGGAATTACAAGAATTCTCCTCCAATAACTTATCTATATAAACATCGAAAGTTTATAAAAGTTACCAAGAGAACAGCAATGGAGACCATGGGATTGTTTCCAATCCCTCTCCCACTTAGTTTTTTACAACAAGGGATACGCTATCTAATGCATAAATAAATACACATAAGCATGCATACATGAAATAAAGCACATAAGATATTATCACATAATCAAAATAATAATAGAATATTATTTTCCGACTATTATGGCTTTATCGCATCCCCGTACGCATCTTCTAGTCTTTAGTCTTCGTTCTTGAATGCTCTATGTGACGGGAATATTAATTCCAATATTTAAATCCATTTATTTTTAATAAATCCAAAAGTTACTTAATTATAAAATTAAGTCAATCGAATAAATCAAAAATAAAATTAAATATTATTATTATTTTTATTATTTTTATTTTCCTTTTTCTAATACCATTAAATCTCTAGAATCCTATCCAAGACCCACTTGGAATATTCTAGAAGATTTCCATAATGAAATAAGGAAATAAAATAATTTAGGACTCTTAGTCCTTCCAAATTAATTCCTTTCCTAATCTATTAAAAATTCCATAAAGAAATAATTAAATAAGAAAAAATTAATTTAGGACTCCTAAACTTTCCAAATTAATTATTTTCCTAATCCATTAAAAATTCCATAAAGGAATAATTAAATAAGGAAAATAAATTAATTCCAAATTAATTCTTTTCCTAATCCATGAAAATTCCGAAAAATAGGAATAATCAAATTAGGAAAACCGAATTAATTTCTAATCAATTCTTTTCCTAATCCCTGAAAATTCTCAAAAATAAGAATAATCAAATTAGGAAAACGAATCGAAAAACAGAAAAGTAGATCTCGGGCCGAGATGAACACGGGGTGGGGATCACCGCGCCCACCATGATCGACCACCCACCTAGAGGAGTTGAACTCCTCATGGTGGTCGATCGAGCCTCTTGAGATCGGCCATGGGGATGGCCGATCGAGCCCTCCATCTCTTCGTCTCCTCCGTCACAATTTTCCGATCGTCGTTTCGTCCTCGATCCAACGTAAAATAAATTACAAATTTATTACTACGCTATCCGGTATCGATTCTATAAATGAAATCGACCTTATACAATTTCCGTAAAAATAAGAACAAAAATTCACCACACAAAAACGAATCTCGACATCACCGAGAGTTTAATAATCAAGAGCAATATTATGGACATTAATTAACAAAATTAAATCTAGCCATAATAATCGAAAACCCTGCAAGGTAGAACAATTTATCGAAAATTACCGTGAACTAAAACCAACGCTCTGACACCAATTGTTGGAAATCGGCATCCCAGAATTAATAAATTTAAATAAAATTAATTAAATAAATTATCTAATTAATTCCGACCGAAATCCCATTGGAGATCGAATATCCGGAGTTGTCAAAATTGCGGAACCGACAACCCAATCGAAATCCCGATCGCCGGAGAAACCACGAGCACCCCACGTAACCGGAGGCCCGACCGAACACCGCCACGGGTAAACCCGCGGCTGCCAGCCGAGCCCCCACGAGGGGGCTTGCGATCGCTCCGTGTGATCGTTGGGGATGCTCGTAGCAGCCCCGCAGCAAGTCCATGACTCGCTGCCCTTGAAGGGTGGCTCGCTCACGTGAGCCGCTACGGAAATCCCCGCAGCAACGCGCGAGCGGCTGCGATACGAGCCCGCAGCACCCCGCGATCGAACCCTAGGTTCGATCGCATCCCCGGCTCCCAGCCGGGGCTTCTCATGTCCGCGATCCCCAACGAGGATCCTCGATCGCCGCGGTCCGGTGGTCTTCGACCACCACCGCCGGTCGACCCTCGTTCCGGGGTTCGTCCCTTGGATCTTGGTTCACGGTATAATCACGATAATTAAACAATAAAATCATCGAGGGGGTTCTATGATTTTACCTTGTTCTCGTTGTCCGGAAAAACGAGATCTTGATGACCTTGAGATCTTCCGATGTATTCCTTGCACTAGCTTGAACGTCGGGTGGGCGACGATCTTCCAAGCTTCCATGGATCACCTTCTCTCTCTACTTTCTCTCTCTAGAATTATTCATGTCTTGAGACTTATGAAAGAAGAGAAGACCATAGGAGTGCTTTTATAGACTACGTAAGGCCTTAAGGAAATAAAATATTGGGCTTCCCATAAATTAATTAAATTGAGCCCAAGCCCAAATCTATTAATTAATTCATGAATTATATATTACATCCACTATATAAATATAATTGCACTCTCAATATTTACCATATTATATCAAAATAATATTCTTCCGGTAGTATTATTTATTCCACATGTTTAAGATATAAATGTCCATGAATAAATTATATTTATTGCTAATATTATTTATTCATCTCTTATAATTCCGAGAATAGTACCACTCAACTTTATTATCATGCGGATCAAATCCACTTGCAAGGTTTACATGATAATCCTTATGAGCTCATCTCGGGGACATTATCAACCCTTTTGAGGACACGCTTTCCCGTCAAGAATTCACAGCATGTCATACATAAAATACAGTGACCCAACTTTACCGGTAATTGACCGGTTATTCTAATCAGTCAATTCCTTTGGAAAATCAAAGTCACTAATATTATATGCACACACTCGCAATAATATCAAGGATTAAGAATAAAATACACTGAGACTTAAATCGATTATCGCAGGCAATCCTAGTCGATAAATCTCAAGCAGATCCGCTCAATACACCAAGTGTACAAGTATGATAAAATAATCAAGACCAATTATTTTCTCACTCATACAACGACTATACCGATGGATTGGTCTTTGTCCATCTAGGTCGTGAGCAACTATTCGATTATATACGAGTAACCGATAGTATGATCTTCTGTGTGACGACGCACACCATCCTAACTACAACGTGTATAATCTAGGACTATGGTTTGCATTAAATGCAAATGATTGTTTGTTATTAAATAGGATAAATGCTTTAGACGGAGTTCAGATGTTACTTAAATCTAGACCTTAAGTATACAACTCCATCAAACACGCGGAAGATCATACTATCGGTTACTCGTATACTATCGAACAGTAGCTCACGACTTAGATGGACAGGGACAATCCATCGGTACGTCGTAGTGTGACTGGCAGATAGTCGGCCTTGACTATCATGTTACACTCGTACACTTGGTGTATTGAGCAGGACCACGGGAGGGCGTACGATTTGTACTAATCGGAGTAATCGAACTAGACCTCAGATATTACGGATATGTGAGTTCTTAATCTCTATATAATTATAGGTGCGTTTGTCCAATACTCGGTTCTTTGATGTGCCAATGAGTGAGACAAATTGATTAGTCAATATTCTCGGTAAATTGGAAATCGGTATTGTACACACGGCATGCTATAGATTATAGACAGGAAACCGTGTCCCATTTATTGGGTTGATGATGTCCCCGAGATGAGCTAATAAAGTTTATCATGTAAACCCTGCAGGTGGATTTACTCCGCATGATAATAAGGATGAGTGGTACTACTCTCGGATAATAAGAAATGAATTAATTTAATTATTAGTAATTAAAATTAATTCGTGGACATGCGATATCTTAAACACGGGGAAATATCACATATGTAATACGGCGGGAAAATTCTTGACGGAATAATTTGAATTAATTAATTGGGAAATCAATTATAATTTTATAGTGAAATTAATTATAATTAAAATTGTGGAATTTAATTAAGGTTTTCCTCTTTGGACACCAAGTTAATTAAATTGCAATTTAAGCCTAATTAAATAATTGTCTATGGGTCCCTAGTGTGTCCTATTTAAATCCTCACTCTCTCTTCTCTTAACCTAAGAAACGCCGCTATTTTATTTTTGCGGAGAAAAATTAATTGTTAGCGCAATTATTTTTCTGTAGAAATAAAGGGACTAGCACAATTATTTTTTCTGTAGAAATAAAAAGCTAGCGCAATTATATTTCTGAGACAGAAACTTATATTCTTACACTGGGTTTGAGAGACAAGAAGAAGAGAAGACTTCCGATGGATTGTTGCCCACACAACGTCCGGAATCGAGGGCTAGGATACACACTAGAAGATTCGACGTCTCTGTCGATTCGGCTTCTCCGAATCACGCAACAAAGGTATGGAATCGAAACCCTTATTCCGCATCGTTTCGATTCAATCTCGTATGTAATTGTACAACGAACCACCGATTGGGTTCCGGGGATCGTGGTTGGTGCTCCTATATAATTATAGGTGCGTATGTCCAATGCTCGTTCTTTGATGTGCCAATGAGTGAGACTAATTAATTAGTCAATATTCACGGTAAATTGGGAATCGGTATTGTACACATGGCATGCTATAGATTATAGACAGGAAACCGTGTCCCATTTATTGGGTTGATGATGTCCCCGAGATGAGCTCATAAAGTTTATCATGTAAACCCTGCAGGTGGATTTACTTCGCATGATAATAAGGATGATAATAAGAAATGAATTAATTTAATTATTAGTAATTAAAATTAATTCGTGGACATGCGATATCTTAAACACGGGGAAATATCACATATGTAATACGGCGGGAAAATTCTTAACGGAATAATTGAAATTAATTAATTGGGAAATCAATTATAATTTTGTAGTGGAATTAATTATAATTAAAATTGTGAAATTTAATTAAGGTTTTCCTTTTGGACACCAGGTTAATTAATTTCCAACTTAAGCCTAATTAAATAATTGCCTATGTGTCCCTAGTGTGTCCTATTTAAATCCTCACTCTCTCTTCTCTAAACCTAAGAAACGCCGCTATTTTATTTTTGCGGAGAAAAATTATTTGTTAGCGCAATTATTTTTCTGTAGAAATAAAAGGACTAGCGCAATTATTTTTTCTGTAGAAATAAAAAGCTAGCGCAAGTATATTTCTGAGACAGAAACTTATATTCTTACTCAAGAGAGAAGAAGAAGAGAAGACTTCCGATGGATCATTGCCCACACAACGTCCGGAATCGAGGGCTAGGATACACACTAAAATATTTGAGGTCTCTGTCAATTCGACTTCTCCGAATCACGCAACAAAGGTATGGAATCGAAACCCTTATTCCGCATCGTTTCGATTCAATCTCGTATGTAATTGTACAACGAAACACCGATCGGGTTCCGGGGATCGTGGTTGGTGCTCCTAGATCACTGGGGGGTCGCTGACCTCCAGAACGGTGGTCGGAATCGGAAAATCCGACCAGAAACGAACCTGGAACAGTAGCGTCGCGCTGCTGTTCGCGACGGTTGTCGGCCAACACATATAGCTGTTGGCCGACACAGCCCTGTCGTGTTGGAAATCGATATCTCGTGCTATCAAAATTTCGGAATCGATAACCCGACCGAAATCCCATAATTGCGAACCACACGCGAAGCCGGAGCTCAACCGGAGCGTCGCCGCGGGATGAACCCGCGGCTAAACCCTAGCCGAGTGCCTCGCCGGGGCTCGCGATCGCACGATCGCATGGGGCTTCCCAGCAGCCCCCGGCGGTGAGTCCGGCGACTCACCGCCACCGCCCGAGGAGGGCGGTTCGCCCAGCGGCGAACCCGCCGCGGCTGCCCGACGATCGACCACCACGGTCAATCGCCCGCCCCGGCTCCCAGCCGGGGCTCCTCGCCGTGCCTCGCGGTTGATGCCCTAGGGCTCGACCGCACCCCCTCGGCTCCCAGCCGAGGGTTCGACCCTCCGCGGGGATGTCGACCTCGCGGTCCATCCCCATCTGCGGAATCGACATTTCCCGGATCTTTGTTCATGTATGTTCTATAATAATAAATCGATTAAAATTATAAAGGGTGTTTACGATTTTATACCTTCGATTTGTTGTTCGGAGAACCAAAATCGATTCGATGACCTTTGAATCTTCCCACGCATTCCTCGCACTCGTTCGAACGTCGTGTGGGCGACGATCCTCCGAACTCTATGGATATCCTTCAACTCTCTAGAAATATCAAGTTGTTGGAGTTGTATACTTAATGTCTAGATTTAAGTAACGTAAACTCCCGGTCATAGCATTTAATCTATTTAAATGAATAAACAATTGTTTGGTTTTAATTATTGATAATTAAATATATGCAAATATAGTCCTAGATTATATACGTTGTAGTTAGTATGGTGTGCGTCGTCACACGGAAGATCATACTATCGGTTTCTCGTATTTAATCGAACAGTTGCTCACGACCTAGATGGACACGGACCAATCCATCGGTATAGTCGTTGTATGAGGGAGAAAATAATCGGTCTTGATTATTTTATCATACTTGTACACTTGGTGTATTGAGCGGATCGCTTGAGATTTATCGATTAGGATTGCCTTAGATAATCGATTTAAATCTCAGTGTATTTTATTCTTAATCCCCGATATTATTGCGGGTGTGTATATTTAATATTAGTGACTTTGATTTTCCAAAGGAATTGACCGATTAGAATAACCGGTCAATTACCAGGAAAGTTGGGTCACGGTATTTTATGTATGACACGCCGTGAATTCTTAAAGAGAAAGTGTATCCTGATAAGGGATGATAATATCCCCGAGATTGTTGGAGTTGTGTACTTAATGTCTAGATTTAAGTAACGGAAACTCACGATCCATTGCCACTAATCTATTTAATTAAATAAACAATTATTTGCGTTTAATTATTTATAATTAAATATATGCAAATCATAGTCCTGGTTTTTATACGTTGTAGTTAGTATGGTGTTGTATGGACACACAGAAGATCATACTATCGGTTACTCGTATTTAATCGAACAGTTGCTCACGACCTAGATGGACACGGACCAATCCATCGGTATAGTCGTTGTGTGAGAGAGAAAATAATTTATCTTAATTATTTTATCACACTTGTACACTTGGTGTATTGAGCGGATCGTTGAGATTTATCGATTAGGATTGCCGGCGATAATCGATTTAAATCTCAGTGTATTTTATTCTTAATCCCCGATACTATTGCGGGTGTATATTTAATATAAGTGACTTTGATTTACCAAAGGAATTAACCGATTTAATTATTGGGTTAATTACCGGTTAAGGTTGGTCACTATATTTTATATATGACATGCCGTGAATACTTGACGGGAAAGTGTATCCCGTAAGGGTTGATAATATCCCCGAGATGAGTTCATAAGGAATTATTATGTAAACCCTGCAGGTGGATTCGTTCCGCATAATAATTAAGGTTGAATGGTACTAGTCTCGGATACAAGAGATGAATAAATTAATTAGCAATAAATTAATTTTATTCATGGATATTTATATCTTAAATACACGGAATAAATAATACTACCGGAGAAATATTATTTGATATAATATGGTTTAATATTGAGAGTGCAATTAATTTTATATAGTGGAAAATAGAATTAATTAATATTGATAAGGATTAATGGACTTGAGCATTGGGCTCAATTTAATCTTCAATATTGGAAGCCCAATATTCCACCTCCTTAAGATCCCCTACGTAGCCTATAAAAGCACTACATGGTCTTCTCTATTCTCATAAGTTGAAGATCACAATTCTAGAGAGAGAAAGTAGAGAGGGAGATCCATGGAGTTCGGTAGATCGTCGCCCACACGTCGTCCGAGCTAGTGCAAGGAATACGTGGGAAGATCTCAAGGTCGTCAAATTGAGTTCTTCGTTTTTCCGAACAACGAGAACGAGGTAAATCATAAAACCCTCTTTATGATTTTATCGTTTAATTATCGTAGAAATATCATGAACCAAGATCCGATGGCGAGACCCATATCGAGGTTGAACCGGGCGGTGGTGATCGAAGATCACCGGACCGCCGGCGGCTCAACGACTCGACGGGATGGGTCGAGGGGGCGTGAGCCTCGGCTGGACGCCGAGGGCTCGAACGCACGGGCTCGGCCGCGAGCTACGGGTTTTCCCGTAGCGGATTCGCGGGCTGTCCGAGCCCTCCCCGTGCACGTTCAGCGGGCTGCTGCGAGCAGCCCCGTACGCATCGCACGAGGCTCCAGCGGGCTGCTGGAGCAGCCCAGCTCGCACGGTGCGAGCACCGCTCGCGCGGGCTGGTCGCCGCTCGCACGGCTGGACCGCCGCTCGCGCGGCGGTGGGCTGTTGGTGATCGCAAGCCATGGCTGGACCGTGGCTGGTCGTGCGATCACCGGGCGAGGACTGGGCGTGCCAAGGGGGCTGCCAAGGGCAGCCCTAGGCGGCTGCCTTGAACAGCCGCGAGTCCCACGAGGGGACTCGACCGAACAGTCGCGGCTTTGCCGCGGTTAGGGTTTTGGTTGAGTCCGGCGCTTCGTGGTGGTTCGTGGCGGATTGTTCCGGCAACCGGGAGTCGATTGGAGTTGTCGTTCCGCAATTTGACAACTCCGGATATTCGATCTCCGAAGGATTTCGGTCGGAATTAATTAGATAATTTATTTATTTAAATTTATTAATTCCGGGGATATCGATTTCCAACAATTGGTATCAGAGCGTTGGTTTTAGTTCATGGTATTTTTCGATAAATTGTTCTACCTTGCAGGGTTTCCGATTATTATGGCTAGATTTAATTTTGTTAATTAATGTCATAATAATGTTCTTGATTATTAAACTCTCGGTGATGTTATTTGTTCTTGTGTGGTGAATTCTTGTTCTTAATTTTTCCGGAAATTGTGAGGTCGATTTCATGTAGAGAATCGATACCGGATAGCGTAGTAATAAATTTGTAATTTATTTTACGTTGGATCGTTTCCGAAACGAAGACCGGAAAATTGTGACGGAGGAGACGAAGAGAGGGAGGACCCGGTTCGGCCATCCCCATGGTCGAACCATGAAGGATCGAAGGCCGCGGGGATGCCTCAATCGTGGCTGGCCGGAACCGCCGATTCCACCGGTGGTGGTGGATCGCCGGTGAGGCTAGCCGGGCGATTGGCGACCCTCGGTCGATACTACGGGGATGGACACGGGGATCCCCAATCCGTGTTCGTTCCGGTAAAGATCCAACTTTCCTAAATTATTCGGTTTTCCTATTTTGAGTATTCCTTTTTTTTGGGAATTCTCATGGAATAGGAAAAGAATAAATTTAGAATAAATTTATTTTTCCTTATTGATTATTCCTATTCTTGGGAATTTTCATAGATTAGGAAAAGAGAATAAATTTATAATTAATTTATTTTTCCTATTTAATTATTCCTTTATGGAATTTTTAATGGATTAGGAAATAATTAATTTGGAAAGTTTTGAAAGTCCTAAATTAATTTTTCCTTATTTAATTATTCTTTTATGTAATTTTTAATGGATTAGGAAAGGAATTAATTTGGAAGGACTAGGAGTCCTAAATTAATTTTTCCTTATTTAATTATTCCTTTATGGAATTTTTAATGGATTAGGAAAGGAATTAATTTGGAAGGACTAGGAGTCCTAAATTATTTTATTTCCTTATTTCATTATGGAAATCATCTAAAATATTTCAAGTGGGTCTTGGATAGATTATTCTAGAGATTTAATGAAGTAGAAAGGGAAAAATAAAATAAATTATTTTATTTCCTTATTTCATTATGGAAGTCTTCTAGAATATTCCAAGTGGGTCTTGGATAGATTATTCTAGAGATTTAATGAAGTAGAAAGGGAAAATAAAATAAATAAAAATATTAATAATATTTAATTTTATTTTTGATTTATTCGATTGACTTAATTTTTGAATTAAGTATCTTTTGGATTTATTGAAAATAAATAGATTTAAATATTGGAATTAATATTCCCGTCACATAGAGCATTCAAGAACGAAGACTGAAGACTAGAAGATGCATACGGGGATGCGATAAAGCCATAATAGTCGGAAAATAATATTCTAGTATTATTTTGATTATGTGATAATATTCTATGTGCTTTATTTCATGTATGCATGCTTATGTGTATTTAATTATGCATTAGATAGCGTATCCCTTTGTTATAAAAATCTAAGTGGGAGAGGGTATGGAAACATATCCATGGTCTCCATTGCTGTTCTCTTGGTGACTTTTATGGACTTTTGAAGTTCCTATAGACAAGTCATTGGAGGAGAATTCTTGTAATTCCTTTTACGAGAAACATTGATTAAGTTTATCAAACAATGCCTAATTTGCCAAAACTGATTTCAAGTCGACTCATTCTCACCCCGGGGAGTGGAATGGAGCCAAAGCCACTTGGTCATGTCGAGGACACAAATTAGAGGCAGTCGTACCATCTTTTGAAGGTGGATCGATTGTTTGCTCGGCTCCCTCATTCTATGAGAGATAGGGTCGTTCGCATAGTGAATCACTGGTTAGAAACTTTGAGTTTCACTTATGATTCTCCGCGTCTTGATTTACAAGATTAAATGATTCAAGTAATTGGGAGTCAATTGTAAAAGTCTTTTGGTGTAGTAAACGTCCACACGAACGTGGCTTGCTACATTGAATGGGATTTTGGAACGATTGATGTAGACAGTTATAGAAGGGAGTAAGAGAGCGTATGTTAACGTAAACGTCCACACGAACGTGGCTTGCGGTGAATATACGTGTCCCAAACAATCTTCTTAGATACTGAGTAATGGTTTACACTTAGGTACGCTTTATAGTATTCTTCCCAACGAAGTAACGCTATAATTGATGTACGACCGAAGCAAATCTAATTGCTAAATCATTTGGATAGGTAAACGTCCACACGAACGTGGCTTGCCTTATCTAATGGGATTTTAGAGGTGATTAGTGGTTTAATGATATTATTTGAGGGAGATAATATCGGAGATTAAATCGATTGTTTGTTGTTATACGTGCTCATAGATTAGGAAATGGCTTTGAACCCACTTTATGTGATACATGAGGATTTTAACTCACTGGTCCCTAAATGCAATGATTGGAATAGAGATCTAGACATTACCCAGACTGTTAAAGAGTACAAGTTTGTACTCAGTGAGCTTTGTCCTCCCGAGCCTATTGACATAGGCGGCTAGACAAGAAGCGATGAGGATACTCATAAAGGCCACTTCGAGGAAACGCTTAAAAACGTTTTTGAGATGATTGACCTTTTAGACGAGTTGAGACGGAAATCGCAAGCTCTTGTAGCCAATGCCAAAGGTTTCGAACCTAAAGGCATGAATCGGGGGAAAGGACAAGAAAGCAAAGAAACCCAGTGGTTCTTTTTGGACCACGAGATGGGACGAGAAAGCCAATAGGCAAGTGTTCTCGATGCAAACAGTCTGGGTACTGGAAGTCTGATTATCCTCTCAAAGAAAGTACGAAATTTTCTTTAGTCGTAAAACATAGTCAGTGGTATTATCTACCGGAACCTGGTGTGTAGATATGGAACCACTGACGGTATGTGCATTTTAAATGCAAGGGTTCCAGGAAACCCGACGACTTGGAAAAGAAGAAATCGTAGTCTACATGGGCAATGCTGTAGAGGAGGCAGCAGTTGCAGTGGAGGACATTTTATAGGATTTCATTTTGGGTTATTGCTTTTATGTACCTTTCATATTAGAAAGAACTTTGTTCTGGATTTCTAATAAACGGATATTTTATTTCTTTTAATCATTTGATGGTTATAAGAAGAAATAATGATATTATCTATTCTGGTACATTGGCTAGCAATATATAAATGATGGATCCTGAGTCCACTACAATGCAACGAACCGTAGTAAAACTCGTTTTACTAATAAGAGATTTCTTTATCAATTATACTTGTGGATTCTTATGCTGAATCATGTTTATTCAAATAAGAAGTTCAAAGGTCGAAAATTGATATTTGATCAATTAAGTTGAAGGAGTGGACCTTCCGACCTAAGAATCTTATTTGGAAGATAACATGACTAAGCAATCCTTTATGGATATGAGATATAAGATCCGGACAAGTATTAGAATTGACTGACTCTGATGTATGCAGACCTATGTCTACTCAGACAATAAGGTACGAGTACTTCATTTGATGATTACTCGAGAAATGGATTAGAATACCTGATGTGCCACAAAAGCAAGTGTTTTGACAAGTCAATGGACACAAAGCTATTGTGGAGAACCATCAAGGTATATCCATTTGTGGCCTGCGATTTGATCGCGGAGGCAAGTACCTGTCTGAGGAATGCATGGCATACTGATCAGAGATTGGGATTTGATCCCAAATGACTACACCATACACTGAAGGGTAGAAATGGTGTGTCGTAAACAAGAAATGGAACTCTTATAGAAATAGTAAAATTATGAGTTATACGGAACTACCTATGTTCTATGGATATGTCTGGAAACAACGGGGCATTCAAATGCGGTTGTAGAATATCCTAGAAGAACAAAAGATGTGTGTTCAATAGTACTATGAACCAGAAGGACGTTATAAGTTCTAACGCCCGGTTCTTAGAGAAAGACTATATGATGAACCACAAAGCCCAAGGTGACGTAATACTTTGAAATGATAGAGAGAAAGATTAAGACTTAGAACCAGCCGAACCGAGTAGCGGTACACCACTAACTGCACCTACTGTTATCACTGTTTATACACCGGAATGCCATTGTAGTGGGAGGTTGTGGGACAACCGGAGATATTCATAAGACTAGGAGAGTCTTCGGACTCTGGACCTAGTATACATGAAATCGATCCCTAGATCTACATAAAGGCCGTACTAGATCTAAATGTGCCTTCTTGGAGAGCAATAAGGATTATTGCTAAGAGGCGAGATCATTTAGAGTACAAGCTTAGTTGATCCATTTATGGATTGAAACAAAGCATTAAGTTCGTGGTACTTGCAAATTGATGAGATAGTCCATTTTATGGATTCATCAAAAGCATAGACGAATTGTGTGTATTGGAAACGTGATGGAAAACAAGGTGGTCTTTCTCGGAGGTTTTATGTAGATGACACTCTTATCATTGGCAACAATGTAAAGATGTTATCAGACATAAAATGATGGTTGTCTAGATAAATCATTATGAAAGATAAAGGAAGAAGTTGGACATGTTCTTGAGATCTTGGATCTCTGGGAAAGAACATTGTACTTCTCCTGGACATCTTACATATATATGATTATGGTTCGTTTTAACATGCAAAATTCCGAGAAAGGTTCGTTACCTTTCAGAGACGGAATGCATCTATCTAAGGACATGTGTTTGAGGAACACAAAAGGAGATAGAAGCAATGAAAGCAGTTTCCTACACTTTAAGTGTGGAAAGCTTAATAAATGCATTGTTGAAAACAAGAACCCGATATCGGCTATGCGGCTAGTATAGTGGGAGGATATCAAGGTAATCCTGGAAAGGAATATTCAACTGCTGTAAAAGTACTTTCGAAGTACTATTCTAGACTACGAAGCAGACGAGCATTTCCTTTGGATTACATTCTCTTAGATTTCTAATCAAATGAGGACCGGTGTAAGTCGATATCAGGCCATGTGTTTCACTATTGAAGGAGAAGGAGTTTTAACATGGAAGAGTGATAAGCACGATGCTTTTCGGACTCTCCCATGGGTAACCAAATAGCGGCCTCAGAGGCAGCGGAAGTTTTGGTATAACTCCGGGATAATCTCTGGGACTTAGATGTGATTCTTAATTTGCCAAAGGCTATGTAAATAGCGGTGCAATGGCAAATGGTAAGAAATCAAAAGTCCATAAGTGTAAGATAACACATAGTGCAAGTACCACCTGATACGAGTCATCGTCGAGGGAGACGACGCTGTAGTCACCAAGATAACATCAGAGCGGCAACCTAGAGTGCTCATTCACATAGTACTTCTTGGAAGTACAACTTAAGCACGTGATGAGTATGGGAGTCGGGAGTTTGGAGGAAATGACTAGACCTTAGTACAAGTGGGAGATTGTTGGAGTTGTGTACTTAATGTCTAGATTTAAGTAACGGAAACTCACGATCCATTGCCACTAATCTATTTAATTAAATAAACAATTATTTGCGTTTAATTATTTATAATTAAATATATGCAAATCATAGTCCTGGATTTTATACGTTGTAGTTAGTATGGTGTTGTATGGACACACAGAAGATCATACTATCGGTTACTCGTATTTAATCGAACATTTGCTCACGACCTAGATGGACACGGACCAATCCATCGGTATAGTCGTTGTGTGAGAGAGAAAATAATTTATCTTAATTATTTTATCACACTTGTACACTTGGTGTATTGAGCGGATCGTTGAGATTTATCGATTAGGATTGCCGGCGATAATCGATTTAAATCTCAGTGTATTTTATTCTTAATCCCCGATACTATTGCGGGTGTGTATATATTTAATATAAGTGACTTTGATTTACCAAAGGAATTAACCGATTTAATTATTGGGTTAATTACCGGTTAAGTTGGGTCACTATATTTTATATATGACATGCCGTGAATACTTGACGGGAAAGTGTATCCCGTAAGGGTTGATAATATCCCCGAGATGAGTTCATAAGGAATTATTATGTAAACCCTGCAGGTGGATTCGTTCCGCATAATAATTAAGGTTGAATGGTACTAGTCTCGGATACAAGAGATGAATAAATTAATTAGCAATAAATTAATTTTATTCATGGATATTTATATCTTAAATACACGGAATAAATAATACTACCGGAGAAATATTATTTGATATAATATGGTTTAATATTGGGAGTGCAATTAATTTTATATAGTGGAAAATAGAATTAATTAATATTGATAAGGATTAATGGACTTGAGCATTGGGCTCAATTTAATCTTCAATATTGGAAGCCCAATATTCCACCTCCTTAAGATCCCCTACGTAGCCTATAAAAGCACTACATGGTCTTCTCTATTCTCATAAGTTGAAGATCACAATTCTAGAGAGAGAAAGTAGAGAGGGAGATCCATGGAGTTCGGTAGATCGTCGCCCACACGTGCACGTTCAGCGGGCTGCTGCGAGCAGCCCCGTACGCATCGCACGAGGCTCCAGCGGGCTGCTGGAGCAGCCCCGCTCGCACGGTGCGAGCACCGCTCGCGCGGGCTGGTCGCCGCTCGCACGGCTGTTGGTGATCGCAAGCCACGGCTGGACCGTGGCTGGTCGTGCGATCACCGGGCGAGGACTGGGCGTGCCAAGGGGGCTGCCAAGGGCAGCCCTAGGCGGCTGCCTTGAACAGCCGCGAGTCCCACGAGGGGACTCGACCGAACAGCCGCGGCTTTGCCGCGGTTAGGGTTTTGGTTGAGTCCGGCGCTTCGTGGTGGTTCGTGGCGGATTGTTCCGGCAACCGGGAGTCGATTGGAGTTGTCGTTCCGCAATTTGACAACTCCGGATATTCGATCTCCGAAGGATTTCGGTCGGAATTAATTAGATAATTTATTTATTTAAATTTATTAATTCCGGGGATATCGATTTCCAACAGAGATTAGTTCATAAGGAATTATTATGTAAACCTCATGAGTGGATTTGTTCCGCATAATAATTAAAGTTGAATGGTACTACTCTCGGATATAAGAGATGAATAAATTAATTAGCAATAAATTAATTTTATTCATGGATATTTATATCTTAAATATACGGAATAAATAATACTACCGGAGAGAATATTATTTGATATAATATGGTTTAATATTGGGAGTGCAATTAATTTTATATAGTGGAAAATAAAATTAATTAATATTAATGGGATTAAAATATTTGGGCTTGGGCTCAATTTAATCATTAATATTGGAAGCCCAATATTCCACCTCCTTTAGATCCCCTACGTAGCCTATAAAAGCACTACATTGATGGAGTTGTATACTTAATGTCTAGATTTAAGTATCGTAAATTCCCGGTCATAGTATTTAATCTATTTAAATGAATAATTGTTTGCTTTTAATTATATATAATTAAATAAATGCAAATATGGTTCTGGATTATATATGTTGTATTTAGTATGGTGTGCGTCATCACACGGAAGATCATACTATCAGTCACTCGTATATAATCAAACAGTAGCTCACGACCTAGATGGACAAGAACTAATCCATCGGTATAGTCGTTGTATGAGAGAGAAAATAATTGGTCTTGATTATTTTATCATACTTGTACACTTGGTGTATTGAGCGGATCGCTTGAGATTTATCGGTTAGGATTGCATTGGATAATCGATTTAAATCTCTGAGTATTTTATTCTTAATCACTGATATTATTGCGGGTGTGTGCATTTAATTTTAGTGACTTTGATTTTCTAAAGGAATTGATTGATTAGAATAACCGATCAATTACCGGTAAAGTTGGGTCACGGTATTTTATGTATGACATGCCGTGAATTCTTGACGGGAAAATGTGTTCTCGAAAGGGTTGATAATATCCCCGAGATGAGTTCATAAGGAATTATTATGTAAACCTCATGAGTAGATTTGTTCCGCATAATAATTAAAGTTGAATGGTACTAGTCTCGGATATAACAGATGAATAAATTAATTAAGCAATAAATTAATTTTATTCATGAATATATATATCTTAAACACATGGAATAAATAATACTACCGGAGAGAATATTATTTGATATAATATGGTGAATATTGGGAGTGCAATTATATTTATATAGTGGAACTAATCATATAATTAATATTAATGGATTAATAGATTTGGGCTTGGGCTCAATTTAATCATTAATATTGGAAGCCCAATATTCCACCTCCTTTAGATCCCCTACGTAGCCTATAAAAGCACTACATGGTCTTCACAATTAGTACACACCTACAAGACTAGAATATCATTAGTTGATAGTTCTAGAGAGTTGTGAAGGAGATCCATAAGCTTGGAGGATCGTCGCCCACACGACGTTCAAGCTAGTGCAAGGAATACGTAGGAAGATCCGAAGGTCTTCAAATCAATCTCGTTTCTCCGCACAACGAGATCAAAGGTAAAATCGTTAAACACCCTCTATGATTTTACGTGAATTAAATCGTGATATATACATGAACGAAGATCCGGGAAACGTATGAACTTCGGGGACGGGGATTCGAGATCCCCGGCGAAGGTCAAGATGAACCCTCGGCTGGGAGCCGAGGGGTGGCGGTCGAGCCCTAGGGCTTCGACCGCCGGCAGCGGTCACGAGGGGAGCCCCGGCTGGACGCCGGGGCGAGCGATCAACCTAGCGTCGATCGCTGGGGGCTGCCGCGGGCTGGCGCCGCGGCTGGTCGCCCCCTCCCTGGTCGGTGGTGGCGGTGAGTCGCCGGACTCACCGCCGGGGGCTGCTAGGCAGCCCCATGCGATCGCGCGAGCGATCGCGAACCCTAGCGAGGGTTCGGGTAGGGTTTAGCCGCGGGTTCATCCCGCGGCGATGCTCTTGTCGAGCCCGGCTTCGCGTGGTGTTCGCGATCGGATTTCCGGCGATGGGATTTCGGTCGGGGTTATGTTTTCCGCAATTCCGTTAACCCCGGGATATTGATTTCCAACAATTGGTATCAGAGCGTTGGTTCTAGTTCATGTATATGTTCGATTTTTTGTTCTACCTTGCATGGATTCCGACTATTATGGCTTGTTAATTATTGTTAATTATTGTCATAATTTTATTAAACTCTCGGACATGTCGAGATTCGTTTTATGTGGATGAATGCTTGTAATAGTAAAAATTCCGGGGTTGACTGAATTTAGGATTTATTATTATTGTTCTTCTTTTCCAGAAAGTGTATAAGATCGATTTCATGTATAGAATCGATACCGGAATTGTAATTTAAATTTGTAATTTAATTTTACGTTGGTTCGATGTTGAGACGATCGCCGGAGAACGAGATGTGACGAAGGAGACGATGAGAGGGAAGGACCGGGGATCGATCATGATGATCGATCCCATGAGGATCGATCGAAGGGCGTGCGGGGCTGCCCGCGGGAATCCTCGGCCACGCCGGCCACCGGTGGTGGTGGCGCGTGGGCTGAGGTGGCGGCGGTGCTCCTCCCCGGCCGGCGATCGATGGTGGGGGACGCGGGGTCCTCGTGATCTCGTGTTCTCCTACCAAGATCCAACTTTCCTATTTTGATTCGGTTTTCCTATTTTGAGTGTACCTATGTTTGGGAAATCTCATGGAATAGGAAAATAATTAAATTGGAATTAATTTATTTCCTTATTGAGTGTTCTTATTTATGGGAACTCTCATGGATAAGGAAAATAATTAATTTGGAATTAATTTATTTCCTAATTGATTATTCCTATTTTATGGGAATTTTCATGGAAATGGAAATTAATTAATTTGGAAAGTAGAAGAGTCCTAATTTATTTTATTTTCTTATTCTATTATAGAAGTCTTCTAGAATATTCCAAGTTTGACTTGGATAGGATTCTAGAGATTTAATAGAATTAGAAAGAAAAAATAAATAAATAAAAATATTAATAATATTTAATTTTATTTTTGATTTATTCGATTGACTTAATTTTCGAATTAAGTATCTTTTAGATTTATTAAAAATAAATAGATTTAAATATTGGAATTAATATTCTCGTCACATGCAGCATTCAAGAACGAAGACTGAAGACTAGAAGGTGCGTACGGGGATGAAATAAAGCCATAATAGTCGGAAAATAATATTCTAGTATTATTTTGACTATGTGATAATATTTATGTGCTCTAATTTCATGTATGCATGCTTATGTGTTTAATTATGCATTAGATAGCGTATCCCTTGTTGTAAAAAGCTAAGTGGGAGAGGGATTGGAAACAATCCCATGGTCTCCATTGTTGTTCTCTTGGTGACTCTTATGAGCTTTCGAAGTTCGTATAGACGAGTCATTGGATGAGAATTCTTGTAATTCCTCTTACGAGAAACATTGATTAAGTTTATCAAACAATGCCTAATTTGTCTTTCTAAAACTGATTTCAAGTCGACTCATTCTCACCCCGGGGAGTGGAATGGAGCCAAAGCCACTTGATCATGTGGATGACACAAATTAGAGACCTTCGTACCATTTCTTGAAATGGATCGACTGTCTGCTCGGCTCCCTCATTTATGAGAGATAGGGTCGTTCGCATGGTGAATCACTGGTTAGAAACTTCGAGTTTCACTTATGATTCTCCACGTCTTGATTTACAAGATTAAATGATTCAAGTAATTGAGAGTCAATTATAAAAATCTTTTGGTGTAGTAAACGTCCACACTATCGTGGCTTCCTGCATTGAATGGGATTTTGGAATAATTGATGTAGACAGTTATAGGAGAAAGTGAAGGATTGTGTGTTAACGTAAACATCCACACTATCGTGGCTTGCGGTAATATACGAATCTCAAACAATCTTCTTAGTACTGAGTAATGGTTTACACTTAGGTACGCTTTATAGTATTCTTCCCATCGAAGTAACGCTATAATGATGTACGACCAAAGCAAATCTAATTACTAAATCATTTGGATAGGTAAACGTCCACACTATCGTGGCTTACCATATCTGATGGGATTTTAGATGTAATTAGTAATTTAATGATATTATTTGAGGGAGATAATATCGCATTAAATTGATTGTTTGTTTATATGTGCTCATAGGTTTAGACAATAGCTATGAATCCACTTTCTGTGATACTCAAGGAATTCAATGCACTGGTTCCATACTGTGTTGGATGGAATAGAGAATTAGACATTACCCAGACTGTTGAAGAGTACAAGGTTGTACTCAGTGAGCTTTGCCCTCCTGAACCTACAAGTGTCTCAACTAATGAGGAAAGACCTGATTTTGAAAAGTGGAACAATGCTTTAGCATTAACCACCAATCATGATATCATGCTCAAACTCAAGTTAATGTTTAGACACAACGAAAAGGCTAGAAAAGAGGCGATGAGGATACTCATAAAGGTCAGTTACTTCGAGGAAACGCTTGAACACGTTTTCGAGATGTTGGACCTTTTGGATGAGTTAAGACAATCGCAAGCTCTTATAGCCAAAGCCAAAGGTTTCGAACCTAAGGGCATTGACCGGGAAATGGAGAAGCAGGCAAAGAAGCCCTATAGTCCTAAAGTACTTGGACCACAAGGTGGAATGAGAAATCCTTTAGGCAATCATTCTCAAAGGAAACAGACTGAGTACTGGAAGTCTATATTTTCTCCTCAAGAAGGTATGATATTCTTTCTTTAGACATTAAAACATAGTCAGCGGTATTATCTACCAGAAACCTGGTGAGTAGATATGGAACCACTGACGGTATGTATGCATTTTAAATGCAAGGGTACCAGGAAACCCAAAGACTTGGAAAAGAAAGAATAGTCAAGGGAAATGTTGTAAAGGAGGCAGCTGTTGCAGTGGAGGACATATCTATGAGTAGTTATAGGATTTCATTTCAAGTTTATTGCTTTATGTACCCTTTATTTTAGAAAGAACTTTGTTCTGGTTTTCTATTATTAATGAATGGATATTTTATTTCTTTAAATCATTTGATGGTTTTGATAGAAATAATGGTATTATCTATTCTGGTACATTAGATAGCATTATATGAATAATGAATCCTAAGTCTACCACGATGCAACAAACCGTTCTATAACTTGTTTTACTTGTTGAATATTTCTTTATTGAATCATTATACTTGTGGATTCTTATGCTCATTAGTATTTATTCAAATAGGATTCAAAGGTCGAAATTGATTTGATCAATTATAGTTTAAGGAATGGACCTTCCGACCTAAGAATTGAATTTGGAAGATAATACAACCAAGCAAACCTTTATGGATAAATGATAGAATCCGGACAAGTATTGAAATTGATTAAATACTGATATATGTAGATACGTGTGTACTTAGAAAGATACGAGTAATTCTTTCAAAGAATACTCAAATATGGATTAGAGTACTTGATGTGCCATAAAAGCAAAGTGTCTTTGGACACAAAGCTATTATGGGGAACCTTCAAAGTATATCCATTAAGAAGCCTGCGATTTGATTGTGGAGGCAAGTACCTATCTAAGTAACACATAGCATAATAAAAGAATGGGATTGGATCCCAAATGACTACATCATACACTCACGTGTAGAAATGATGTATCGAGAATAAGAAATGGAATTCTAATAGTAAGAGGATAAGTTATTCGGAACTACCTATGTTCTATGGATATTTATGAAAGACAACGGCACATTCAATGTGGTTGTAGGATATCCTAGAAGAACAAAAGTTTGTGTGTTCAATACTACTATGAACCAGAAGGAAGTTGTCGTCCGGTTCTTAGAGTAAGACTATTAGATGAACCACAAAGCCCGAAGTGACGTAATACTTTGGAATGAGAGAGAGGAAAGAAAAGGCTAGGAACCAGCTAAACCAAGTAGCGTTACATCTGTTGGAGTTGTATACTTAATGTCTAGATTTAAGTGATATTTAACTCCCGATCCATTGCCACTAATCTATTTAATTAAATAAACAATTATTTGCGTTTAATTATTTATAATTAAATATATGCAAATTATAGTCCTAGACTATATACGTTGTAGTTAGTATGGTGTGCGGGCCCACACAGAAGATCATACTATCGGTTACTCGTATTTAATCGAAGAGTTGCTCACGACCTAGATGGACACGGACCAATCCATCGGTATAGTCGTTGTATGAGAGATAAAATAATTTGTCTTGATTATTTTATAATACTTGTACACTTGGTGTATTGGGCGGATCGCTTGAGATTTATCGATTAGGATTGCCTTTGATAATCGATTTAAGTCTCAGTGTATTTTATTCTTAATCCCCGATATTATTGCGGGTGTGTATATTTAATATTAGTGACTTTGATTTTCCAAAGTAATTGACCGATTTGAATATTGGGTCAATTACCGGTAAAGTTGGGTCACGGTATTTTATATATGACACGCCGTGAATTCTTGAAGGGAAAGTGATGAGCCATATTTTTTGGCTCGTTTTTAGGGTTTTAGAGTCGAGTATATTGAGTCCTTAGTTTGTTTTTAGTTTATTTGTGTCTGGGAGGGCACGTTTGGGTACTTGGGCAAGTTTTGCAGGTGGGCAGGTAGAGGAGTGGAAAGAGGAGCGCACTGTGTGAAAGAGGCAAGGAAATCACCTTCCATGGTCAAGAGCACTCGTTGAGCAAGCCAGACTGACGAAAAGGTTCCTGCAGAGTTGGGCAAGCAACCAGGACGTCAGCAGGTGGAGCAAGACTTCACATGGTCCGCTACCTCAATCAGTCAGAGAAGGAAGTACATGGGCAAGCACTAACATTGACAGAGACGGAACGTTGGGCAGTCGGTGTACCAGGAGTCCTGGAATTTGCGGAGTCTTCAAAGGCGGCCAGATTCAAACTCCAACCCAAGTAGGACTCTCGTCCGCACTTGGAGGTATTTTCCCCCACACGTCTCTCATCATCTGAAGCCCGTCTATTTAAGAAGAAGTGACTGATGAAGAAGAACAACACACGAGCAGCGAAGAAGTCGGATCAAACCCTAACCTGTCCAGCGAAGAAGAAGGCGGCCGCGTGAGCAA
This sequence comes from Euphrasia confusa, assembly GCA_954870475.1. Classification (NCBI taxonomy): domain Eukaryota; kingdom Viridiplantae; phylum Streptophyta; class Magnoliopsida; order Lamiales; family Orobanchaceae; genus Euphrasia; species Euphrasia confusa. The sequence goes on from OX940950.1 coordinate 31,682,507, forward strand.
CACCACTCGCCGGCGTTTATTTTCTGTTAAGCCCTCGGGCTAGAAACAATTTATTTTATGCTTTCATGTTTTTAATTTCGTACTTTGATTTTATTTCCCTTTGAACAATTTCCAGTTTTAATGCATAATATGGTTCGTCATAATTCTTATATTTTATTTTCTGTTTTGATTATGTCAAGTAGCTAATCTGTTTGTATCTGGGCAAAGACAGAACCTGACCAACCCTAAGACGTGATTGTGCCGGGAGGCTTATTGATGACAGCAACTAGCTGAGTTTTGTTCCCGATTCAACAGGATAGTAAATTAAGCATGTTAGGGACTTGGGCAATCCTACAGTGACCAGTGGGAACCCCGACTTGCCTAACACAGGAGTACGTGGATCAACGCGACCGGGAGACTGGGCGTCCGCGAAGTACAACATGTTGCTGGAGATGTGGTCGTATGACTTGGGTCTGTCCAGGCATGCTATTGGCCATTCCGGGTTTGCTTGGAGGATGAAGGCGACTTGATCAACTTAGACTCACGCGGTCACATAGTGTCGAATTGGTCAACGACAGGAGACCTATTGAGAGAGATCTAATAGGACTTAAACATAAGAGCGAATGAGGGTTCGGGGTATTAATATTCTTGACATTATAGGGATGTTAATACTTGGGATCTATAACTGGAAGACAAAACTGTTAGCAAAATGATATACGTACCGATGATCGGCAGCACATAGGTCAAGGGGGAAGTCAGGGGAGTCAATGCCTGGATACTTTAGTTTTTATTTGTTTCATCTTATTTGCTTAGTCGAGTCTGTTAATTGCTCAGTCTATTAATTAGGTTGCATGCTAGTTTTATTTTTGTTTAAATTATTTGTTATTTTCCAGTCGAGTAAACACGGTGACCACGGTTCGGCAGTGCCCAACTGCTCTCCAAAACAAAACCTTTTCAAACGTGACAACCTAATTGAGCATTCAAAGCCGGGAAAACTATAAGCTAAACCGCCTCCTCGTGGGATCGACCATATACTTGCTACTAGTACTGTTGGAGTTGTGTACTTAATGTCTAGATTTAAGTAACGGAAACTCACGATCCATTGCCACTAATCTATTTTAATTCAATAAACAATTATTTGCGTTTAATTATTTATAATTAAATATATGCAAATCATAGTCCTGGATTTTATACGTTGTAGTTAGTATGGTGTTGCATGGGCGCACAGAAGATCATACTATCGGTTACTCGTATTTAATCGAACAGTTGCTCACGACCTAGATGGACACGGACCAATCCATCGGTATAGTCGTTCTGTGAGAGAGAAAATAATTTATCTTAATTATTTTATCACACTTGTACACTTGGTGTATTGAGCGGATCGTTGAGATTTATCGATTAGGATTGCCGGCGATAATCGATTCAAGTCTCAGTGTATTTTATTCTTAATCCCCGATACTATTGCGGGTGTGTATATTTAATATAAGTGACTTTGATTTACCAAAGGAATTAACCGATTTAATTATTGGGTTAATTACCGGTTAAGTTGGGTCACTATATTTTATATATGGCATGCCGTGAATACTTGACGGGAAAGTGTATCCCGGAAGGGTTGATAATATCCCCGAGATGAGTTCATAAGGAATTATTATGTAAACCCTGCAGGTGGATTTGTTCCGCATAATAATTAAGGATGAATGGTTCTAGTCTCGGATATAAGAGATGAATAAATTAATTAGCAATAAATTAATTTTATTCATGGATATTTATATCTTAAATACACGGAATAAATAATACTACCGGAGAAATATTATTTGATATAATATGATTTAATATTGGGAGTGCAATTAATTTTACATAGTGGAAAATAGAATTAATTAATATTAATGGATTAATAGATTTGGGCTTGGGCTCAATTTAATCATTAATATTGGAAGCCCAATATTCCACCTCCTTAAGATCCCCTACGTAGCCTATAAAAGCACTACATGGTCTTCTCTATTCTCATAACTTGAAGATCACAATTCTAGAGAGAGAAAGTAGAGAGGGAGATCCATGGAGTTCGGTAGATCGTCGCCCACACGACGTCCGAGCTAGTGCAAGGAATACGTGGGAAGGTCTCAAGGTCTTCATAAGATCTCGTTTCTCCGTACAACGAGAACAAAGGTAAATCATTGAAACCCCCTCGATGATTTTAATTGATTATTCGTATATGCATATGAACGAAGATCCGAGGGACGAACGAACCCCGGAACGAGGATGAACCGGCGGTGGTGGTCGAAGACCACCGGACCGCGGCGGTTCGGATCCCCGTGGGGATCGTGCGCACACACGGACTAAACCCTCGGCTGGGCGCCGAGGGTGGCGATCGATGCCCTAGGGCTCGATCGCCGGGCGCGCAAGGAGAAGCCCCGGCTGGTGCCGGGGCGTGCGATCGACGCTCGGTCGGTCGCTGGGGGCAGCCGCGGGCTGGTGCCGCGGCAGGCGCCCCCTCCTCCATCGGCGGTGGCGGTGAGTCGCCGGACTCACCGCCGGGGGCTGCTACGAGCAGCCCCGGGGGATGCACGATGCATCCCCATGCGATCGCCCACCGCGATCGCGAGCCCCTCGCGGGGGCTCGGCTAGGGCAGCCGCGGGTTCATCCCACGGCGGGTGTTCTCGGCCGGGCTCCGGCTCGTGAGGTGGTTCGCGGTGGTTTCCGGCGAAGGGATTTTGATCGGGGTTATGTTTCCGCAATTCCGTTAACCCCGGGATATCGATTTCCAACAACTGGTATCAGAGCGTTGGTTCTAGTTCATGTGTATATACGATAAATTGTTCTACCTTGCAGGGTTTCCGACTATTATGGCTAGATATAATTCTTCGTTAATTATTGTCATAATTTTATTAAACTCTCGGACATGTCGAGATTCGTTTTATGTGTGGTGAATGCTTGTAATAGTAAAAATTCGGGGGTTGGCCGAATTTAGGTTTATTATTATGTTCTACTTTTTTCGGAAATGTATAAGGTAGATTTCATGTATAGAATCGATACCGGATAATTGTAATTAAATTCATGTAATTTATTTTACGTTGGATCGATGCCGAGATGACCGTCGGAGAAGACGAAGTGACGAGAGGAAGAAAGGACCGGGGATCGATCATGATGATCGAGCCCATAATCGATCACGGGGCTAGGGCTCGATCGCCCTTGGCCGTGGGCTGCCGCCGTGAGGTGGTTGGCCGGCCGGCTGGGCGGCGGTGCTCTTCCCCGGTGGTGGTCGATCGACGGTGGGGGTGGCGCGGGGTCCTCGTGATCTCGTGCTACTCCTACTGAGATTCAACTTTCCTAAATTATTCGGTTTTTCCTATTTTGAATATTCCTATTTTTTGGGAACTCTCATGGAATAGGAAAAGAATAAATTTAGAATAAATTTATTTCCTTATTGATTATTCCTTTTATGGGAATTTTCATGGATAAGGAAGGAATAAATTTAGAATTGATTCGGTTTTCCTATTTCGAGTATTCCTATTTTTTTGGTAATTCTCATGGAAATAGGAAAAGAATTAATTGGAATTAATTTATTTCCTTATTCTATTATGGAAGTCTTCTAGAATATTCTAAGTCCTACTTGGAATAGGATTCTAGAGATTTAATGGAATTAGAAAGGACAATAATTAATTATTAAATTAATTTATTTCCTAGTTGATTATTCCTATTTTATGGGAATTTTCATAGACATGGAAATTAATTAATTTGGAAAGTAGAAGAGTCCTTAATTAATTTTTCCTATTTAATTATTCCTTTATGGAATTTTTAATAGATTAGAAAAGGAATTAATTTGGAAGGATTAGGAGTCCTAATTTATTTTATTTCCTTATTTTATTATAGAAGTCTTCTAGAATATTCCAAGTGGGTCTTGGATAGATTATTCTAGAGATTTAATAGAATTAGATAGGAAAATAAATAAATAAAAATATTAATAATATTTAATTTTATTTTTGATTTATTCAATTGACTTAATTTTCGAATTAAGTAACTTTTGGATTTATTAAAAATAAATAGATTTAAATATTGGGATTAATATTCTCGTCACATGGAGCATTCAAGAACGAAGACTGAAGACTAGAAGATGCGATAAAGCCATAATAGTCGGAAAATAATATTCTAGTATTATTTTGACTATGTGATAATAGTATGTGCTTTATTTCATGTATGCATGCTTATGTGTATTTAATTATGCATTAGATAGCGTATCCCTTTATTGTAAAAAGCTAAGTGGGAGAGGGTATGGAAACATAACCATGGTCTCCATTGCTGCTCTCTTGGTAACTTTTATAAACTTTTGAAGTTTATATAGATAAGTTATTGGAGGAGAGTTCTTGTAATTCCTCTTACAAGAAACATTGATTAAGTTTATCAAACAATGCCTAATTTGTCTTTCCAAAGCTGATTTCAAGTCGACTCATTCTCACCCCGGGGAGTGGAATGGAGCCAAAGCCACTTGGTCATGTAGAGGACACAAATTAGAGACCTTCGTACTATTCTTTTATAGATGGATCGATTGTCTGCTCGGCTCCCTCATCTAATGAGAGATAGGGTTGTTCGCATGGTGAATCACTGGTTAGAAACTTCGAGTTTCACTTATGATTCTCCGCGTCCTGATTTACGAAAATCAAATGGATCTTGTAATTGGGAGTCAATTATAAATGTCTCTTGGTGTAGTAAACGTCCACACCACGTGGCTTGCTATGCTGACGGATTTTGGATTAATTGATGTAGACAGTTGTAAGAAATTGTGAAGAGTTGTGAAGTTGTCGTAAACGTCCACACCACGTGGCTTGCGGTGATGTAGCAATTCCAAACGATTTACTTTGGTACTGAGTAATGGTTCACACTTAGATACGCATTATAGTATTCCTCCCCACGAGGTTCCGCTATAAGTGATGTATGACCAAAGAAAATCTAATTGCTAAGTCGTTTGGGTGGGTAAACGTCCACACCACGTGGCTTGCCTTACCTGATGGGATTTTAGATGTGATTAGTGGTTTAATGATATTATTAGAGGGAGATAATATCGGAGATTAAATCAATTGTTTGTTGTTATATGTGCTCATAGATTATGGATGGCTTTGAACCCACTTTATGTGATACTTAAGGTTTTTAAACTCACTGGTCCCTAAATGTATTGATTGGAATAGAGATCTAGACATTGCCCGGACTGTTAAAGAGTACAAGTTCGTACTCAGTAAGCTTTGTCCTCCCGAGCCTATAAATGTCTTAACTGATGAGGAGAGGACTGTTTTTGATATCATGTTCAAACTCAAGGAGATGTTTAGACATGATGTAGGGGCTAGACAAGAAGCGATGAGGATACTCATAAAGGCCAGTCGCTTCGAGGAAACGCTTAAAAACGTTTTTGAGATGATTGACCTTTTAGACGAGTTGAGTCGGAAATCGCAAGCTCTTGTAGCCAATGCCAAAGGTTTTTGAACCTAAGGGCAAAATCGGGGAAAGGAAAAGCAAGCAATGAAACCCAGTGGTCCTAAGTGTCTTGGACCACGAGATGGGACGAGAAGCCATGAGTCAAGAGTTCTCGATGCAAACAGTCTGGGTACTGGAAGTCTGATTATCCTCTCAAAGAAAGTACGAAATTCTTCTTTAGTCGTAAAACATAGTCAGTGGTATTATCTACCGGAACCTGGTGTGTAGATATGGAACCACTGACGGTATGTGCATTTTAAATGCAGAGGTTCCAGGAAACCTAACGACTTGGAAAAGAAGAAATCGTAGTCTACATGGGCAATGCTGTAGAGGAGGCAGCAGTTGCAGTGGAGGACATTTTATAGGATTTCATTTTGAGTTATTGCTTTTATGTACCTTTCATATTAGAAAGAACTTTGTTCTAGATTTCTAATAAATGGATATTTTATTTCTTTTAATCATTTGATGGTTATAAGAAGAAATAATGATATTATCTATTTTGGTACATTGGCTAGCAATATATAAATGATGAATCCTGAGTCCACCACGATGCAACGAACCGTAGTATGAAACTCGTTTTACTAATAAGAGATTTCTTTATCAATTATACTTGTGGATTCTTATGCTGAGTCATATTTATTCAAATAAGAAGTTCAAAGCTCGAAAATTGATATTTGATCAATTAAGTTGAGGGAGTGGACCTTCCGACCTAAGAATCTAATTTGGAAGATAATATGACTAAGCAATCCTTTATGGATATAAGATGTAAGATCCGGACAAGTATAAGAATTGATTGACTCTGATGTATGCAGACCTATGCCTACTCAGACAATAAGGTACGAGTACTTCATTTTATGATTACTCGAAAAATGGATTAGAATACCTGATGTGCCACAAAAGCAAGTGTTTTGACAAGTCAATGGACACTAAGCAATTGTGGAGAGCCATCAAGGTATATCCATTTGTAGCCTGCGATTTGATCGCGGAGGCAAGTACCTATCTGAGGAATGCATGGCATACTAATCAGAAATTGGGATTTGATCCTAAATGACTTCACCATACACTGTTGTGTAGAAATAGTGTGTCGTAAACAAGAAATGGAACTCTTATAGAAATAGTAAAAGCATGAATTATACGGAACTACCTGTGTTCTATGGATATGTCTGGAAACAACGGCGCATTTATATGCGGTTGTAGAATATCCTAGAAGAACAAAAGATGTGTGTTCAATAGTACTATGAACCAGAAGGACGTTATAAGTTCTAACGCCCGGTTCTTAGAGAAAGACTATATGATGAACCACAAGCCCAAGGTGACGTAATACTTTAAAATGAGAGAGAAAGATTAAGACTTAGAACCAGCCAAACCAAGTAGCGGTACACCACTAAACTGCACCTACTGTTATCATTGTTTATACACCGGAATGCCATTGTAGTGGGAGGTTGTGGGACAACCGGAGATATTCATAAGACTAGGAGAGTCTTCGGACTCTGGACCTAGTATACGTGAAATCGATCCCTAGATCTACATGAAGGCCGTACTTGATCTAAATGTGCCTTCTTGGAGAGCAATAAGGATTATTGCTAAGAGGCGAGATCATTTAGAGTACAAGCTTAGTTGATCCATTATGGATTGAAACAAAGCATTGAGTTCGTGGTACTTGCAAATTGATGAGATAGTCCATTTTATGGATTCATCAAAAGCATAGACGAATTGTGTGTATTGGAAACATGATGGAAAACAAGGTGGTGTTTCTCGGAGGTTTTATGTAGATGACACTCTTATCATTGGCAACAATGTAAAGATGTTATCAGATATAAAATGATGGTTGTCTAGATGAATCATTATGAAAGATAAAGGAAGAAGTTGGACATGTTCTTGAGATCTTGGATCTCTAGAAAGAACATTGTACTTTTCCTGGACATCTTACATATATGATTATGGTTCGTTTTAACATGCAAGATTCCGAGAAAGGTTCGTTACCTTTCAGAGACGGAATGCATCTATCAAAGGATATGTGTTTTGGAACACAAAAGGAGATAGAAGCAATGAAAGCAGTTTCCTACACTTTGAGTGTGGAAAGCTTAATAAATGCAATGTTGAAAACAAGAACCTGATATCGGCTATGCGGTTAGCATAGTGGGAGGATATCAAGGTAATCCTGGATAGGAATATTCGACTGCTGTAAAAGTACTTTCGAAGTACTGTTCTAGACTACGAAGCAGACGAACATTTCCTTTGGATTATATTCTTTTTAGATTTCTAATCGAATGAGGACCGGTGTAAGTCGATATCAGGCTATGTGTTTCACTATTAAAGGAGAAGGAGTTTTAACATGGAAGAGTGACAAGCACGATGCTTTTCGGACTCTGCCATGGGTAACCAAATAGCGGCCTCAGAGGCAGCGGAAGTTTTGGTATAACTCCGGGATAATCTCTGGGACTTAGATGTGATTCTTAATTTGCCAAAGGCTATGTAAATAGCGGTGCGATGGCAAATGGTAAGAAATCACAAGTCCATAAGTGAAAGATAACACATAGTGCAAGTACCACCTGATACGAGTCATCGTCGAGGGAGACGACGCTGTAGTCACCAAGATAACTTCAGAGCGGCAACCTAGAGTGCTCATTCACATAATACTTCTTGGAAGTACAACTTAAGCACGTGATGAGTATGGGAGTTGGGAGTTTGGAGGAAATGACTAGACCTTAGTACAAGTGGGAGATTGTTGGAGTTGTGTACTTAATGTCTAGATTTAAGTAACGGAAACTCACGATCCATTGCCACTAATCTATTTTAATTCAATAAACAATTATTTGCGTTTAATTATTTATAATTAAATATATGCAAATCATAGTCCTGGATTTTATACGTTGTAGTTAGTATGGTGTTGCATGGGCGCACAGAAGATCATACTATCGGTTACTCGTATTTAATCGAACAGTTGCTCACGACCTAGATGGACACGGACCAATCCATCGGTATAGTCGTTGTGTGAGAGAGAAAATAATTTATCTTAATTATTTTATCACACTTGTACACTTGGTGTATTGAGCGGATCGTTGAGATTTATCGATTAGGATTGCCGGCGATAATCGATTCAAGTCTCAGTGTATTTTATTCTTAATCCCCGATACTATTGCGGGTGTGTATATTTAATATAAGTGACTTTGATTTACCAAAGGAATTAACCGATTTAATTATTGGGTTAATTACCGGTTAAGTTGGGTCACTATATTTTATATATGGCATGCCGTGAATACTTGACGGGAAAGTGTATCCCGGAAGGGTTGATAATATCCCCGAGATGAGTTCATAAGGAATTATTATGTAAACCCTGCAGGTGGATTTGTTCCGCATAATAATTAAGGATGAATGGTACTAGTCTCGGATATAAGAGATGAATAAATTAATTAGCAATAAATTAATTTTATTCATGGATATTTATATCTTAAATACACGGAATAAATAATACTACCGGAGAAATATTATTTGATATAATATGGTTTAATATTGGGAGTGCAATTAATTTTATATAGTGGAAAATAGAATTAATTAATATTAATGGATTAATAGATTTGGGCTTGGGCTCAATTTAATCATTAATATTGGAAACCCAATATTCCACCTCCTTAAGATCCCCTACGTAGCCTATAAAAGCACTACATGGTCTTCTCTATTCTCATAACTTGAAGATCACAATTCTAGAGAGAGAAAGTAGAGAGGGAGATCCATGGAGTTCGGTAGATCGTCGCCCACACGACGTCCGAGCTAGTGCAAGGAATACGTGGGAAGGTCTCAAGGTCTTCATAAGATCTCGTTTCTCCGTACAACGAGAACAAAGGTAAATCATTGAAACCCCCTCGATGATTTTAATTGATTATTCGTATATGCATATGAACGAAGATCCGAGGGACGAACGAACCCCGGAACGAGGATGAACCGGCGGTGGTGGTCGAAGACCACCGCACCGCGGCGGTTCGGATCCCCGTGGGGATCGTGTGCACGCACGGACTAAACCCTCGGTTGGGCGCAGAGGGTGGCGATCGATGCCCTAGGGCTCGATCGCCGGGCGCGCAAGGAGAAGGCCCGGCTGGTGCCGGGGCGTGCGATCGACGCTCGGTCGGTCGCTGGGGGCAGCCGCGGGCTGGTGCCGCGGCAGGCGCCCCCTCCTCCATCGGCGGTGGCGGTGAGTCGCCGGACTCACCGCCGGGGGCTGCTACGAGCAGCCCCGGGGGATGCACGATGCATCCCCATGCGATCGCCCACCGCGATCGCGAGCCCCTCGCGGGGGATCGGCTAGGGCAGCCGCGGGTTCATCCCACGGCGGGTGTTCTCGGCCGGGCTCCGGCTCGTGAGGTGGTTCGCGGTGGTTTCCGGCGAAGGGATTTTGATCGGGGTTATGTTTCCGCAATTCCGTTAACCCCGGGATATCGATTTCCAACAAGTACTTGTGCTAGTGAATAGTTTAGGAACTATAAATATTATTTTGCGCTACTCCACGACGGTAGCGTCAAAATTGGCGCTGTTGCCGGGGAGGCAATATTCCAAGCCAATAGTTTTCCGTGCTAACGCTTGACCTATTTTTGTATGCAGGACTCCAACTCATCGGGAAGCAAGGATACAGGGCTACTATTTGATCCTGAAATCGAGCGAACCGCGAGGAAGAATCGGAAGGCAGCAAAGCAAAACAAGCATTAGCACGTGTCGCTCAAGTAACTCAGTTGACCATAACTGAGACAGGAGAGTCGATCTCGGACACATCGAGAGAAGATTCACCGAACACATCCAGGTCACCTACACGATCAAGGATGGGAGAAGAGAGAGCCAAGACGTTGAGGGACACGATGTTCCCAGAGAACTTGAATCTGAAACCGCTGGGCATCACCTTGCCCACGGTCGAAAACAATACTTGGGAGATGAGGCACGGCTTCATCCAGATCTTGCCCAAGTTCAGTGACATGCCATTGGAGGACCCCCAGAGACATCTCCAAGATTTTGAATTGGCATGTGGCACCATCCGAGCAAGTGAAGGGCTAGGGGAATACATCAGGCTCCTAGCCTTCCCTTTCTCACTGGCCGAAGGTGCCCGAGAGTGGCTATACACTCTGCCTGCTGGAGAAGTGACCACCTGGAGTCAGCTTCAGCAGAAGTTCCTTGAGAAGTACTTCCCAGATGCACGCATCCAGCAGATGAGGAAGAAGATCAACAGCGTCAAGATGCGAGGAGGAGAGAACTTCCATGACTACTGTGTCAGGTTCAAGCAGATGTTGGCCAAGTGCCCACAGCATCAGATCCTTGACCATGACTTGGTCCAGTATTTCATATCTGGATTGAGAGAAACGGAGAGGACATGGGTCAACGCAGCTTGTGGAGGATCCATTCTAAACAAAAGGGCCGACGAAGCGTTCAAAATCTTCAAGGAAATGGCCGAAGAAACAAGGGAGGATGGCAGTGACCTACCCAGGAATAACTTGCCCGTACCATCTGCAACTGAAGTCAAGTTGGACAAACTGTGCAACATAGTTGAGCAACTGGTGCTCAACCAAAACCCAGGGCAAAAGAGAGGAGTCAAGGCGTGCCAAATCTGCAAGGAAATTAATCATGCCACTGACGAGTGCCCTGAGCTGTTTGACGAAGAGGTCAAGGTTATAATGCAGAACAATGGGAACGGACAGAGGCCCAATGGGAACGCGTACAACTCGAACAACTGGAAAAATCATGACAACAACCGGTATGGAAACAACAACTACCAGGGAGGAGGAAACCAAGGCAATCAAGGCCAGCAATATCACGGCCAGAACAATCATCAGAAGAACAACTACCAAAATGAGGGCAACCAGCAAAACCAGAGCAATGGCCCAACTTTGGCAGACATGATGCAGACCTTGGTCAATGAAAATATCAAAGCCCAGCAGGAGAATGACCGGTACAAACAGGACAACGAGAAGTACAAGGTGGAGACTCGAGGTCAACTGCAGAATATCAATGCTCAAATGCTTGAGTCGCGCGGGCAATTCCAGAACATCAATGCCCAACTGGCGCTTTTGACTCAGGCCATGACCGAAATGAAAAAGAAGACCAACGGTCTACCTCCCCAAATTGAACTCAATAACGCCCAACTGAATGCAATCCACCTCAAGAATGGGAAGGTCCTATCTGAAGTGCCCAAGAAGCCCACTCCACCATCTCGAGTGGAAGGAACTATTGAAGAGGTCAACGAGGAAGAAGAGTCAGAGGGAGAACTTGAGTTGATACCACCCAAACAGAAGGAAACATCAGTACCTGCCCAAGCAGGAACACCACCAAAAATCTACCCTCCTTTCCCAGGCAGATTGAGCAAGAAGAAAGAGAAGGAGGATACAAATGAGATGTTCCAGATGTTCAAAAAGGTGGAGATCAACATGCCTCTGTTGACCATCCTAAAGTCCATGCCTAGGTGCGCCAAATTCCTTAAGGAGCTGTGCACCAAAAAGGTGAAATATCAAGATGATGCCAAATTCGAAGTAGGAGAAAATGTTTCAGCGGTGCTTCAGAGAAATGTACCAAGGAAATGTGCAGACCCTGGAATGTTCTATATTCCCTGCATAATAGGCAACATGAACATAGAAAAAGCCATGCTCGACCTGGGAGCATCGATCAATGTTATGCCTAAGTCAATGTACGAAGACTTGGGTATAGGGCCGATGAAACCGACAAGGGTAGTGATCCAGTTGGCAGACAGATCAAACGTGTACCCCGAGGGAATTCTGGAAGATGTATTGGTTGTTGGAGTTGTGTACTTAATGTCTAGATTTAAGTAACGGTAAACTCCCGATCATAGCATTTAATCTATTTAATTAATAAACAATTATTTGCATTTAATCATATGCAAATCATAGTTCTGGATTTTATACGTTGTAGTTAGTATGGTGTTGCATGGGCACACAGAAGATCATACTATCGGTTACTCGTATTTAATCGAACAGTTGCTCACGACCTAGATGGACACGAACTAATCCATCGGTATAGTCGTTGTGTGAGAGAGAAAATAATTTATCTTAATTATTTTATCACACTTGTACACTTGGTGTATTGGGCGGATCAGCTCGAGATTTATTGATTAGGATTGCCTTGGATAATCAATTTAAATCTCGGAGTATTTTATTCTTAATCCCCGATATTATTGCGGGTGTGTATATTTAATACTAGAGGCTTTGATTTTCCAAAGGAATTAACCGATTTAATTATTGGGTTAATTACCGGTAAAGTTGGGTCGCTATATTTTATATATGACATGCCGTGAATACTTGACGGGAAAGTGTATCCCGGAAGGGTTGATAATATCCCCGAGATGAGTTCATAAGGAATTATTGTGTAAACCTCATGAGTGGATTCGTTCCGCACAATAATAAAGGTTGAACGGTACTAGTCTCGGATATAAGAGATGAATATTATTTATTGAGCAATAAATAAATTTATTCATGGATATTTAAATCTTAAATACACGGAATAAATAATACTAAGATGGAAAAATATTATTTGATATAATATGGAATAATATTGGGAGTGCAATTTTATTTATATAGTGGAAAATAAATAAAATTAATATTGATAAGAATTAATAGATTTGGGTTGGACCCAATTTAATTTTCAATATTGAAGCCCAATATTTATTCTCCTTATGATCCCCTACGTAGCCTATATAAGCACTACATGGTCTTCACTTTTCACAACCTAAGTTACGCCAATCATAAAGTTCTGAGAGTGAGGAAGATCCATAGGAATCCGATAGATCGTACCCCACACGACGTTCGGACGAGGTGCAAGGAATACGTAGGAAGATCGCAAGGTCGTCAACCGAATTCGTTTCTCCGTACAACGATTCGAGGTAATAATCGAGAAACCCCCTTCTATGATTATGTGCGTTGAATAATTGTGATGTATACATGAACGACGCGATCCGGGAAAACGACGATCATCGCGGACGGGGATTCGAGATCCCCGGCGAAGATCGAAGGGGGCGGTCGAAACCCTAGGGTTTGACCGCCCGGCGCGCGCGACGAGGGGCGAAGCCCCGGCTGGACGCCGGGGCACGCGATCGACTTCGGTCGATCGCTGGGGTGCCACGGGCTGGTGCCGTGGCGGACCCCAGCCGCCCTCGACGGCGGCGTGCGCAAGGGAGGAGCCCCGGCTGAAGCCGGGGCGAGCGATCGACCGCGTGGTCGATCGCATGGGAAAGTCGCGGCTGATGCCGCGGCGGGTCAGCCGGGAGCTGACCGCCCTCCTCCGGCGAAGGTGGTGAGTCGCCGGACTCACCACCGGGGGCTGCTTGGCAGCCCCAGCGATCGCCACACACGGCGATCGCGAACCCCGCGGATGGGGTTCGGCTAGGGTTTAGCCGCGGGCTCATCCCGCGGCGACGCTCTTGTCGAGCCCGGTTCTTCGCGTGGTGTTCGCGTTCGTGGATCCGACTCGTGGGAGAAAATCGGCTGGGGGCGGGCTGCGTGTCTTCGGGCGCGTAGTCTCCAAAGGTCGGACTCCTGCGGATGAGTTGGTGTTCGTGTAATCTCCGGCGACGGGTTATCGGTTCCGCAATTTTTGATAGCCCGGGACATCGAATCCCAGCAAATGGTATCAGAGCGTTTGGTTTCGTGTTCATGTATATGTTCGATTATTGTTCTACCTTGCAGGATTTCCGGCTATCATGGTTGGATTTAATTAATTGTTTTTTAATTAATTATCATGATTATTAAACTCTCGGACATGTCGAGATTCGTTTTGTGTGGTTGAATGTTTGTAATAGTAAAAATTCGGGGGTTGACCGAATTTAGGATTTATTATTACGCACTTTATTTTCCGGAAAATGTATAGGGTCGATTTCATGTATAGAATCGATACCGGAATTGTAATTTAAATTTTGTAATTTTAATTACGTTGGTTCGATGATGAGACGATTGCCGGAAGACGAAGGAATGACGAGAAGACAAGGGCTTGGGATCGATCACATGATGGTGATCGACCCATGGCCTAGCCGGCGATGGCTAGGCGGCGGCGGCGCTCCTCCCGAGTGGCCGGCCGATCCATCAAGGTGGGGATGGCGTGGGATCTCCCAATCCCATGCTCCTACAAAAATCTACTTTCCCAATTAATTCGGATTTTTCCTATTTGAGTACTTTCCTTTTTGAAACTCTCATGGATTAGGAAAAGAATTAATTTAAATTAATTTTATTTTCTATTGATTTATTTCCTTCATGGAAATATTCATAGATTAGAAATTTAATTAATTTAGTACTAAATTTATTTTTCCTATTTGATTATTCCTACTCATGGGAATATTCATGGATTAGGAATAAAAAATAATAAATTTGAAAAGTAGTAGTCCTAATTTATTTATTTTATTTCCTTGTTCTATTATAGATATCTTCTAGAATATTCCAAGTTTTACTTGGATAGATTATTCTAGAAATTTAATAGAACTAGATAGGAAAATAAATAAATAAAAATATTAATGATATTTAATTTTATTTTTGATATATTCGATTGACTTAATTTTCGAATTAAGTAACTTTTGGATTAATTGAAAATAAATAGATTTAAATATTAGAGATTAATATTCTCGTCACATGGAGCATTCAAGAAACGAAGACTGAAGACTAGAAGATGCATATGAAGATAAAGCCGTGATAGTCGGGAAAAATAATTTCTCTAGCATTATTTTTGACTATGTGCTATGTGCTTTATTGCTTTCATGCATGCTTATGTGTTTAATTATGCATTAGATAGCATATCCCTTTGTTATAAAAAGCTAAGTGGGAGAGGGGATGGAAACATTCCCATGGTCTCCATTACTGTTCTCTTGGTGACTCTTATGGACTTTTGAAGTTCGTATAGATGTGTCATTGGAGGAGAATTCTTGTAATTCCTCTTACAAGAAACATTGATCAAGTTTATCAAACAATGCCTAATTTGTCTTTCTGAAACTGACTTCAAGTCGACTCATTCTCACCCCGGGGAGTGGAATGGAGCCAGAGCCACTTGGTCATGTAGAGGACACAAATTAGAGACTTTCGTGCCATTCTTTGATAGATGGGTCGTTTGTCTGCTCGGCTCCCTCATTCGTGAGAGATAGGGTTGTTCGCATGGTGAATCACTGGTTAGAAACTTCGAGTTTCACTTATGATTCTCCGCGTCTTGATTTATGAAAATCGAATGGATCTGGTAATTGGGAGTCAATTATAAAAGTCTCTTAGTGAAGTAAACGTCCACACCACGTGGCTTGCTGCACTGACGGATTTTGGATTAATTGATGTAGACAGTTGTAAGGAATTGTGAAGAGTTGTGAAGTTGTCGTAAACGTCCACACCACGTGGCTTGCGGTAATGTAGCAATTCCAAACGATTCACTTTGGTGCTGAGTAATGGTTTACACTTAGATACGCCTTATAGTATTCCTCCCCACGAGGTTACGCTATAAGTGATGTATGACCAAAGAAAATCTAATTGCTAAATCATTTGGGTGGGTAAACGTCCACACCACGTGGCTTGCCTTACCTGATGGGATTTTAGATGTGATTAGTAATTTAATGATATTATTTAAGGGAGATAATATCGGATATTAAATTAATTGTTTGTTTAAATGTGCTTATAGGTTTAGAGAATAGCTATGAACCCACTTTCTATGATACTCAAGGAGCATAAGCTCACTGGCACCAACTATATTGATTGGAAGAGAAATTTAGACATTGTCCTAACTTCGGAAGAGTACAAGTATGTACTCCATGAAGTGTGCCCTGCCGAGCCCACGGCTGCCTCAACTGATGAGCAAAAACTGGCATATCGGAAGTGGAAAAAGGCTGATGAAATGGCTAGGTGTTATATTTTGGCTTCCATGTCAAATGTACTCCAAACCCAACATGAGCCAATGGACACTGCCTATGATATGATGTTTAACCTCAAGGAGATGTTTGGGGAGCAAGATCGTGCGGCTAGGCAAGAAGCCATGAGAGTCCTCATGTCGACTACTCAATCTGAAGGAACGCCCGTTGGGGAGCACGTTCTTAAGATGATGAGTTTGTTGAATGAACTTGAGGTCCTAGGAGCTTCTATTGATGCTGAGACGCAAGTCGACATCATACTCCAGTCTCTGACCCCTAGTTTTGAGCAGTTTCGTATGAGCTATAATATGGGTAAACTATCTTATACTCTTGCGCAACTCCTGACTGAACTAAAGGCGGCAGAGGGGATCTACAAGAAGGGCAAGTCTCAAGCGCTTGTAGCTACCAAGTCCAAAGGCTTTAAGCCTGGTGGAGGTAGGGGCAAGAAAAGGAAGCAAGCCTGGAAACCCAGTGGTGTCAAGAGGACTGCACCACGAGTGGGGGCTGCAAAGCCAAAGGGTAAGTGCTTCCGATGCAACAAGATGGGACACTGGAAGTCTGAATGTCCTCTCAGAGGTACGAATTTTTCTTTAGTCGTAAAAACATAGTCAGCGGTATTATCTACCAGAATTCTGGTGTGTAGATATGGAACCACTGACGGTATGTGCATTTCTTTAAATGCAGGGGTTCCAGAAAACCCGGCGACTTAGAGAAGGAGAATTCGAGTCTACATGGGCGAAGCTGTTGGGGTAGCAGCGGTTGCAGTGGAAGACATTTATCTGTTTTAAGTTTTCATTTCAGTTATTGCTTATGTACCCCTTTATTTTGAAAAAGAACTTCGTTCTGTTTTTCTTTATTAATGGATATTTTATTTCTTTAATCATTGGATGGTTTGGATAAGAAATAATGGTGATATTCATTATGGTACATTAGATAGCAATATGTGAATGATGAATCCTTAGTCTACCACGATGCAACAAACCGTTATGTATAACTTGTTTTACTTATTAGATGTATTTCTATTGTCAATCATTATACTTGTGAATTCTTGAACTTGGTAGTATCTATTCAAAAGGGATTCAAAAGATCGAAATTGATTTGATCAATTATAGTTGGAGGAATGGACCTCCCGACCTAAGAATCGATCTTGAAAGATGATACAACTGAGTTAACCTTTCTGGATAAAGGATGGAATTCGGACAAGTATAAAAAATGATGATTAATGCGGTATGTGTAATTAGAGAAGGTACGAGTCGTTCTTTCAAGAATACTCGAAGATGGATTGGACTACTTGCTGTACCATTAAGGCGGAGTGTTTTCAACACAAAGCCACTATGGGGATCCTTCAAAGTATATCCATTTGTAGCCTGCGACCTGATCGCGGAGGCTATTACCTATCTAAATAACACATAGCATAAATCAAAGACTGAGATTAAGTCTCAAGCGACTACACCATACACTGAAGTGTAGACATGGTGTGTCAGGAATAAGAAATGGGATTCTAATAGTAAAGGGACAAGTTTGTTCGGAACTACCTATGTTCTATGGATATTTCTGGATACAACGGCACATTCAATGTGGTTGTAGAATACCCTAGAAGAACAAGTAATTGTATGTTCAATAGTACTACGAACCAGAAGGGTGTTCTCGCCCGGTTCATAGAGGAAAAACTATTAGATGAACTACAATGCCCTAATTGACAAAGTACTTTAAAATGAGGAAAGGGAAAGACTGAGAACCAGCCTGACCGAGTAGTAGTACACCACTAACTGCACCTAATGTTGTTACTATTATACACCGGGACGCCATTGCAGTGGGAGGTTGTTAAGCAACTAGAGATGTTCATAAGACTGGAGGAGTTTTGAACTCTGGATCCAGTATACATGAAATCGATCCCTAGGTCTGCATAGGAATTAGCGAAGAAGGTGTGTTAGAGACGTAATGGAAACAAAGGTGGTGTTTCTCGGAATTTTGTGTAGATAACACTTTGACATTGGCGACAATGTGAAAATGTTGTCAGACATAAAATAGAGGTTGTCTAAATAAATCGAGATATGAGATTGAGAAGAAGTTAGAGCATGTTCTTAAGATCTTATGATCTAGAGATAAGAACATTGTACTTCTCCTAGACATCTTGTACGATTAAGGTTTGTTTTAAACATGCATACTTCTGAGAAAGGTTATTGCCTTTCAAAAACAGAACAAACATCTATCTAAAGGTTGTGTGTTCGAACACATGAAGGAGATAGATGAGGACAAAGCAGTTTCCTATACTTCAAGTATGGAAAGCTCTATAGATGCAATGTTGTAAAACAAGAACCTGATATCAACTATGCGGTTTGCGTAGTGGGAGGATATCAAAGTAATCTGGATAAGGGATGTTCGAATGCTGCAAGAGTACTTTCATAGTACTGGCTTGAGCAAGACGAAATCTTCTTAGATTACAGATTCTCAGATCCAAAAATCAGAGAAAGACCAGTGAAAGTCGATATCAGGCTATGTGTTCACTTTTAGAAAGAGGTGGAACCATGAAATGAAAGAGTGATAAGCAGAACGCTTCTCAGACTCTCTCATAACCGAATAGCAGCCTCAGAGGCAGCGGAAGTTTTGGTTAGGTTCCGGGATAACCTCTTGACTTGGATATGACTCTTAGTTTACCAAAGGCTATTAGATAGCGGTGCACGATGAACTAGAAGAGGTCATAAGTCAAAAGTGATGTTAACACATAGAGCAAGTACCACCTGATACGAGTCATCGTCAGGGGAGACGACGTAGTAGTCACCAAGATAACTTCAGAGCGGCAACCTAGATTGCTCACTCACATAGTACTTCTCGCAAGTACACTTTAAAGCACGTGATGAGTATGGGAACCGGGAGTTTGGAGGAAATGACTAGACCTTAGTACAAGTGGGAGATTGTTGGAGTTGTGTACTTAATGTCTAGATTTAAGTAACGGTAAACTCCCGATCATAGCATTTAATCTATTTAATTAATAAACAATTATTTGCATTTAATCATATGCAAATCATAGTTCTGGATTTTATACGTTGTAGTTAGTATGGTGTTGCATGGGCACACAGAAGATCATACTATCGGTTACTCGTATTTAATCGAACAGTTGCTCACGACCTAGATGGACACGAACTAATCCATCGGTATAGTCGTTGTGTGAGAGAGAAAATAATTTATCTTAATTATTTTATCACACTTGTACACTTGGTGTATTGGGCGGATCAGCTCGAGATTTATTGATTAGGATTGCCTTGGATAATCAATTTAAATCTCGGAGTATTTTATTCTTAATCCCCGATATTATTGCGGGTGTGTATATTTAATACTAGAGGCTTTGATTTTCCAAAGGAATTAACCGATTTAATTATTGGGTTAATTACCGGTAAAGTTGGGTCGCTATATTTTATATATGACATGCCGTGAATACTTGACGGGAAAGTGTATCCCGGAAGGGTTGATAATATCCCCGAGATGAGTTCATAAGGAATTATTGTGTAAACCTCATGAGTGGATTCGTTCCGCACAATAATAAAGGTTGAACGGTACTAGTCTCGGATATAAGAGATGAATATTATTTATTGAGCAATAAATAAATTTATTCATGGATATTTAAATCTTAAATACACGGAAAAATATTATTTGATATAATATGGAATAATATTGGGAGTGCAATTTTATTTATATAGTGGAAAATAAATAAAATTAATATTGATAAGAATTAATAGATTTGGGTTGGACCCAATTTAATTTTCAATATTGAAGCCCAATATTTATTCTCCTTATGATCCCCTACGTAGCCTATATAAGCACTACATGGTCTTCACTTTTCACAACCTAAGTTACGCCAATCATAAAGTTCTGAGAGTGAGGAAGATCCATAGGAATCCGATAGATCGTCGCCCACACGACGTTCGGACGAGGTGCAAGGAATACGTAGGAAGATCGCAAGGTCGTCAACCGAATTCGTTTCTCCGTACAACGATTCGAGGTAATAATCGAGAAACCCCCTTCTATGATTATGTGCGTTGAATAATTGTGATGTATACATGAACGACGCGATCCGGGAAAACGACGATCATCGCGGACGGGGATTCGAGATCCCCGGCGAAGATCGAAGGGGGCGGTCGAAACCCTAGGGTTTGACCGCCCGGCGCGCGCGACGAGGGGAGAAGCCCCGGCTGGACGCCGGGGCACGCGATCGACTTCGGTCGATCGCTGGGGTGCCACGGGCTGGTGCCGTGGCGGACCCCAGCCGCCCTCGACGGCGGCGTGCGCAAGGGAGGAGCCCCGGCTGAAGCCGGGGCGAGCGATCGACCGCGTGGTCGATCGCATGGGAAAGTCGCGGCTGATGCCGCGGCGGGTCAGCCGGGAGCTGACCGCCCTCCTCCGGCGAAGGTGGTGAGTCGCCGGACTCACCACCGGGGGCTGCTTGGCAGCCCCAGCGATCGCCACACACGGCGATCGCGAACCCCGCGGATGGGGTTCGGCTAGGGTTTAGCCGCGGGCTCATCCCGCGGCGACGCTCTTGTCGAGCCCGGTTCTTCGCGTGGTGTTCGCGTTCGTGGATCCGACTCGTGGGAGAAAATCGGCTGGGGGCGGGCTGCGTGTCTTCGGGCGCGTAGTCTCCAAAGGTCGGACTCCTGCGGATGAGTTGGTGTTCGTGTAATCTCCGGCGACGGGTTTTCGGTCGGGTTATCGGTTCCGCAATTTTTGATAGCCCGGGACATCGAATCCCAGCATTGGTCAAGGTAGAGGAGCTCATCTTCCCTGCCGACTTCTATGTCTTGGACATGGGGAGATCAAGCAAGCAGCCAGTGATGATCTTGGGCAGGCCATTCTTGAAGACAGCAAGGACACACATTGACTGCGAGACTGGAAAGCTAACCTGCAAGTTTGAAGGAGAAACGGTCACATTCGACTTGTTCAAGTCAATGAAGCACCCAGAAGATACCGAGCAAGTGCACTATGTTGATCAGATTGATGAACTGATCGAGGAGCAAGCTCTAGGACATGGAGTCTCTGACAAAGTAGATCTGGTGATACAAAGGGGATTGACCAGAGAAGATGCAGAGGATGAGCAACTTGAAGTTCAACAGATAGTTGAGCAACTGGGAGCTCTAGAGAATCACCCTATGGGCATGAGCAAGTTGCCACCCCATGAAGTCACGATCATGGTACCATCCCTGGAGAAGCCACCAGAGTTAGAATTGAAGAAACTCCCTACACATCTCAAGTACATGTTCCTTGGGCAAAATGATACATTGCCCGTGATCATAAGTTCGAAACTGGGAAAGGAGGAAGAAAGCAGGCTGAGGAACATCTTTGACCAGTACAAGCAAGCCATTGGATGGACCTTAGCAGATATACGGGGAATCAGCCCCACCATATGCCAACACCACATATTGCTCGAGGAAGAGTCAAATCCAGTGCGCGATCCACAGAGAAAACTAAACCCCGCTATGAAGGAGGTAGTGCTCAAGGAGATACTCAAGCTGCTCAACTTGGGCATTATCTACCCTATTTCAGACAACAAATGGGTAAGTCCAGTTCATGTGGTGCCCAAGAAGTCAGGAATTCAAGTGATCGAGAACGAGAAAAAGGAGCAGATAGCCACTCGACTTCAAACCGGATGGAGAGTGTGCATAGACTACAGGAAGTTGAACAAGGTAACAAAGAAAGACCACTTCCCCCTACCTTTCATTGACGAGATGCTCGAGAGACTAGCCGGGAAAACCCATTTCTGTTTTCTCGACGGATACTCGTGCTACATGCATATTTGGGTGGCCCCAGAAGACCAGGACAAGACCACTTTCACTTGCCCATATGGTACCTTTGCATATCGACGCATGCCATTTGGTCTATGCAACGCCCCTGGCACCTTCCAGAGATGCATGATGAGCATCTTTGCCGATCTGCTCGAGCAAGGGATAGAAGTTTTCATGGATGACTTTACTGTATATGGCAGCTCGTTCGAGACATGCTTGAACAACCTGGAGTTGGCCCTCAGCAGATGTGTGGAAAAAAGTTTGGTACTTAACTACGAGAAATGTCACTTTATGGTTGAAGAAGGGATAGTCCTTGGGCACGTAGTCTCTGCCAAGGGAATTGAAGTCGACCGAGCCAAAATAGAGACCATATCAAAGCTGCCTTACCCAAGGAATGTCAAGCAAGTCAGAGGCTTCCTTGGGCACGCTGGGTTCTACATGAGGTTCGTGAGAGACTTTGCCAAGATTGCCCAACCTCTAACCAGGCTACTACAAAATGAGGTTTACTGGAACTTTGATGATGACTGTCAAGCTGCCTTCAACCACCTCAAGGAGAGGTTAGTCACTGCCCCCATCATCCAGCCACCAGAATGGGGAATGCCATTTGAGCTTATGTGCGACGCGAGCGGGTACGCCGTGGGTGCTGTACTTGGGCAGATGAAAGGAAAGGAACGACATGTAATCTACTATGCATCCAAGACATTGAACCCTGCTCAATGCAACTACGCGACCACGGAGAAAGAACTACTAGATGTGGTGTTTGCATTCGAGAAGTTCAGATCTTACTTGCTCGGGAGCAAAACCATAGTCTACACTGACCATGCCGCGCTGAAGTACTTAATGGCCAAGAAGGAGACCAAGCCACGGCTGATAAGATGGATCTTGTTGCTACAAGAGTTCGACATCGAAATCAGAGACAAGTCAGGTAACCAAAACTTAGTGGCTGACAACTTGAGCAGGATAATCCAGCGAGAAGAAGGCATGCCCATCACGGAGACTTTTCCAGATGAGTACTTATATCCGATTTCAACCCACTCGGGGGAGCCATGGTATGCAGACTTGGCCAACTACATAGTCACAGGAGATATAAGAGAAGACATGACCCTCTACGGTAAGAACAAACTCAAGCGAGGGAGCAAGAAGTACATTTGGGACGATCCCTACATGTGGAAGAGGGGAGAAGACCAAGTACTGAGACGTTGCATTCCTGAAGTTGAGCAAGCAGACATTATGAAGCACTGCCATGAGCAAGCCTGCGGAGGACATTTCGGCCACCGACGTACAACAAGGAAGGTACTTGACTGTGGTTTTTATTGGACAACTCTCTTGAGAGATTGTTTTGAGTGGTGCAGGAGCTGTGACAAGTGCCAGAGAGAGGGAAACGTGACCAAGAGAGATGAGATGCCCATGATGCCCATCATGCCCGTGGAAGTTTTCGACGTATGGGGCATCGACTTCATGGGACCATTGCCCAACTCCAGAGGGAAGGAGTATATACTCTTTGTAGTTGACTATGTATCTAAATGGGTCGAGGCCAAGGCTACAACAACTAATGACTCAAGGGTGGTAGCTACCTTCCTCAAAGGAGACATATTCAGCTGATTTGGTGTACCTCGCGCATTGATCAGTGACCAAGGCACACACTTCTGCAATTATATAATTGAAAGGTTGCTCAGGAAATATGGAGTGCACCACAGGATCTCCACAGCATATCACCCCCAGGCCAATGGGCAAGCCGAGCTATCCAATCGCATCATTAAAACCATCTTGAGGAAGACGGTCAAGCCAGAAGGTAAGGATTGGAGCGACAAGCTCGATGATGCACTTTGGGCCTACAGAACCGCCTACAAAACACCTTCAGGGATCTCTCCCTACCGCATGGTGTTTGGCAAGTCATGCCACTTGCCCGTGGAAATCGAACACAAGGCGCATTGGGCAGTGAACAAGGTAAATTTTGACTGGGATGCGGCCAGCGAAGGGCGTAAACTTGACCTAACTGAGCTGGAGGAGATAAGGATCGAAGCATATGACAACGCGGTCAACTACAAAGAGCGGACAAAGAGAGCCCACGACAAAATCATCAAGAAAAAGAAGATCGAACCTGGTCAATTGGTTTTGGTTTACCAAACCAAGTTCAAATTCAAGGCCAAAAAGCTATCGACCAAGTGGGCAGGGCCGTTCATAGTCCATGCTGTTTGCCCAAATGGTTCGGTTGAGCTATTTAAGCTAGGTGATGATCAGATCTTCAAGGTGAATGGGCAGAGAGTCAAGGCTTACTATGGGAGTGAGGATCTCAAGGGGATAATACCCCCTGAGCCAGCCTCTTGACCAAGTGGAGCAAGAAGAATAAGTCAGGCCCATGACAATAAATAGAGGCAAATACCGAAGGCGAACTCGGTATGTATACTATGCTTTTCCCTTTATTTCATTTTGTTAATAATTTCACCACGCCAAGGAGTAGCCTTGGGCAGGAAAGGGTTTTGGTCTGTCTTTGTTTTCAGGAAACAGAAAATTTGAGCGAGCAAGTGCGGAGATCGAGCAATGGACAGAGGAGGGCAGTTGTGATGATTGCGCAATTATCGGGAATCCGCAAAAGAGTCCAATCAACTCTGAATTTGCAGAGTCCTAAACAAATTCAAAATCCTAATCCATCTACACCACTACCCCTCTACTTCAAAAACCGCACAACTCCTCAACTTCCCCCATTACCACCACTACCCCATAACCCTAACTTCCCCAAATAATGGTTTCCACCCGCACGAAAAACAAAAAGTTAAACAAAATCCCAACCGGTACCCAAATCGATCTCACCAGCCCCCAACCGCATTCGTCGAAAAAGATGGCCAGAGGAAAAGCATCCAAGACCGCTGCCGCTGTTGTACCCGCGAAGGAGAAAACTCCACCACCACCGGAGAAAACCCCGTCACCACAGAAAGGAGACACGCCGTCGCCAAGCCCAACACGCGAAAACAGCCCAACCCCCATCAACACCGTGCTGATGGAGCAGCTGGGCAAGGAAATCGACGCACCTAGCCTCGCCGACCTTGATGAGACCCCCAAACCGTCCAACGATTCGGCACCGGCGAGTCAGAGCGGTGAGCCGAGCGAAGACCTTGTGAAGAAGAGGAAGTTC
The DNA here is from genome assembly GCA_954870475.1 of Euphrasia confusa. Taxonomy (NCBI): domain Eukaryota; kingdom Viridiplantae; phylum Streptophyta; class Magnoliopsida; order Lamiales; family Orobanchaceae; genus Euphrasia; species Euphrasia confusa. The sequence goes on from OX940950.1 coordinate 31,707,715, forward strand.
ACGGCGGAGGAAAAGGGTAAGTTCAAGAAGCCCCGAGAAAACACGCCGGTCGCCACCATGCAATAAATTAATTTTATTCATGGATATTTATATCTTAAATACACGGAATAAATAATACTACCGGAGAAATATTATTTGATATAATATGGTTTAATATTGGGAGTGCAATTAATTTTATATAGTGGGAAATAAAATTAATTAATATTAATGGGATTAATATATTTGGGCTTGGGCTCAATTTAATCATTAATATTGGAAGCCCAATATTCCACCTCCTTAAGATCCCCTACGTAGCCTATAAAAGCACTACATGGTCTTCTCTATTCTCATAACTTGAAGATCACAATTCTAGAGAGAGAAAGTAGAGAGGGAGATCCATGGAGTTCGGAAGATCGTCGCCCACACGACGTTCGAGCTAGTGCAAGGAATACGTGGGAAGATCTCAAGGTCTTCAAATTGAGTTCTTCGATTTTCCGAACAACGAGAACGAGGTAAATCGTAAAACCCTCTTTATGATTTTATCGTTTAATTATCCTAAAAATATCTTGAACCAAGATCCGAGAACGCGACCTTTGTCGAGGTTTAACCGGGCGGTGGTGATCGAAGATCACCGGACCGCCGCGCGGCTCAATGGCTCGAGCAAGAGAGGGTCGAGAGGGGCGAGCCTCGGCTGGACGCCGAGACTCAATCGAGGGCAAGCTCGATTCCCCGTGCACATCCAGCGGGCTGCTGGAGCAGCCCCGCTCGCGCGGCGGTGGTTCTGGCGGTCACCATGGCGATGGCTGGTGGGCGATCACCATGGCGATGGCTGGGCGTGCCTAGGCGGCTGCCAAGGACAGCCGCGAGCCCCATGCGGGGGCTCGACCGAACAGCCGCGGGCTATCCCCGCGGTTAGGGTTTTGGTCGGGCCGGCCTTCGTGGTGGTTCGTGGCGGGTTTCTGGCGACCGGGATTTCGAATGGAGTTTTCGTTCCGCAATTTGACAACCCTGGATATTCGATCTCCAAAGAATATCGGTCGGAATTAATTAGATAATTTATTTATTTAAATTTATTAATTCCGGGATGTCGATTTCCAACAATTGGTATCAGAGAGTTGGTTTTAGTTCATGGTATTTTTCGATAAATTGTTCTACCTTGCAGGGTTTCCGATTATTATGGCTAGATTTAATTATGTTAATTAATGTCCATAATGTTGCTCTTGATTATTAAACTCTGGGTGATGTCGAGATTCGTTCTTGTGTGGTGAATGCTTGTTCTTATTTTTTCCGGAAATTGTTTGAGGTCGTTTTCATGTAGAGAACCGATGCCGGATAACGTAGTAATAAATTTGTAATTTATTTTACGTTGGATCGAGAACGAAACGACGACCGGAAAAGAGTGACGGAGGAGACGAAGAGAGAGGATTCCGGGGATCGATCAACCCCATGATCGACCCAAGGGATGGATCGATCGACCACAAAGGGGCTGCCCGTAGCCCTCTCAGCCATGGAGTCGCCGGCGACGGTGGCTGGCCGGCTGGGGGCGGCGGCGGTGCTCCTTGGGGTGATCGATGGTGGTGGTGGGGCGCGAGGATCCCCAACTCGTGCTCTCCCGCCAAGATCCAACTTTCCTAAATTATTCATTTTTCCTATTTTGAGTATTCCTTTTTTTTGGGAATTCTCATGGAATAGGAAAATAATAAATTTAGAATAAATTTATTTTTTCTTATTGATTATTCCTATTTTTGGGAATTTTCATGGAATAGGAAAATGAATAAATTTATAATTAATTTATTTTTCCTATTTAATTATTTCTTTATGAATTTTTAATGGATTAGGAAAATAATTAATTTGGAAAGTTTTAAGAGTCCTTAATTAATTTTTCCTAATTTAATTATTCATTTATGGAATTTTTAATAGAAAAGGAAAAGAATTAATTTGGAAGGATTAGGAGTCCTAAATTATTTTATTTCTTTATTTCATTATGGAAATCTTCTAGAATATTCCAAGTGGGTCTTGGATAGAATTCTAGAGATTTAATGGAATTACAAAAGAAAAATAATAATAATAAAAATATTAATAATATTTAATTTAATTTTTGATTTATTCGATTGACTTAATTTTTGAATTAAGTAACTTTTGGATTTATTAAAAATAAATAGATTTAAATATTGGAATTAATATTCCCGTCACATGGAGAATTCAAGAACGAAGACTGAAGACTAGAAGATGCATACGGGGATGCGATAAAGCAATAATAGTCGGAAAATAATATTCTAGTATTATTTTGATTATGTGATAATATTCTATGTGCTTTATTTCATGTATGCATGCTTATGTGTATTTAATTAAGCATTAGATAGCGTATTCATTTATTGTAAAAAGCTAAGTGGGAGAGGGATTGGAAACAATGCCATGGTCTCCATTGCTGTTCTCTTGGTGACTTTTATGAACTTTCGAAGTTCATATAGATAAGCCATTGGAGGAGAATTCTTGTAATTCCTCTTACGAGAAACATTGATTAAGTTTATCAAACAATGCCTAATTTGTCTTTCCAAAACTGATTTCAAGTCGACTCATTCTCACCCCAGGGAGTGGAATGGAGCCAAAGCCACTTGGTCATGTCGAGGACACAAATTAGAGACTTTCGTGTCATTTTATGACTAGATCGATTGTCTGCTCGGCTCCCTCATTTTATTTTTGATTTATTCGATTGACTTAATTTTTGAATTAAGTAACTTTTGGATTTATTAAAAATAAATAGATTTAAATATTGGAATTAATATTCCCGTCACATGGAGAATTCAAGAACGAAGACTGAAGACTAGAAGACGCATACGGGGATGCGATAAAGCAATAATAGTCGGAAAATAATATTCTAGTATTATTTTGATTATTTGATAATATTCTATGTGCTTTATTTCATGTATGCATGCTTATGTGTATTTAATTAAGCATTAGATAGCGTATTCCTTAATTGTAAAAAGCTAAGTGGGAGAGGGATTGGAAACAATGCCATAGTCTCCATTGCTGTTCTCTTGGTGACTTTTATAAACTTTCGAAGTTCATATAGATAAGCCATTGGAGGAGAATTCTTGTAATTCCTCTTACGAGAAACATTGATTAAGTTTATCAAACAATGCCTAATTTGTCTTTCCAAAACTGATTTCAAGTCGACTCATTCTCACCCCAGGGAGTGGAATGGAGCCAAAGCCACTTGGTAATGTCGAGGACACAAATTAGAGACTTTCGTGTCATTTTATGACTAGATCGATTGTCTGCTCGGCTCCCTCATTTTATGAGAGATAGGGTTGTTCGCATGGTGAATTACTGGTTAGAAACTTCGAGTTTCACTTATGATTCTCCACGTCTTGTAAAAGTCTCTTGGCGTAGTAAACGTCCACACCACGTGGCTTGCTATACTAACAAATTTTGGATTAATTGATGTAGATAGTTATAAGGAATTGTGAAAATTGTGAAATCATCGTAAACGTCCACACCACGTGGCTTGCGGTGATGTAGCGGTTCCAAACGATTTACTTTAGTGCTGAGTAATGGGTTACACTTAGATACGCATTATAGTATTCTTCCCCACGAAGTTACGCTATAAGTGATGTATGACCGAAGCAAAACTAATTGCGAAATCGTTTGGGTAAGGTAAACGTCCACACCACGTGGCTTGCCATATCTGATGGGATTTTAGATGTGATTAGTGATTTAATGATATTATTTGAGGGAGATAATATCGGAGATTAAATCAATTGTTTGTTGTTATATGTGCTCATAGATTAGGAAATGGCTTTGAACCCACTTTCTGTGATACTTAAGGATTTTAAACTCACTGGTCCCTGAATGTAATGATTGGAATAGAAATTTGGACATTACCCAAACTGTTGAAGAGTACAAGTTTGTACTCAGTGAGCTTTGTCCTCCCGAGCCTACCAATGTCTTAACTGATGAGGAAAGGACTGATTTTAAGAAGTGGGAAAATGCTTATGCAATGACCACTGATTATATCAAGTTCAAACTAAAGGAGATGTTTAGACATGACGTAGTGGCTAGACAAGAGGCGATGAGGATGCTCATAAAGGCCATTCGATTCGAGGAAACGCTTGTACACGTTTTTGATGATGGACCTTTTAGACGAGTTAAGACGGAAATCGCAAGCTCTTGTAGCCAATACCAAAGGTTTCGAACCTAAGGGCAAAACCGAGGGATGGGAAAAGCAAGCAAAGAAACCCAGTGGCCCTAAGTTGCTTAGACCACGAGATGGGACGAGAAAGCCAAAGGCAAGTGTTCTCGATACAAACAGTCTGGGTACTGGAAGTCTGATTATCCTCTCAAACAAAGTACGAAATTTTTCTTTAGTCGTAAAACATATTCAGTGGTATTATCTACCGGAACCTGGTGTGTAGATATGGAACCACTGACGGTATGTGCATTTTAAATGCAAGGGTTCCAAGAAACCCGACGACTTAGAAAAGAAGAAATCGTAGTCTACATGGGCAATGCTGTAGAGGAGGCAACTGTTGCAATGGATGACATTTTATAGGATTTCATTTTGAGTTATTGCTTTTATGTACCTTTAATTTTAGAAAGAACTTTGTTCTGGATTTCTAATGAATGGATATTTTATTTCTTTTAATCATTTGATGGTTATAAGAAGAAATAATGATATTATCTATTCTGGTACATTAGCTAGCAATATATAAATGATGAATCCTGAGTCCACCACGATGCAACGAACCGTAGTATATAACTCGTTTTACTTTTAAGAGATATTTCTGTAATAAATCATTTAGACTTGTGGAATCTTATGCTAAGTCATGTTTATTCAAATAAGAAGTTCAAAGGTCGAAAATTGATATTTTGATCAATTAAGTTGAAGAAGTAGACCTTCCGACCTAAGAATCTAATTTGGAAGATAATATGACTAAGCAATCCTTTATGGATATAAGATATAAGATCTGGACAAGTATTAGAATTGATTGACTCTGATATATGCAGACCCATGTCTACTCAGACAATAAGGTACGAGTACTTCATTTGATGATTACTCGAGAAATGGATTAGAATACCTGATGTGCCACAAAAGCAAGTGTTTTGAAAAGTCAATGGACACTAAGCAATTGTGGAGAACCATCAAGGTATATCCATTTGTAGCCTGCGATTTGATCGCGGAGGCAAGTACCTGTCTAAGGAATGCATGGCATACTGATCAGAGATTGGGATTTGATCCCAAATGACTACACCATACACTGTTGTGTAGAAATGGTGTGTCGTAAACAAGAAATGGAACACTTATAGAAATAGTAAAAGGATGAGTTATACGGAACTACCTGTGTTCTATGGATATGTCTGGAAACAACGGCGCATTCAAATGCGGTTGTAGAATATCCTAGAAGAACAAAAGATGTGTGTTCAATAGTACTATGAACCAGAAGAACATTATAAGTTCTAACGCCCGGTTCTTAGAGAAAGACTATATGATGAACCACAAGCCCAAAGTGACGTGATACTTTTGAAATGAGAGAAAACGATAAGGACTGAGAACCAGCCGAACCGAGTAGCGGTACACCACTAACTGAACCTACTGTTATTACTGTTTATACACCGGAATGTCGTTGTAGTGGGAGGTTGTGGGTCAACCAGAGATATTCATAAGACTAGGAGAGTCTTCGGACTCTGGACCTAGTATACATGAAATTGATCCCTGGATCTACATGGAGGCAGTACTAGATCTAAATGTGCCTTCTTGGAAAGCAATAAGGATTATTGCTAAGAGGCAAGATCATTTAGAGTACAAGCTTATTTGATCCATTTATGGATTGGAACAAAGCATTGAGTTCGTGGTACTTGCAAATTGATGTGATAGTCCATTTTATGGATTCATTAAAGCATAGACGAATCGTGTGTATTCGAAACGTGATGGAAACAAGGTGGTGTTTCTTGGGTTTTATGTAGATAACATTTTATCATTGGCAACAATGTAAAAATGTTGTCAGACATAAAATGATGGTTGTCTAGATAAATCAGTATGAAAGATAATGGAAGAAGTTGGACATGTTCTTGAGATCTTGGATCTCTAGGAAAGAACGTTGTACTTCTCCTGGACATCTTACATATATATGATTATGGTTCGTTTTAACATGTAAGATTCCGAGAAAGGTTCGTTACCTTTCAGACACGGAATGCATCTATCTAAGGATATGTGTTTTGAAACACAAAAGGAGATAGAAGCAATGAAAACGGTTTCCTACACTTCGAGTGTGGAAAGCTTGATAAATGAAATGTTGAAAACAAGAACCTGATATCGGCTATGCGGTTAGCATAGTGGGAGGATATCAAAGTAATCCTGAAAAGGAATACTTGACTGCTGTAATGAACATTTTTAAGTACTTTCGAAGTACTGGAAACTATGTTTTGGATTGCGACGCAGACAAGCTTTTCCTTTGGATTACACTCTCTTATATTTCTAATCAAATAAGGACCGGTGTAAGTTGATATCAGGCTATATGTTTCACTATTGAAGGAGAAGGAGTTTTAACATGGAAGAGTGATAAGCACGATGCTTTTCGGACTCTGCCATGGGTAACCAAATAGCGGCCTTAGAGGCAGCGGAAGTTTTGGTATAGCTCCGGGATAATCTCTGGGACTTGGATGTGATTCTTAATTTGCCAAAGGCTATGTAAATAGCGGTGCGATGGCAAATGGTAAGAAATCACTTGTCCATAAGTGTAAGATAACACATAGAGCAAGTACCACCTGATACGAATCATCGTCAGGGAAGACGAAGCTGTAGTCACCAAGATAACTTCAGAACGACAATCTAGATTGCTGTTTCACAAGGCACTTCTTGGAAGTGCATTTTAAGCACGTGAAGAGTATGGGAGTCGGGAGTTTGGAAAAAATGACTAGACCTTAGTATAAGTGGGAGATTGTTGGAGTTGTATACATAATGTCTAGATTTAAGTGACATTTAACTCCCGATCCATTGCCACTAATCTATTTAATTAAATAAAAAATTATTTGCGTTTAATTATTTATAATTAAATATATGCAAATTATAGTCCTAGATTATATACATTGTAGTTAGTATGGTGTGCGGGCCCACACAGAAGATCATACTATCGGTTACTCGTATTTAATCGAACAGTTGCTCACGACCTAGATGGACACGGACCAATCCATCGGTATAGTCGTTGTATGAGAGAGAAAATAATTTGTCTTGATTATTTTATCATACTTGTAAACTTGGTGTATTGGGCGGATCGCTTGAGATTTATCGATTAGGATTGCCTTTGATAATCGATTTAAGTCTCAGTGTATTTTATTCTTAATCCCCGATATTATTGCGGGTGTGTATATTTAATATTAGTGACTTTGATTTTCCAAAGGAATTGACCGATTTGAATATTGGGTAAATTACCGGTAAAGTTGGGTCACGGTATTTTATATATGACACGCCGTGAATTCTTGAAGGGAAAGTGTATCCCGATAAGGGTTGATAATATCCCCGAGATGAGTTCATAAGGAATTATTATGTATACCATGCAGGTGGATTTGTTCCGCATAATAATTAAGGTTTAATGGTACTATTCTCGGATATAAGAGATCAATAAATTAATTAGCAATAAATTAATTTTATTCATGGATATTTATATCTTAAATACACGGAATAAATAATACTACCAGAGAAATATTATTTGATATAATATGGTTTAATATTGGGAGTACAATTAATTTTATATAGTGGAAAATAAAATTAATTAATATTAATGGGATTAATATATTTGGGCTTGGGCTCAATTTAATCATTAATATTGGAAACCCAATATTCCACCTCCTTAAAATCCCCTACGTAGCCTATAAAAGCACTACATGGTCTTCTCTATTCTCATAACTTGAAGATCACAATTCTAGAGAGAGAAAGTAGAGAGGGAGATCCATGGAGTTCGGAAGATCGTCGCCCACACGACGTTCGAGCTAGTGCAAGGAATACGTGGGAAGATCTCAAGGTCTTCAAATTGAGTTCTTCGTTTTTCCGAACAACGAGAACGAGGTAAATCGTAAAACCCTCTTTATGATTTCATCTTTTAATTATCGTAAAAATATCTTGAACCAAGATCCGAGAACGCGACCTTTGTCGAGGTTGAACCGGGCGGTGGTGATCGAAGATCACCGGACCGCCGGCGGCTCAACGGCTCGAGCAAGAGAGGGTCGAGAGGGGCGAGCCTCGGCTGGACGCCGAGACTCAATCGAGGGCAAGCTCGATTCCCCGTGTGTTGGAATTCGATATCCCGGGCTATTAAAATTTGCGGAAATAATAACCCGACCGAAAACCTTCGCCGGAGATCACATGAACACCGACTCATCCGCCGGAGTCCGACCTTCGGAGACCATGCGCCCGAAGACGCACAGCCCGCCCCCGGCCGAACCCCCGCGAGCCGCCGCTCACGCGATCGAACATCGCGTTCGATGGGGCTGCATCCGGCAGCCCCCGGCAGCAGGTCCGGCGACCTGCTGCTCGCCGTGGAGGAGTCCCACCGTCGAGGTGGGGAGGTGGCGGCACCAGCCCGCCACCGCCAGCGATCGCTCCCCGCGATCGCTCCCCTCGGCCGAAGCCGAGGGCTCCTCTTCGCCGCCGAACCCTAGGCGTGCGATGCCACGCGGTCCGGTGGCTTCGCCACCACCGCGTGGTCGTTCGTCTAATCCGGGTTCGATCCTTCGGATCTTGCGTTCTACGGTATTCTCGATAAATCCAAAATCGAATAAATCAAGGGCGTTTAGATTTTTACCTTTCGATTCGTTGTTCGGAGAAACGAAATCAAGAGATGACCTTGAGATCTTCCCACGTATTCCTTGCACTAGCCCGGACGTCGTGTGGGCGACGATCTACCGAACTCCATGGATCTCCTTCACGAACTCTCTAGACTAATCAAGTATGATTATCTTGTCTTGTCTAATTGTGAAGACCATGTAGTGCTTTTATAGGCTACGTAGGGGATCTTAAGGAGGTGGAATATTGGGCTTCCAATAATAGTGATTAAATTGAGCCCAAGCCCAAATCTATTAATCCTTACTATTATTAATTAATTCTATTTTCCACTATATAAAATTAATTGCACTCCCAATATTAAACCATATTATATCAAATAATATTTCTCCGGTAGTATTATTTATTCCGTGTATTTAAGATATAAATATCCATGAATAAAATTAATTTATTGCTAATTAATTTATTCATCTCTTATATCCGAGACTAGTACCATTCAACCTTAATTATTATGCGGATTAAATCCACCTGCAGGGTTTACATAATAATTCCTTATGAACTCATCTCGGGGATATTATCAACCCTTCCGGGATACACTTTCCCGTCAAGTATTCACGGCATGTCATATATAAAATATAGTGACCCAACTTAACCGGTAATTAACCCAATAATTAAATCGGTTAATTCCTTTGGTAAATCAAAGTCACTTATATTAAATATACACACCCGCAATAATATCGGGGATTAAGAATAAAATACACTGAGACTCGAATCGATTATCGCCGGCAATCCTAATCGATGAATCTCAAGCAGACCCGCTCAATACACCAAGTGTACAAGTGTGATAAAATAATCAAGACAGATTATTTTCTCTCTCACACAACGACTATACCGATGGATTGGTCCGTGTCCATCTAGGTCGTGAGCAACTGTTCGATTAAATACGAGTAACCGATAGTATGATCTTCTGTGTGGGCCCGACACACCATACTAACTACAACGTATAGAATCCAGGACTATAATTTGCATATATTTAATTATAAATAATTAAATGCAAATAATTGTTTATTTAATTAAATAGATTAATGGCAATGGATCGTGAGTTTCTGTCACTTAAATCTAGACATTAAGTACACAACTCCAACAATCTCCCACTTGTACTAAGGTCTAGTCATTTCCTCCAAACTCCCGACTCCCATACTCATCACGTGCTTAAGTTGCACTTCCAAGAAGTACTATGTGAATGAGCACTCTAGGTTGCCGCTCTGAAGTTATCTTGGTGACTACAGCGTCGTCTCCCTCGACGATGACTCGTATCAGGTGGTACTTGCACTATGTGTTATCTTACACTTATGGACTTGTGATCTTACCATTTGCCATCGCACCGCTATACACATAGCCTTTTGGCAAATTAAGAATCACCTCTAAGTCCCAGAGATTATCCCGGAATTATACCAAAACTTCCGCTGCCTCTGAGGCCGCTATTTGGTTACCCATGGCAGAGTCCGAAAAGCATCGTGCTTATCACTCTTCCATGTTAAAACTCCTTCTCCTTCAATAGTGAAACACATAGCCTGATATCGACTTACACCGGTCCTCATTCGATTAGAAATCTAAGAGAATGTAATCCAAAGGAAATGTTCGTCTGCTTCGTAGTCTAGAACAGTACTTCGAAAGTACTTTTACGGCAGTCGAATATTCCTTTCCAGGATTACCTTGATATCCTCCCACTATGCTCACCGCATAGCCGATATCAGGTTCTCTTTTTTCAACATTGCATTTATTAAGCTTTCCACACTCAAAGTGTCGGAATCCGCTTTTCATTGCTTCTATCTCCTTTTGTGTTCCGAAACACATATCCTTAGATAGATGCATTCCGCCTCTGAAAGGTAACGAACCTTTCTCGGAATCTTGCATGTTAAAACGAACCATAATCATATATATGTAAGATGTCCAGGAGAAGTACAATGTTCTTTCCTAAAGATCCAAGATCTCAAGAACATGTCCAACTTCTTCTTCATCTCATATATCGATTTTTCTAGACAACCATCATTTTATGTCTGACAACATCTTTACATTGTAACCAATGATAAAATGTCATCTACATAAAACCTCCGAGAAACACCACTTTGTTTCCATCACGTTTCCCATACACACGATTCGTCTATGCTTTTGATGAATCCATAAAATAGACTATCTCATCAATTTGCAAGTACCACGAATTCAATGCTTTGTTTCAATCCATAAATGGATCAACTAAGCTTGTTCTCTAAATGATCTTGCCTCTTAGCAATAATCCTTATTGCTCTCCAAGAAAGCACATTTAGATCTAGTACGGCCTTCATGTAGATCTAGGGATCGATTTCATGTATACTAGGTCCAGAGTTCGAAGACTCTCCTAGTCTTATGAATATCTCTGGTTGTCCCACAACCTCCCACTACAATGGCATTCCGGTGTATAAACAGTGATAACAGTAGGTGCAGTTAGTGGTGTACCGCTACTCGGTTTGGCTGGTTCTAAGTCTTAATCTTTCTCTCTCATTTCAAAGTATTACGTCACCTTGGGCTTGTGGTTCATTATATAGTCTTTCTCTAAGAACCGGGCGTTAGAACTTATAACGTCCTTCTGGTTCATAGTACTATTGAACACACATCTTTTGTTCTTCTAGGATATTCTACAACCGCATTTAAATGCGCCTTTGTTTCCAGATATATCCATAGAACATAGGTAGTTCCGTATAACTCATCTTTTACTATCTCTATAAGAGTTCCATTTCTTATTTACGACACACCATCTCTACACAACAGTGTATGGTGTGTTCATTTGGGATCATCCCAACCTCTGATCAGTACGCCATGCATTCCTCAGACAGGTACTTGCCTCCGCGATCAAATCGCAGGCTAGAAATGGATATACCTTGATGGTTCTCCACAATTGCTTAGTGTCCATTGACTTGTCAAAACACTTGCTTTTGTGGCACATCAGGCATTCTAATCCATTTCTTGAGTAATCATCAAATGACGTACTCGTACCTTATTGTCTGAGTAGACATAGGTCTGCATACATCAGAGTCAATCAATTCTTATACTTGTCCGGATCTTACATCTTATATCCATAAAGGATTGCTTAGTCACATTATTTTCCAAATTAGATTCTTAGGTCGGAAGGTCCACTCCCTCAACTTAATTGATCAAACATCAATTTTCGACCTTTTGAACTTCTTATTTGAATAAACATGACTCAGCATAAGAATCCACAAGTATAATTGATAAAGAAATCTCTTATTAGTAAAACGAGTTTCACTACGGTTTGTTGCATCGTGGTGGACTCAGGATTCATCATTTATATATTGCTAGCCAATGTACCAAAATAGATAATATCATTATTTCTTCTTATAACCATCAAATGATTAAAAGAAATAAAATATCCATTTATTAGAAATCTAGAACAAAGTTCTTTCTAATATGAAAGGTACATAAAAGTAATAACTCAAAATGAAATCCTATAAAATGTCCTCCACTGCAACTGCTGCCTCCTCTACAGCATTGCCCATGTAGACTACGATTTCTTCTTTTCCAAGTCGTTAGGTTTCCTGGAACCTTTGCATTTAAAATGCACATACCGTCAGTGGTTCCATATCTACACACCAGGTTCCGGTAGATAATACCACTGACTATGTTTTACGACTAAAGAAGAATTTCGTACTTTCTTTGAGAGGATAATCAGACTTCCAGTACCCAGACTGTTTGCATCGAGAACTCTTGCCTCATGGCTTTCTCGTCCCATCTCGTGGTCCAAGAAACCTAGGACCACTGGGTTTCTTTGCTTGCTTTTCCTTTCCCCCGATTTTTCCCTTAGGTTCGAAACCTTTGGCATTGGCTACAAGAGCTTGCGATTTCCGTCTCAACTCGTCTAAAAGGTCAATCATCTCAAAAACGTGTTTAAGCGTTTCCTCGAATCGACTGCCCTTTATGAGTATCCACATCGCCTCTTGTCTAGCCGCCTATGTCAATAGGCTCGGGAGGACAAAGATCACTGAGCACTAACTAGTACTCTTTAACAGTTTGGGTAATGTCTAGATCTCTATTCCAATCATTACATTTAGGGACCAGTGAGTTTAAAAATCCTTAGTTATCACATAAAGTGGGTTCAAAGCCATATCCTAATCTATGAGCACATATAACAACAAACAATCGATTTAATCTCCGATATTATCTCCCTCAAATAATATCATTAAACCACTAATCACATCTAAAATCCCATCAGGTAAGGCAAGCCACGTTCGTGTGGACGTTTACCCACCCAAATGATTTAGCAATTAGATTTGCTTCGGTCGTACATCATTATAGCGTTACTTCGTTGGGAAGAATACTATAAAGCGTACCTAAGTGTAAACCATTACTCAGTATCTAAGAAGATTGTTTGGGACACGTATATTCACCGCAAGCCACGTTCGTGTGGACGTTTACGTTAACATACGCTCCTTTACTCCCTTCTATAACTGTCTACATCAATCGTTCCAAAATCCCATTCAATGTAGCAAGCCACGTTCGTGTGGACGTTTACTACACCAAAAGACTTTTACAATTGACTCCCAATTACTTGAATCATTTAATCTTGTAAATCAAGACGCGGAGAATCATAAGTGAAACTCAAAGTTTCTAACCAGTGATTCACCATGCGAACGACCCTATCTCTCATAAATGAGGGAGCCGAGCAGACAATCGATCCACCTTCAAAAGATGGTACGACTGCCTCTAATTTGTGTCCTCGACATGACCAAGTGGCTTTGGCTCCATTCCACTCCCCGGGGTGAGAATGAGTCGACTTGAAATCAGTTTTGGAAAGACAAATTAGGCATTGTTTGATAGACTTAATCAATGTTTCTCGTAAGAGGAATTACAAGAATTCTCCTCCAATGACTTATCTATACGAACTTCGAAAGTCCATAAAAGTCACCAAGAGAACAGCAATGGAGACCATGGATATGTTTCCATACCCTCTCCCACTTAGCTTTTTATAATAAAGGGATACGCTATCTAATGCATAATTAAATACACATAAGCATGCATACATGAAATAAAGCACATAGAATATTATCACATAATCAAAAATAATACTAGAATATTATTTTCCGACTATTATGGCTTTATCGCATCTCCGTACGCATCTTCTAGTCTTTAGTCTTCGTTCTTGAATGCTCCATGTGACGGGAATATTAATTTCAATATTTAAATCTATTTATTTTCAATTAATCCAAAAGTTACTTAATTCGAAAATTAAGTCAATCGAATATATCAAAAATAAAATTAAATATTATTAATATTTTTATTATTTTTATTTTCCTTTTTCTACTTCACTAAATCTCTAGAATAATCTATCCAAGACCCACTTGGAATATTCTAGATGATTTCCATAATGAAATAAGGAAATAAAATAATTTATTTTATTTTCCCTTTCTACTTCATTAAATCTCTAGAATAATCTATCCAAGACCCACTTGGAATATTCTAGATGATTTCCATAATGAAATAAGGAAATAAAATAATTTAGGACTCTTAATCCTTCCAAATTAATTCCTTTCCTAATCCATTAAAAATTCCATAAAGGAATAATTAAATAGGAAAAATTAATTAAGGATTCTTCTACTTTCCAAAATTAATTAATTTCCATGTCCATGAAAATTCCCATAAAATAGGAATAATCAAATAGGAAATAAATTAATTTAATAATTAATTATTTTCCTTTCTAATTCTATTAAATCTCTAGAATCCTATTCCAAGTAGAACTTAGAATATTCTAGAAGACTTCCATAATAGAATAAGGAAATAAATTAATTCCAATTAATTCTTTTCCTAATCCATGAGAGTTTCCATAAAGAAAAACACTCAATAAGGAAAACCGAATTAATTCTAAATTTATTCCTTCCTTATCCATGAAAATTCCAATAAAATAGGAATAATCAATAAGGAAATAAATTTATTCTAAATTTATTCTTTTCCTATTCCATGAGAGTTCCTAAGAATAAGAATACTCAAAATAGGAAAACCGAATAATTTAGGAAAGTAAATCTTGGTAGGAGTAGCACGAGATCACGAGGACCCCGCGCCACCACCACCATCGACCGGCCACCGGAGAGGGCAACCGCCGCCACCACTCAGCCGGCCGGCCACCACCAAGCCGGCGGCAGCCCCAGCCGAGGGGTGCGATCGCCGCCCCTCTCCCTTGCCATCGATCTCATGGGGATCGATCTTCATGATCGATCCTCGAGCCCTTCGTCTTCTTCGTCACACGTCTTCTCCGGCAGTCGTTTCGGCATCGAACCAACGTAAATAAATTACAAGAATTTAAATTACAATTATCCGGTATCGATTCTATACATGAAATCGACCCTATACAATTTCCGGAAAAAGTAGAACGTAATAATAAATCCTAAATTCGGTCAACCCCCGAATTTTTACTATTACAAGCATTCACCACACATAAAACGAATCTCGACATGTCCGAGAGTTTAACCAAAACATATTATGACAATAATTAACGAATAAATTATATCTAGCCATAATAGTCGGAAACCCTGCAAGGTAGAACAATTTTTATCGAAAATACCGCGAACGTAAACCACGCTCTGATACCAATTGTTGGAATTCGATATCCCGGGCTATTAAAATTTGCGGAAATAATAACCCGACCGAAAACCTTCGCCGGAGATCACATGAACACCGACTCATCCGCCGGAGTCCGACCTTCGGAGACCATGCGCCCGAAGACGCACAGCCCGCCCCCGGCCGAACCCCCGCGAGCCGCCGCTCACGCGATCGAACATCGCGTTCGATGGGGCTGCATCCGGCAGCCCCCGGCAGCAGGTCCGGCGACCTGCTGCTCGCCGTGGAGGAGTCCCACCGTCGAGGTGGGGAGGTGGCGGCACCAGCCCGCCACCGCCGGCGATCGCTCCCCGCGATCGCTCCCCTCGGCCGAAGCCGAGGGCTCCTCTTCGCCGCCGAACCCTAGGCGTGCGATGCCACGCGGTCCGGTGGCTTCGCCACCACCGCGTGGTCGTTCGTCTAATCCGGGTTCGATCCTTCGGATCTTGCGTTCTACGGTATTCTCGATAAATCCAAAATCGAATAAATCAAGGGCGTTTAGATTTTTACCTTTCGATTCGTTGTTCGGAGAAACGAAATCAAGAGATGACCTTGAGATCTTCCCATGTATTCCTTGCACTAGCCCGGACGTCGTGTGGGCGACGATCTACCGAACTCCATGGATCTCCTTCACGAACTCTCTAGACTAATCAAGTATGATTATCTTGTCTTGTCTAATTGTGAAGACCATGTAGTGCTTTTATAGGCTACGTAGGGGATCTTAAGGAGGTGGAATATTGGGCTTCCAATAATAGTGATTAAATTGAGCCCAAGCCCAAATCTATTAATCCTTACTATTATTAATTAATTCTATTTTCCACTATATAAAATTAATTGCACTCCCAATATTAAACCATATTATATCAAATAATATTTCTCCGGTAGTATTATTTATTCCGTGTATTTAAGATATAAATATCCATGAATAAAATTAATTTATTGCTAATTAATTTATTCATCTCTTATATCCGAGACTAGTACCATTCAACCTTAATTATTATGCGGATTAAATCCACCTGCAGGGTTTACATAATAATTCCTTATGAACTCATCTCGGGGATATTATCAACCCTTCCGGGATACACTTTCCCGTCAAGTATTCACGGCATGTCATATATAAAATATAGTGACCCAACTTAACCGGTAATTAACCCAATAATTAAATCGGTTAATTCCTTTGGTAAATCAAAGTCACTTATATTAAATATACACACCCGCAATAATATCGGGGATTAAGTATAAAATACACTGAGACTCGAATCGATTATCGCCGGCAATCCTAATCGATGAATCTCAAGCAGATCCGCTCAATACACCAAGTGTACAAGTGTGATAAAATAATCAAGACAGATTATTTTCTCTCTCACACAACGACTATACCGATGGATTGGTCCGTGTCCATCTAGGTCGTGAGCAACTGTTCGATTAAATACGAGTAACCGATAGTATGATCTTCTGTGTGGGCCCGACACACCATACTAACTACAACGTATAGAATCCAGGACTATAATTTGCATATATTTAATTATAAATAATTAAATGCAAATAATTGTTTATTTAATTAAATAGATTAATGGCAATGGATCGTGAGTTTCTGTCACTTAAATATAGACATTAAGTACACAACTCCAACACCGTGCACATCCAGCAGGCTGCTGGAGCAGCCCCGCTCGCGCGGCACGAGCTCCGCTCAGGCGGAGCGACGCCGCTCGCGCGGCTGGACCGCCGCTCGCGTGGCGGTGGTGCTGGCGGTGATCGCTAGCCTGATGGAGTTGTTGGAATTCGATATCCCGGGCTATTTAAATTTGCGGAAAACAATAACCCGATCAAAACCATCCGCCGGAGATCACACGAGCACCACGTACGAGCCGGAGCACGAGCCGAACGCACGACGAGGCCGAAGCCTCGCGCACGCCCAGCCCGAGCCCCCGCACGCGGGGCTCGCGATCGAAGGGGTCGATCGCTCACGGCGATCGACCGGGCTGCCAAGCAGCCCAACGGCGAGTCCGGCGACTCGCCGCCGTCGGGGCGTCGGTCCGACCAGCGGACAGCCGCGGGGCCCAGCCCTCGCGGCTCGCGATCGATCGCGATGATCGATCGCGTCCCCGGCTCCCAGCCGGGGTTCGACCCATCCCCACCGAAACCCTAGGTGGGCGATCGTCGTGGTCCGGTGGCTTCGCCACCACCACGCGTTCGTCCTCCTTCCCGGTTTCGTACCTCGGATCTTGCGTTCTACGGTATTCTCAATAAAACCAAAATCGAACAATTATCAAGGGCGTTTTGATATTGTACCTTTCGATTCGTTGTTCGGAGAAACGAATTCAAGATGACCTTTGAATCTTCCCACGTATTCCTTGCACTAGCTTGAACGTCGGGTGGGCGACGATCCTCCAAGCTCTATGGATCTACTTCTCTCTCTTCTTTCTCTCTCTAGAATTGTGATCTTCAAGTTATGAGAATAGAGAAGACCATGTAGTGCTTTTATAGGCTACGTAGGGGATCTAAAGGAGGTGGAATATTGGGCTTCCAATATTAATGATTAAATTGAGCCCAAGCCCAAATCTATTAATCTCCCATTAATATTAATTAATTTATTTTCCACTATATAAATTAATTGCACTCCCAATATTAAACCATATTATATCAAAATAATATTTCTCCGGTAGTATTATTTATTCCGTGTATTTAAGATATAAATATCCATTAATAAAATTTATTTATTGCTTAATAAATTTATACATCTCTTTTATCCGAGACTAGTACCACTCAACCTTATTTATTATGCGGAATTAAATCCACTCGCGAGGTTTACATAATAAATCCTTATGAGCTCATCTCGGGGATATTATCAACCCTTCCGGGATACACTGTCCGGTCAATCATTCACGGCATGCCATATATAAAATATAGTGACCCAACTTAACCGGTAATTAACCCAATAATTAAATCGGTTAATTCCTTTGGTAAATCAAAGTCACTTATATTAAATATACACACCCGCAACAATATCGGGGATTAAGAATAAAATACACTGAGTCTCAAATCAATTATCGCCGAGCAATCCTAATTGATGAGTCTCAATCGATCCGCTCAATACACCAAGTGTACAAGTGTGATAAAATAATTAAGACAAATTATTTTCTCTCTCACACAACGACTATACCGATGGATTGGTCCGTGTCCATCTAGGTCGTGAGCATCTGTTCGATTAAATACGAGTAACCGATAGTATGATCTTCTGTGTGGGCCCGACACACCATACTAACTACAACGTATAAAATCCAGGACTATAATTTGCATATATTTAATTAACAATAATTAAAAGCAAATGAATGTTTGTATTTAATAGGTAAATGAAAGTGTACAAGGAGTTCACAATACTCAAATCTAGACATTAAGTATACCACTCCAACAATCTCCCACTTATACTAAGGTCTAGTCTTATCCTCCAAACTTCTGACTCCCAAACCCTCCAAGTGCTTGAAATATACTTCCTTAGGAAGTATCTTGGTGAAAGGGTCCGCTAGGTTGTCTTCTGAAGCTATCTTGGTGACTATCGCATCGCCCCTCTTGACGATGACTCGAATCAGGTGGTACTTGCGCTCTATGTGTTTCGAAGCACTATGGGACCGTGGTTCCTTACTGTTTGCCACTGCACCGCTATTATCACAATAAATTGTCATAGCCTTGGGCAAACTCGGAATCACATCTAAGTCCTGGAGGAAATTAAGGAACCAAACTGACTCTTTCGCTGCCTCTGAGGCTGCAACATATTCAGCTTCCATGGTAGAGTCTGAAATGCACTTTTGCTTAACACTCCTCCATGATACGGCTCCACCTCCCATAGTGTACACATAGCCTGATGTCGACTTTCGCCGGTCCTTATCAGCTTGGAAATCCGAATCCGTATAACCCAAAGGAATCAGATTGTCTGCCCCGTAACTTAGAACATAATCCTTAGTATTTCGCAAATACTTGAAAATGCTCTTTACGGCAGTCCAATGAGCCTTTCCAGGGTTACTCTGATATCTCGCCACTACGCCAACTGCATAGCAGATATCAGGCCTCGTACATAACATTGCATACATTAAGCTTCCCACAGCCGAAGCGTAGGGAACTGCTTTCATTTCATCTTTCTCCTTTTGTGTTCGAGGACACATTTCCTTAGAAAGATAAGTTCCTTTACTGAAGGGTAGATCACCCTTCTTGGAATCTTGCATGTTAAAACGAGCCAGAATCGTGTCTATGTAAGATTGCTGGGATAGGTACAATGTTCTATTCCGGCGATCCCTTATAACCTTGATCCCTAGAACATGCCCGACTTCTCCCAAATCTTTCATATCGAATTGTCTAGACAACCATCCCTTTATGTCTGATAACATTTTCACACTGTTGCCAATGAGAAGAATGTCGTCTACATAAAGCACGAGAAACACCACCTTCTTCCCATCACGTTTCCAATACACACACGATTCGTCCATGCTTTGACTGAATCCAAAAGATTGGACTACTTCGTCAAATCGCAGGTTCCACGATCTCGAGGCTTGTTTCAATCCATAAATGGATCTATTAAGCTTGCACACTAGATGATCTCGCCCCTCAGCAATGAATCCTTCTGGTTGTTTCATATAAAACGTCTCGTCAAGACTTCCATTTAGGAAAGCTGTCTTGACATCCATTTGCCACACCTCATAATCCATATGAGCTGCTATGGATAAGAGAATCCGGATCGACTTTATCTTGGCTACCGGCGAGAAGGTCTCCTCATAATCGATTCCCTCTTTCTGAGTATATCCTTTCGCAACAAGCCGAGCTTTAAAGGTTTCAACCTTTCCGTCAGATCCTCTCTTTCTCTTGTAGACCCATTTACACCCAATTGGCTTTACGCCGCTTGGTGGTTCTACAAGATCCCAGACTTTATTAGAATCCATAGATTCAATTTCGGATTTCATCGCTTTGTTCCAAGAAGGCGCATCTATATCTTGTACCGCCTCATCATAGGTCCAGGGATCGATTTCATGAACTCCAGGTCCAGAGTCCGAAGACTCACCCAGTCCAATCCATCGGTCTGGTTGCTTTACAACCCTCCCACTACGACGGCGTTCCGGTGTATTAACAGTGATAGTGTCAGGTGCAGATTCTAGTGGTGTATCTATACTCGGTTCGGCTGTATCTAAGTCTTCCTTGTTACCTCTCAACTCATCAAGTATTATGTCACTTTTGGGCTTGTGGTCCATGACATAGTCTTCCTCTAAGAACCGAGCGTTAGTACTTATAACGATCTTCTGGTCCGTAGGACTATAGAACATACCACCTTTAGTTCCTTTCGGGTATCCTACAAACAGCCGTAATTCTGATCTAGGTTCTAACTTATCGGCACCTTGTCGCAACACATGTGCTGGACAACCCCAGATCCGAAGGTGCCTGAGGCTAGGCTTGCGCCCGCTCCACCTTTCCATGGGTGTGGTGGGTACCGTTTTTGTTGGAACCTTGTTGAGAATGTACGCCGCTGTTTCCAAGGCATGTCCCCAGAACATGGTAGGTAAGTCCGAGTAACTCATCATTGAACGCACCATCTCCATAAGAGTCCTATTCCTTCTTTCCGACACACCATTCTGCTGGGGAGTATATGGTGATGTCATCTGGGAATCAATCCCATTCTCTGTTAAGTATGCCTTGAATTCTCCAGACAGGTACTCGCCTCCGCGATCAGATCGCAGGCATTTAATGGATTTACCTTGAAGGTTCTCCGCAAAAGCCTTGAACTCCTTGAACTTGTCAAAGGATTCGCTCTTGCGGCGCATCAGGTATACAAATCCATACCTTGAGTAATCATCAGTGAAAGTGATGAAATACTCGTACCCTCCCCTTGCCTGAGTAGACATAGGTCCGCA
Source organism: Euphrasia confusa (assembly GCA_954870475.1). Lineage (NCBI taxonomy): Eukaryota > Viridiplantae > Streptophyta > Magnoliopsida > Lamiales > Orobanchaceae > Euphrasia > Euphrasia confusa. The sequence continues at coordinate 31,729,009 of OX940950.1, forward strand.
TACATCAGAGTGAATCAAATCCAATACTTGTTCAGCCCTTCGTCCTTTACCAGAAAAAGAACGCTTGGTCATTTTTCCCTCTAAACAGGACTCGCAGGTTGGAAGGTCCTCTCCTTCAACACCACTGATGAGACCATCAGCTTTCAACCTTTGAATTCTATTTGAGTTAATGTGACCTAGCCTTAAGTGCCACAAGTATAATTGATTCATCCTAGAAGGTTCCTTTCTCTTATTGGTGTTCGTAGATGTGTTATTACTCTCGGTTAGTTGCATCGTGTTAGACTCAGGATTTAGCACATACAAATTGTCCACCAATGTACCAGAACAGATAATTTCACTGTTTCTTCTTATGATCACAGAGTGCTCAAAAGAAACAGAATATCCATTCAAAATAAGCTTAGAAACCGAAATTAAATTCTTTCTAAAGTTGGGTACATAAAGACAATTTTGTAAAACTAAAACCCTATCACTACTAAAGCGTAAGTGAACGTCTCCCACTGCAACAGCCGCTACCTTCGCGGCATTGCCCATGTAGACCACGATCTCTCCCTCTCTAAGTCTCCGGGTTTCCTGGAACCCCTGCAATGAATTGCATACATGATCAGTGGCCCCCGTATCTACACACCAGGTGCTGGTAGATAACACCACTGACAATGTTTCGGTGACTAAGGAAAATTTCGTACCTTTGATGAGAGGACAATCAGACCTCCAGTGCCCAGACTGCTTGCATCGAAAGCACTTGCCTCGCGGCTTGCTTTTCCCAATCCGTGGTTCAAAACCACTGGGCTTCTTTGCTTGCACTTCTAACTCGGCCACTAGAGCTTGTGATTCTCTGATCATACTTATCAGTTCAGTTCTTTTGAAATCGTTTTTAAGCGATTCCTCAAGAGGACTAAACTTGATGAGTATGTCAATCACCTCTAGTCCGGCTTCCTTACTATGTCCTAACATCTCCTTGAGGTCATTTTCAATGTCCTCATTAGTTGGGACAATAGTGGATTCGGAAGGCTCAACAGTCTGAACATTGTCCAGATTTCTTTTCCAATCAGTACTATATGGAACCAGTGAGTTTTCATCTTTAAGTATATCATAAAGTGGGGTCACAGTCATTCCTAACCTATAAGCACATAAAACAAACAAACAATTTAATATCCGATATTATCTCCCTCAAATAATATCATTAAATCACTAATCACATCTAAAATCCCATCAGGTTAAAGCAAGCCACGTTCGTGTGGACGTTTACCCACCCAAATGATTTAGCAATTAGATTTGCTTCGGTCATACATCATTATAGCGTTACTTCGTTGGGAAGAATACTATAAAGCGTATCTAAGTGTAAACCATTACTCAGTACCAAGGTGAATCGTTTAGAATTGTTACATCACCGCAAGCCACGTTCGTGTGGACGTTTACGACAACTCGCAATCCTTCACAATTCCCTATAACTGTCTACATCAATTATTCTAAAATCCCATCCAGTATAGCAAGCCACGTTCGTGTGGACGTTTACTACACCAGAAGATTTATATAATTGAAATCCAATTACTTGATCCATTTAATCTTGTAAATCAAGACGCGGAGAATCATAAGTGAAACTCGAAGTTTCTAACCAGTGATTCACCATGCGAACAACCCTATCTCTCATAAATGAGGGAGCCGAGCAGACAATCGATCCATCTATCAAAGAATGGTACGACTGCCTCTAATTTGTGTCCTCGACATGACCAAGTGGCTTTGGCTCCATTCCACTCCCCGGGGTGAGAATGAGTCGACTTGAAATCAGCTTTGGAAAGACAAATTAGGCATTGTTTGATAAACTTAATCAACGTTTCTGTAAGAGGAATTACAAGAACTCTCCTCCAATAACTTATCTATATAAACTTCAAAAGTTTATAAAAGTCACCAAGAGAGCAGCAATGGAGACCATGGGTATGTTTCCATACCCTCTCCCACTTAGCTTTTTACAATAAAGGGATACGCTATCTAGTGCATGAAAGTAAACACATATAGCATGCATACATGTAATAAAGCACATAATATTATCACATAGTCAAAATAATTACTAGAATATTATTTTCCGACTATTATGGCTTTACTCCATCTCCGTACGCATCTTCTAGTTTTCAGTCTTCGTTTTTTGAATGCTCCTTGTGACGAGAATATTAATTTCCAATATTTAAATCTATTTATTTTTAATAAATCCAAAAGATACTTAATTAAAAATTAAGTCAATCGAATAAATTAAAAATAAAATTAAATATTATTAATATTTTTATTTATTTTATTTTCCCTTTCTACTTCATTAAATCTCTAGAATAATCTATCCAAGACCTACTTGGAATATTCTAGATGATTTCCATAATGAAATAAGGAAATAAAATAACTTAGGACTCTTCTACTTTCCAAGATTAATTAATTTCCATTTCTATGAAAATTCCCATAAAATAGGAATAATCAATTAGGAAATAAATTAATCCTAAATTAACTTTTATTCCTTTCCAATTCTATTAAATCTCTAGGATCCTATTCCAAGTAGAACTCGGAATACTCTAGAAGACTTCCATAATAGAATAAGGAAATAAAATTAATTCCAATTAATTCTTTTCCTAATCCATGAGAATTCCCAAAAATAGGAATACTCAAATAGGAAAAATCCGAACTAATTAGGAAAGTAAATTTCCGGACCGGGATAGCACGGGGTGGGGATCCCCGGACCACCCTCGACCCACGCCTAGGAGGTGGCCGGCCACCATCGCCGGCGGCGCCTCCATGCACGGATCGATCGATCCTCATGGGATCGACCATGGGGATGGTCGATCCTTGTCCCGTTTCCCTCACGTCATCTCCTTCGTCACGCGTCTTCTCCGGCGGTCGTTTCGGCATCGATCCAACGCAAAATAAATTACAAAAAATATTTTACACTATCCGGTATCGATTCTATACATGAAATCGACCCTATACATTTTCCGGAAAAAAGTAGAACGTAATAATAAATCCTAAATTCGGTCAACCCCCGAATTTTTACTATTACAAGCATTCACCACCAAAAACGAATCTCGACATGTCCGAGAGTTTAATCAATCCAACATACATGACAAAATAAATTAAGCGAATAATAAATTAAGCCATAATAGTCGGAACCCTGCAAGGTAGAACAATTTTATCGAGAATACCGCGAACGTAAACCACGCTCTGATACCAATTGTTGGAATTCGATATCCCGGGCTATTTAAATTTGCGGAAAACAATAACCCGATCAAAACCATCCGCCGGAGATCACACGAGCACCACGTACGAGCCGGAGCACGAGCCGAACGCACGACGAGGCCGAAGCCTCGCGCACGCCCAGCCCGAGCCCCCGCACGCGGGGCTCGCGATCGAAGGGGTCGATCGCTCACGGCGATCGACCGGGCTGCCAAGCAGCCCAGCGGCGAGTCCGGCGACTCGCCGCCGTCGGGGCGTCGGTCCGACCAGCGGACAGCCGCGGGGCCCAGCCCTCGCGGCTCGCGATCGATCGCGATGATCGATCGCGTCCCCGGCTCCCAGCCGGGGTTCGACCCATCCCCACCGAAACCCTAGGTGGGCGATCGTCGTGGTCCGGTGGCTTCGCCACCACCACGCGTTCGTCCTCCTTCCCGGTTTCGTACCTCGGATCTTGCGTTCTACGGTATTCTCAATAAAACCAAAATCGAACAATTATCAAGGGCGTTTAGATATTGTACCTTTCGATTCGTTGTTCGGAGAAACGAATTCAAGATGACCTTTGAATCTTCCCACGTATTCCTTGCACTAGCTTGAACGTCGGGTGGGCGACGATCCTCCAAGCTCTATGGATCTACTTCTCTCTCTTCTTTCTCTCTCTAGAATTGTGATCTTCAAGTTATGAGAATAGAGAAGACCATGTAGTGCTTTTATAGGCTACGTAGGGGATCTAAAGGAGGTGGAATATTGGGCTTCCAATATTAATGATTAAATTGAGCCCAAGCCCAAATCTATTAATCTCCCATTAATATTAATTAATTTATTTTCCACTATATAAATTAATTGCACTCCCAATATTAAACCATATTATATCAAAATAATATTTCTCCGGTAGTATTATTTATTCCGTGTATTTAAGATATAAATATCCATGAATAAAATTTATTTATTGCTTAATAAATTTATTCATCTCTTTTATCCGAGACTAGTACCACTCAACCTTATTTATTATGCGGAATTAAATCCACTCGCGAGGTTTACATAATAAATCCTTATGAGCTCATCTCGGGGATATTATCAACCCTTCCGGGATACACTGTCCGGTCAATCATTCACGGCATGCCATATATAAAATATAGTGACCCAACTTAACCGGTAATTAACCCAATAATTAAATCGGTTAATTCCTTTGGTAAATCAAAGTCACTTATATTAAATATACACACCCGCAACAATATCGGGGATTAAGAATAAAATACACTGAGTCTCAAATCAATTATCGCCGAGCAATCCTAATTGATGAGTCTCAATCGATCCGCTCAATACACCAAGTGTACAAGTGTGATAAAATAATTAAGACAAATTATTTTCTCTCTCACACAACGACTATACCGATGGATTGGTCCGTGTCCATCTAGGTCGTGAGCATCTGTTCGATTAAATATGAGTAACCGATAGTATGATCTTCTGTGTGGGCCCGACACACCATACTAACTACAACGTATAAAATCCAGGACTATAATTTGCATATATTTAATTAACAATAATTAAAAGCAAATGAATGTTTGTATTTAATAGGTAAATGAAAGTGTACAAGGAGTTCACAATACTCAAATCTAGACATTAAGTATACCACTCCAACAGGAGTTGTATTCTAAATGTCTAGTTTAGTGCAAATACGGAACTCCTTATCTATACCTTAATTCGAGATATTATTCAAGCATGATTGCATTTAATGCAATAGTCCTTGATGTATACGTTGTAGACAGTATGGCGTGAGGAGACACGCGGAAGATCATACTGTCGGTTACTCGTATACTATCGAACAGTAGCTCACGACTTAGATGGACAAGGACAATCCATCGGTACGTCGTAGTGTGACTGGTAGATAGTCGTTCTTGACTATCATGTTACACTCGTACACTTGGTGTATTGAGCAGGACCACGGGAGGGCGTTCGATTTATACTAATCGCAGTAATCGAACTAGACCTTAGATATTACGGATATACGAATTCCTAATCTCTATATAATTATAGGTGCGTGTGTCCAGTTCTCGGTTCTTTGACTTACTAGTGAGTGAGACTAATTGATTAGTCAATATTCTCGGTAAATTGGGAATCGGAATTGTACACACGGCATGCTATAGATTATAGACAGGAAACCGTGTCCCATGTATTGGGTTGATGATGTCCCCGAGATGAGCTTATAAAGTTTATCATGTAAACCCTGCAGGTGGATTCGTTCCACATGATAATAAGGATGAGTGGTACTAGTCTCGGATAACAAGAAACGAGTTAATTTAATTATTAGTAATTAAATTTAATTCGTGGACATACGATATCTTAAACACGGGGAAAGTCGTATATGTAATTCGGCGGAATTATTATTGTTGAAATAATATAAATTAATTATTGGGAATTCAATTATAATTTTATAGTGGATTTAATTATAATTAAAATAGTGGAATTTAATTAAGGTTTGCCTTTTAGGACGCCGAGTTAATTAAATTGCAATTTAGCCTAATAATTAATTTCCATAAGGTCCCTTGTGTAGCTCTATAAATACCTCACCCTCTCTTTCTCTAAACCTAAGAAACGTCGCTATTTTATTTTTGCGGAGAAAAATAAATTGTTGCGCAATTATTTTTCTGTAAAAATAAATAGATTAGCGCGTTATTATTTTCTGCAGAAATTGATTGCTAGCGCAATTATATTTCTGTAAAAATAAATAGATTAGCGCGTTATTATTTTCTGCAGAAATTGATTGCTAGCGCAATTATATTTCTGCAGAGAAAATAAAAGCTTGCGCAATTAATTTTCCTCTGCTTAATTAATTCAGATTAGCGCAGTAATACATCTGTAGAAATAATTTTGCTTGCGCAAATATATTTCTGAGACAGAGGATATTATTCCTACGGTGGGTTCAAGAGAGAAAGGAGAAGAGGAAGGTTCAGCGGATCGTTGCCCACTCAACGGCTGAACGTCGGGGATAGAGACATACACCGGAAGGCTTCGTGGTCTCAACAATTCGGCTTCTCCGAATCACGCGACAAAGGTATAAGAAATCGAAACCCTTATTCCGCATACGTTTCGTTTTCTATTTCGTTAAAAATACATCGGATCTAAGATCGGGTTCCGGGCGTCGTGGATCATGTTCCTCGACTACTGGGGGTCAAGGACCTCCGGATCGGTAGTCGGAAGAGGAAAATTGACCCGGAAACGCGCTCGGAACAGCAGGTCGTGCTGCTGTTCGCGGACAAACGGCGGTCGCCGGAGGGCAATCGGCGGTCGCCGTTTCGCTGTTTTTCGGGCAGCCAGCTCTGGTTCGCGCGGTTGTCCTTCGGGGCAATGGCTGGGCGTGAATCGGGACACGGGCTGGCACGTGAACGGAGTAACGGACCTGGAGGTCGACTGGGATCGTTCGGATGTTCGAGTGATCGAACGAACGCATCCCGGGTAGTCGATTTCCAACAATTGGTATCAGAGCCGGTTTTGTCGATTCGTTGTATTTTGCGAGATTTGTTTTGCAGGTTCGAACCCGGTTATTATGGCCAACGTTGTGATAGTATGTTGTGCTTTAATTTGTGGTTTTGATTAAACTCTCGGGCTTGTCGAGATTGTTTTTGTTTTGGAAAAACGATGCTTGTTTGTAATAGATAAAAACGACGGGTTGAGTCGTTAGGTTTATTTATTTTTCGTTGTAACCGGGACATGTATATGGTCGATCACCTTGTATAGGATCGATGCCGGATTTAGTAAGTTTATTCTTGTAATTTTTCTTACTAATTTTGGTGGATCGAGACGAGATCAAAACCCGGAGAAACGAGGATCGAGGAGAGCGAACCGGCAACGGGCAGCCGTCGAACACACCCCGTGTTCGCGACGGGCAGCAGCGGGGCTGGGGTTCATTCGACCCCACGGACGACTCAACGAGGCTCGAGACGAGGCTCCAGTGGGAGGAGTTCGTCTCTTGACCCTCGAGCGAGTCAGTGGTGGACCGAGATCGAGACGAGCAACGAGATGAAGTTCCAAGAGACGTGCATTGGAAAATATTTAAGGCCATAATAATCGGGGCCACGTTAATTGCTTTGTATGTGATTTACGTGTTTATTATTATGCTTAAATTATTTATGCATGTTATCCCTTATCGTAAAATACTAAGTGGGAGAGGGATTGGAAACAATCCCGCGGTCTCCATTCTCTGTTTTGAATGTGATGTGTATTGACTTACGAGTTGGCTTTAGTGTCATCCTCTCTATCGGATAAAGTCGACACACGGATATCACTAGATCAAAATTCGAATTTGAAATCCACTTATAAAATTGAACAATTGTATTTCTCAAAAGCAATGCCTAATCTGTCATTCAAAGACTAATTTCAACTCGACTCATTCTCACCCCGGGGAGTGGAATGGATCCAAAGCGCTTGGTTATGTCGATGACACAGATTAGAGACTTTCGAGTCATTCGATGACTAGATCGATTGTCTGGTTGGCTCCCTCACTTTATGATAGATAGGGCTCAATTGCATGATTGATCGCTGGTTAGAAACTTCGAGTTTCACTTACGAGATATCAAGCTTTGATTAATAAATTGTGAAATTTAATAAATGTAAGAATCAATTAACAAAGTTGTTTGTTTTAGTAAACGTCCACACTATCGTGGCTTGCTAAATGGAAACGGTACTTTGGGTTAATTAAGATTCTATGACATTTAAATAAGTGAGATTCAATTAATAAAGTTGTTTGTTTTAGTAAACGACCACAAGAACGTGGCTTGCTAAATGGAAACGGAACTTTGGGATTAATTGAGGCTCGACAGTTATAGAAAGTCGTGGAGGACCGCATGTCAACGTAAACGTCCACAAGAACGTGGCTTGCGGTGGACATGTGGTTCCCGAGCGGTGGACTCAGTACTGAGAAATGGTACACACTTAGGTACGCTTTATAGTATCCTCCCCATCGGAGTCACTGCTGTAATGATGTACGACCGAAGTGAAATCCAATCATAAAATCATTTGGATTGGTAAACGTCCACAAGAACGTGGCTTGCTATGTCTGATGGGATTTTGGAAATGATTGGTAGTTTAATGATATCACTTGAGGGAAATGATATCGAATTAAACTCATTGTTTGTTTTATATGGTATTATTCCCATTAAAAGTCAACAAACTCACTGAACCTGATTGTATGGATTGGAGAAGAAACTTGGACATTGTCCTAACTGCAGAGGAGTACAAATATGTACTCCAAGTCAATTGACCTGCTGAACCAAATGATGCTTCCACTACTGAGGAAAGGAAGCTCATTGGAAATGGATCAAGGCTATGAGATGACGCGGAGCAACATTATGACTTTCATGTCAAATGTGCTGCGACATCAGGATCATGCCATGGCTATTACCTATGATATGATGCTTAACCTCAAGAAGTTTTTGGTTATCAGGACAGGACAGCCAGACAAAGTGAAATGAGGCAACTCATGACGGCCATCATGTAGGAAAGAACGCCCGTGAGGGATCACGTTCTTAGAATGATGGGCGATCTTAATGAGATAGAGATTCTGGGAACAATTATCAATGGGGTAACCCAGGTTGATTTTGTGCTCCAGTCTCTGCCGAGAAGTTTTGAGCAGTTCCGCCTAAAATATAACATGGATAAGAGGTCTTATTCAATGGCGGAGCTCCTGGTTGAACTTCAAGCGGCTGAGGGAATCTTTAATGGCCCTCAAAACACTTGTGGCTGAGAAATTGGCTCTTCCTAGGCCTTCGGGCGGCAAAAGGAAGAAGAAGAAAATACGGAAACCCAGTGGGCCTAATATATCTGGACCACGGAATGGGAAAAGCAAGCCCAAGGGGTAAGTGCTTCCGTTGTAAGCAGTTTGGATACTGGGAGTTTGATTGTCCTCTCAAAGTAACTAGAAGTTAACTTCTCCTTAGTCACCGAAACATGTTTAGTGGTGTTATCTACCAGTAACTGGTGTGTGGATACGGAAACCACTAATCATGTCTGCATTTAAATGCGAGGGTTCCAGGAAACCCGGAGACTTAGAAAGGAAGAAGTAGTAACCTACATGGGCAATAATGTTAAGGTAACAACCGTTGCAGTGGGAGATGTTAAATGTTTTAACGGTAGGATTTTAGTTCTAAGAAATTGTCTTTATGTGCCGACATTTAGAAAGAAATTTCATTTCGGATTTCTAAGTTGGCTTAGAATAGATATTCTGTTTCTTTAGGAAACGGGGATATTATCTATTCTGGTACATTGATAGACAATTTAATACTAAATCCGTATTCTTCCACGATGCAACAGACCGGAGCTAATAACACAATGTCGAACCCCAATAAGAGTAAAGATCCTTCTAGGATAAATCAAATGTACTTATGGAATCTTAGGCTAGATCATTTTAACTTGAGTACGATTCAAAGGGTGAAAGCTGATGGACTACTCAGCCAGGTTGAAGGAAAGGACCTTCCAACCTTCGAATCATACTTGGAAGTTTTAATGACCGAGCAACCCTTTACGGTTAAAGGGAAAAGATCCAAGAAAGTACTAGAGTTGATTCGCTCTGATATATGCAGACCTCTTTGAGGAGTAAGGCATACTTATCAGAAAATGGGATTAACTCCCAACAGACTACACCATTTATGCCTCGGCAAAATAATGTGTTGTAAAGAAGGAATAGGACTTTTATAGATATGGGAAAGTAGACATTCGTAGTTACCTAAATCGTTTTTGGGATATGGCTTGGAAACAGCGACGTTTATCCTGAACTTGATTCCTTTGGAAACTTGTACTGATATTCGGCTGTTTATAGGATACCCTAAGAAAACGAATTGAGATATGTAATATAGTCCAAAGGACCAGATGTTCATTGATTGCATCAATGTTCGGTTCTTAGACATGGACTATATATATGCAAGATCACAAGCCAAGAGTAGAGTAATACTTAATGTGCTTAGAGGGACTGATCAAGACTTAGAACCAGCCTAACTGAGTAGTTCACTACTATAATCTTTAGTCACTAAAGATACACCGAAGCGTCGTCGTAGTGGGAGGGTTGTTAGACAACCCAACAGGTTCATGTTTATAGGTGAGTCTTCGGACTTGTTACTTGGAGAACATGAAGCTGAACCCTGGATCTATGACGAGACGTTGAAAGATCAAGATGCTCAGTCTTGGCAAAAGTCGTGTCTTCACATGGACGATGGAAGTCAAGACAGATTTCCTAAATCGAAGTCTTGACGGGGCCATCTGTGTGGGACAGCCAGAGAGATTCATCGAAAAGAGCCAAGAGCATTCGGTAAGCAAGCTTAATCAATCTTAGGATTGAAGGAAGCTTCAAGATCTTGGACACATGCGGACCTATGAGAAAATCCATTTCATGGATTCATTCAAGGCATGTTTAGGTCCTGAGTGTAATAAAGAAGTGGCAGAAAAGATGTGGTGTTTTCTCATTCTTTATGTAGATGACATCCTTCTAAATTGGCAACAATATGAAAGATGTTATCGGACATAAAGGGATGGTTGTCCGAGTAATTCAATGTAAGAGACTTAGGAGAAGTTGGGAATGTTCTTGGGATCAAAGTAATAAATGATCGCCAGAAAAGAACATAGAACTTATCTCGAGCCTCATACATAAATACAATTCTTACTCGTTGCAGCATACAGAATTCAAAGAAAGGTCTTCACCTTTTAGATGTGGAATTCGTCTATCTAAAGTTTTGTGTCCGACACAATAAAGGAGATAGATGAAGAGTAAGCAGTTCCCTGCACCTTAATGGTGGGATGCTTAATGTATGTAATGCTATGCACGAGACTGATATCTACTATGTCGTGGGCATGGTGGTGAGATATCATAGTAATCCTGGAAAGGATCACTCGACTGATGTAAAGAACATGTTTAGGTTCCTGCAGAGGACCAGGAATTATGTTCTGAGTTACAAAGCAGTCAAGTTGTTTCCTTTGGATTACATAGAATTGGATTTCCAAATCAAACAGGGACAGTCGAAAGTCGAAGTCAGGCTATGTGTTCTCACTGTGAAGTGGAGCTGTCACATGGAAGAATGTAAAGCAGCGTTGCATTACGGACTCTACCATAATCTATAGCATGCCGTGTGTACAATTCCGATTCCCAATTTACCGAGAATATTGACTAATCAATTAGTATCACTCACTAGTAAGTCAAAGAAACGAGAACTGGACACACGCACCTATAATTATATAGGGATTAGGAATTCGTATATCCGTAATATCTGAGGTCTAGTTCGATTACTGCGATTAGTATAAATCGAACGCCCTCCCGTGGTCCTGCTCAATACACCAAGTGTACGAGTGTAACATGATAGTCAAGACCGACTATCTACCAGTCACACTACGACGTACCGATGGATTGTCCCTGTCCATCTAAGTCGTGAGCTACTGTTCGATAGTATACGAGTAACCGACAGTATGATCTTCCGCGTGTCTCCTCACGCCATACTGTCTACAACGTATACATCAAGGACTATTGCATTAAATGCAATCATGCTTGAATCATATCTCGAATTAAGGTATAGATAAGGAGTTCCGTATTTGCACTAAACTAGACATTTAGAATACAACTCCATCAATCTCCCACTTATACTAAAAGTCTAGTCGCACTCTCCCAAACATCAGATTCCCATAACCTCATCACGCCTACCCAACGCTTTCGCTGGAAGTGCCTCTGTGAACGGTTTTACCAGGCAATCCTCTCGATGCTATCTAGGTGACAACTGCATCGTCTTACTAGACGATCTCTCGAATCAGGTGGTACTTGCGCTCTACGTGTTATCTCTCACTGTGGACTCGTGGCATTTCAAGTTTGCCAATACCGCTATTCAAAATAGCTTTGGGTAAACTAGAAACCACATCTTAGTCCCTTAGGAAGTTCTGGAGCCACACTGACCTTTTAACTGCCTCAGAGGCCGTTATCCTTTCAGGAAACCGTGTCCCATGTATTGGGTTGATGATGTCCCCGAGATGAGCTCATAAAGTTTATCATGTAAACCCTACAGGTGGATTCGTTCCACATGATAATAAGGATGAGTGGTACTAGTCTCGGATAACAAGAAACGAGTTAATTTAATTATTAGTAATTAAATTTAATTCGTGGACATACGATATCTTAAACACGGGGAAAGTCGTATATGTAATTCAGCGGAATTATTATTGTTGAAATAATATAAATTAATTATTGGGAATTCAATTATAATTTTATAGTGGAATTAATTATAATTAAAATTGTGGAATTTAATTAAGGTTTGCCTTTTAGGACGCCGAGTTAATTAAATTGCAATTTAGCCTAATAATTAATTTCCATAAGGTCCCTGGTGTAGTAGCTCTATAAATACCACACCCTCTCTTTCTCTAAACCTAAGAAACGCCGCTATTTTATTTTTGCGGAGAAAAATAAATTGTTGCGCAATTATTTTTCTGTAAAAATAAATAGATTAGCGCGTTATTATTTTCTGCAGAAATTGATTGCTAGCGCAATTATATTTCTGAGACAGAAGATCAAAACCTACGCCGCTATAATTAATTCTGCAGAGAAAATAAAAGCTTGCGCAATTAATTTTCCTCTGCTTAATTAATTCAGATTAGCGCAGTAATACATCTGTAGAAATAATTTTGCTTGCGCAAATATATTTCTGAGACAGAGGATATTATTCCTACGGTGGGTTCAAGAGAGAAAGGAGAAGAGGAAGGTTCAGCGGATCGTTGCCCACTCAACGGCTGAACGTCGGGGATAGAGACATACACCGGAAGGCTTCGTGGTCTCAACAATTCGGCTTCTCCGAATCACGCGACAAAGGTATAAGAAATCGAAACCCTTATTCCGCATACGTTTCGTTTTCTATTTCGTTAAAAATACATCGGATCTAAGATCGGGTTCCGGGCGTCGTGGATCATGTTCCTCGACTACTGGGGGTCAAGGACCTCCGGATCGGTAGTCGGAAGAGGAAAATCGACCCGGAAACGAGCTCGGAACAGCAGGTCGTGCTGCTGTTCGCGGACAAACGACGATCGCCGGAGGGCAAACGGCGGTCGCCGTTTCGCTGTTTTTCGGGCAGCCAGCTCTGGTTCGCGCGGTTGTCCTTCGGGGCAATGGCTGGGCGTGAATCGGGACACGGGCTGGCACGTGAACGGAGTAACGGACCTGGAGGTCGACTGGGATCGTTCGGATGTTCGAGTGATCGAACGAACGCATCCCGGGTAGTCGATTTCCAACATAGCCACGGCGACCGTGCCTAGGAGGCTGCCAAGGACAGCCGCGGGCTATCTCCGCGGTTAGGGTTTTGGTCAGGCCGGCCTTCGTGGTGGTTCGTGGCGGGTTTCCGGCGACCGGGATTTCGGTTGGAGTTGTCGTTCCGCAATTTGACAACCCTGGATATTCGATCTCCAAAGGATATCGGTCGGAATTAATTAGATAATTTATTTATTTAAATTTATTAATTCCGGGATGTCGATTTCCAACAACATCACTAACTGCACCTACTGTTATTACTGTTTATACACCGGAATGCCGTTGTAGTGGGAGGTTGTTAAGCAACCAGAGATGTTCATAAGACTAGAAGAGTTTTGAACTCTGGATCTAGAAAACATGAAATCGATCCCTAGTTCTACACAAGGGCAGTACTGAATCTAAATGTGCATTCTTGGAAAGCAATAAGTATTATTGCTAAGAGGTATGATCATTTAGAGTACAAGATTAGTTGATCCAATTGTGGATTGAGACAAAGCTGTGAATCGTGGAACTTGCGAATTGATGAGATAGTCCATTTAATGGATTCATCAAAGGGCAGAAACGAGACAGGTGTATTAGAAACATAATAGAAACAAGGTGATGTTTCTCGGAATTTTATGTAGATGATATTTTATCATTGGCAACAATGTAAAGATATTGTCAGACATAAAATGATAGTTGTCTAAAGAAATCGAGATATAAGATTGAGTAGAAGTTGGAACATGTTCTTGAGATTTTGATCTCAAGATAAGAACATTGTACTTCTCCTAGATATCTTATACGATTATGGTTCGTTTTAAACATGCAAAATTCTGAGAAAGGTCGTCGCCTTTCAGACACGGAATGCATCTATCTAAAGATATGTGTTTTGAACACTTAAAGCAGATAGACGCAGAGAAAGCAGTTTCCTACACTGTGAGTGTGGAAAGCTCGATAAATGCAATGTTGAAAAACGAAAATATGATATCAACTATGCGGTTTGCGTAGTGGGAGGATATCAAAGTAATCTTATCAAAAGATGTTCGGATGCTGTAAAAGTACTTTCCAAGTGCTAGATTACGGAGCAACACGAATTCTTCTTGGATTACATTTTCTCAGATCTCAAATAAGATTAGGACCAGTGTAAGTCGATATCAGGCTATGTGTTCACTTTTGGAAGAGGTGGAACCTTAAGATGAGAGAGTGATAAGCACGATGCTTCTCGGACTCTATCATAACCGAATGGTAGCCTCAGAGGCAGCGGAAATTTTGGTTAGGCTCCAAGATAACCTCTGGACTTGGAAAACTGGAAGCGGTGCATGGTAAACTGGAAGAAGTCATAAGTCCAAAAGTGAAGATAACACATAGAGCGCAAGTACCACCTGATACGAGTCACCAAGATTATATACGTTGTAGTTAGTATGGTGTGCGTCGTCACACGGAAGATCATACTATCGGTTACTCGTATTTAATCGAACAGTTGCTCACGACCTAGATGGACACGGACCAATCCATCGGTATAGTCGTTGAATGAGGGAGAAAATAATCAGTCTTGATTATTTTATCATACTTGTACACATGGTGTATTGGGCGGATCGCTTGAGATTTATCGATTAGGATTTCCTTAGATAATCGATTTAAATCTTAGTGTATTTTATTCTTAATCCCCGATATTATTGCGGGTGTATATATTTAATATTAGTGACTTTGATTTTCCAAAGGAATTGACCGATTAGAATAACCGGTCAATTACCGGTAAAGTTGGGTCACGGTATTTTATATATGACATGCCGTGAATTCTCGAACGGAAAGTGTATCCCGATAAGGGTTGATAATATCCCTGAGATGAGTTCATAAGGAATTATTATGTAAACCTCATGAGTGGATCTGTTCCGCATAATAATTAAAGTTGAATGGTACTATTCTCGGATATAAGAGAAGAGTAAATTAATTAGCAAAAAATTAATTTTATTCATGGATATTTATATCTTAAATACACGGAATAAATAATACTACCGGAGAGAATATTATTTGATATAATATGATTTAATATTGGCAGTGCAATTAATTTTATATAGTAGAAAATAAAATTAATTAATATTAATGGGATTAATAGATTTGGGCTTGGGCTCAATTTAATCATTAATATTGGAAGCCCAATATTCCACCTCCTTTAGATCCCCTACGTAGCCTATAAAAGCACTACATGGTCTTTACAAATCATAAGACAAGAATATCATTAGTTGATAGTTCTAGAGAGTTGAAGGAGATCCATAGAAGTTCGGAGGATCGTCGCCCACACGACGTTCGAATGAGGTGCAAGGAATACGTAGGAAGATTCAAAGGTCTTCAATTGATTTCGTTTCTCCGAACAACGAATCAAAGGTAAAATCATGAAACCCCCTCTATGATTTTATGTATTTATCGTAACATGCATATGAACGGAAGATCCGGGACGATCGAGACCGGGATACGGGGATCACGCGATCCCCGTCGGGATCGAACCCTCGACTGGGAGCCGAGGGGTGGCGATCGAACCTAGCGTTCGATCGCCGGGCACAAGCGAGGAGCCCCGACTGGACGCCGGGGCATGCGAACGATCGCGAGGTCGATCGCCGGGCAGCCGCGGCTGGAGCCGCGGCGGGTTCGCCGCTGGGCGAATCGCCCTCCTCGGGCGGTGGCGGTGATTCGCCGGACTCACCGCCCGGGGCTGCCGGAGCAGCCCCAGCGATCGCGAACCCCACGAGGGGTTCGGCTAGGGTTTCGGCCGCGGGTTCATCCCGCGGCAGCGATGCTTTCGTCGGACTCCGGTTTCACGTGGTGTTCGTAATCGGTTTCCGGCGATAGGATTTTGATCAGGTTATCGGTTCCGCAATTTTGATAGCCCGGGATATCGATTTCCAACACAAGTATGATATTCTTGTCTTATTGATTTATGAAGGCCATGTACTGGTTTTATAGGCTACGTAGGGGATCTAAAGGAGGTGGAATATTGGGCTTCTAATAATAGTGATTAAATTGAGCCCAAGCCCAAATCTATTAATTCTTACTATTATATAAATTATATTTATTTTCCACTATATAAATATAATTGCACTCCCAATATTAAACCATATTATATCGAATAATATTATCTCCGGTATTATTATTTATTCCGTGTATTTAAGATATAAATATCCATGAATAAAATTAATTTATTGCTAATTAATTTATTCATCTCTTGTATCCGAGAATAGTACCATTCAACTTTAATTATTATGCGGAACAAATCCACTCATGAGGTTTACATAATAATTCCTTATGAACTCATCTCGGGGATATTATCAACCCTTATTGGGATACACTTTCCCGTCAAGAATTAACGGCGTGTCATATATAAAATACCGTGACCCAACTTTACCGGTAATTGACTGGTTATACTAATCAATCAATTCCTTTGGAAAATCAAAGTTACTAATATTAAATATACACACCCGCAATAATATCGGGGGATTAAGAATAAAATACACTGAGATTTAAATCGATTATCTAAGGCAATCCTAATCGATAAATCTCAAGCGATCCGCCCAATACACCAAGTGTACAAGTGTGATAAAATAATTAAGACAAATTATTTTCTCCTTCACACAACGACTATACCGATGGCTTGGTCCATGTCAATCTAGTTCGTGAGCTACTGTTCGATTATATACGAGTAACCTATAGTATGATCTTCCGTGTGACGACGCACACCATACTAACTACAACGTATATAATCTAGGACTATATTTGCATATATTTAATTATCAATAATTAAAAGCAAACAATTGTTTATTCATTTAAATAGATTAAATGCTATGACCGGGAATTTACGTTACTTAAATCTAGACATTAAGTATGCAACTCCAACATGTCGGAAGACAGAGAGGCCAGCAGCCTCTCGGTTTTGCGCGGTTGTGCCTCAGGCATGATGGCTGGGCGTAAACCGGGTCTGGGGCTTCGTCGTGAGCACAATAGGGGTGCTAGGGGTCGACTAGGCGTGTCCGGATGTTCGAGTGGTCGAACGGACTCGTCCCGGGTAGTTTGTTGTATTGTTCGTATGAATTGTTTGCAGGTTAAACCCGATTATTATGGCCAACATTATGGGATGTTGTATGATAATTTTGTTGTGGTTTGTTAAACTCTCGGGCTTGTCGAGATTGTTTTGTTTTTGGAACACGTTGCTTGTTTGTAATAGATAAAAATGAAGGGTTGAATCGTTAGGTTTATTTATTTATTTCAGTTGTTTTCGTGCATGTATAGGGTCGATCACCTTGTATAGGATCGATGCCGGATTTAGTAGATTTATTCTTGTAATTTCTTGCTATTTTTGGTGGATCGAGACGAGATCGAAACCCGGAGAAACGAGAGTCGAGAAGGGCGAACCGGCAACGAGCAACCATCGAACACACCTCGTGTTTCGTGACGGGCAGCAGTGGGAGGAGTTCGTCCCTTGGCCCTCGAGCGAGTCGGTGGTTGATCGAGACCGAGACTATCAACGAGATAAAGTTCCAAGAGACATGCATTGGAGAATACTTAAGTCCATAATAATCGGGACCACGTTAAATGCTTATTTGTGTGTTTACGTGTTTATTATTATGCTTAATTATTTATGCATGTTATCCCTTATCGTAAAATACTAAGTGGGAGAGGGATTTGAAACAATCCCGCGGTCTCCATTCTCTGTTTTAATGGTGATGTGTATTGACTTACGAGTTGGCTTCAGTGTCATCCTCCCTATCGGATAAAGTCCAATTCAGTTCCACTTATAAAATTGAACAATTATATTTCTCAAAGAAATGCCTAATCTGTCTTTCAAAGACTAATTTCAACTCGACTCATTCTCACCCCGGGGAGTGGAATGGAGCCAAAGCGCTTGGTTATGTCGATGACACAGATTAGAGACTTTCGAATCATTCGATGACTAGATCGATTGTCTGATTGGCTCCCTCACCTTGTGAGAGATAGGGCTCAATTGCATGATTTATCGTTGGTTAGAAACTTCGAGTTTCACTTACGAGATATCAAGCTTTGATTAATAAAAATTGTGAAATTTAATAAATATAGGAGTCAATTAACAAAGTTGTTTGTTTTAGTAAACGTCCACACTATCGTGGCTTGCTAAATGGAAATGATACTTTGGGTTAATTGAGACTCTATAACATTTAAATAAGTGGGATTAAATTAATAAAGTTGTTTGTTTTAGTAAACGTCCACACTAACGTGGCTTGCTAAATGGAAACAGAACTTTGGGATTAATTGAGGCTCGACAGTTATAGAAAATCGTGGAGGACCGCATGTCAACGTAAACGTCCACACTAACGTGGCTTGGGGTGGACATGTAGTGTTGGAAATCGATATTCCGGAATTAATAAATTTAATTAAATAAATTATCTAATTAATTCCGACCAAAATCCTTTGGAGATCGAATATCTAGAGTTGTCAAAGTTGCGGAACAACAACTCCAATCGACTCCCGGTTGCCGGAAACCCGCCACGAACCTCAACGGGGAGAAACCCAACCGAAACCCTAACCGCGGGGATAGCCCGCGGCTGTCCGGTCGAGCCCCCGCGTGGGGCTCGCGGCTGTATATGGCAGCCGCCTAGGGCTGCTCGTAGCAGCCCCCTTGGCACGCCCAGCCATCGCCCGGTGATCGCACGCCCAGCCACGGTCCAACCGTGGCTTGCGATCACTACCAGACACCGCCGCGCGAGCGGCGATCGCTCCGCGCGAGAGGAGCTCATGCCGCGCGAGCGGGGCTGCTCCAGCAGCCCGCTGGAGGTGCACGGGCGATCGAGCTCGCCCTCGATCGAGTCTCGGCGTCCAGCCGAGGCTCACGCCCTTCGACCCCTCCCTAGTCGAGCCGTTGAGCCGCCGGCGGTCCAGTGATCTTCGATCACCACCGCCCGGTTCAACCTCGACATGGGTCGCGTTCTCGGATCTTGGTTCACGGTATAATCATGATAAATAAACGATTAAATCATAAAGAGAGTTTTACGATTTACCTCGTTCTCGTTGTTCGGAAAAACGAAGAACTTAGTTAAAGACCTTGAGATCTTCCCACGTAATCCTTGCACTAGCTCGAACGTCGTGTGGGCGACGATCCTCCGAACTCCATGGATCTCCTTCTCTTTCTTTCTCTCTCTAGAATTGTGATCTTCAAGTTATGAGAATAGAGAAGACCATGTAGTGCTTTTATAGGCTACGTAGGGGACCTTAAGGAAGTGGAATATTGGGCTTCCAATATTAATGATTAAATTGAGCCCAAGCCCAAATCTATTAATGCATTAATATTAATTATATAATTACTTCCACTATATAAATATAATTGCACTCCCAATATTTACAATATTATATCAAATAATATTCTCCGGTAGTATTATTTATTCCACATGTTTAAGATATAAATATCCATGAATAAATTATATTTATTGCTAATATTATTTATTCATCTCTTTTAATTCCGAGAATAGTACCACTCAACTTTATTATCATGCAGATCAAATCCACTTGCAAGGTTTACATGATAATCCTTATGAGCTCATCTCGGGGACATTATCAACCCTTTCGGGGACATGCTTTCTCGTCAAGAATTCACAGCATGTCATACATAATATATAGTGCCCCAACTTTACCGGTAATAGACAGGTTATTCCAATCAGTCAATTCCTTTGGAAAATCAAAGTCACTAATATTATATGCACACACCCGCAATAATATTAGGGATTAAGAATAAAATACACTGAGATTTAAATCGATTTTCTAAGGCAATCCTGATCGATAAATCTCAAGTGGTCCGCCCAATACACCAAGTGTACAAGTATGATAAAATACTCAAGACCAATTATTTTCTCACTCATACAACGACTATACCGATGGATTGGTCCTTGTCCATCTAGCTCGTGAGCAACTGTTCGATTATATACGAGTAACCGATAGAATGATCTTCCTTGTGACGACGCACACCATACTAACTAGGACTATGGTTTGCATTAAATGCAAATGATTGTTTATTATTAAATAGGATAAATGCTTTAGACGGAGTTCAGATATTACTTAAATGTAGACATTAAGTATACAACTCCATCATGTAGTTCCCGAGTGGTAGACTTAGTAATGAGAAATGGTATACACTTAGGTACGCTTTATAGTATCCTCCCCATCGGAGTCACTGATATAATGATATACGACCGAAGTAAAAGTCCAGTTATCAAATCGTTTGGATTAGTATACGTCCACATGAACGTGCCATGCTAGTCTGGCGAGATTTTAGAAATGATTGGTAGTTTAATGATATTATTCGAGGGAAATGATATCGAATTAAACTCATTGTTTGTTTTATATGGTATTATTCCGATTAAAAGTCAACAAACTCACTGACCCTGTTTGTATGGATAAGAGAAGAAACTTGGACATTGTCCTAATTGCAGAGGAGTAGGGAACTGCTTTCTTTCTTCTATCTCCTTTTGTGTCTTAAGACACATATCTTTAGATAGATAGATTCCATATCTGAAAGGTAAAAACCTTTCTAGGAATCTTGTATGTTAAACGAGTCAGAATCGTGTCTATGTATGAAGCTTGGGATAGGTACAATGTTCTTCTCTTGTGATCCATCACAACTTTGATCACAAGAACATGTCCAACCTCTCCTAAGTCCTTCTTATCGAATTGTCTAGAACAACCATCCCTTTATGCCCGATAACATTTTCATATTGTTGTTGTTGGAGTTGTATACTTATTGTCTAGATTTAAGTAACGGAAACTCCCCGTCATAGCATTTAATCTATTTAATTAAATAAACAATTGTTTGCTTTTAATTATTTGATAATTAAATATATGCAAATATAGTCCTAGATTATATACGTTGTAGTTAGTATGGTGTGCGACGTCACACGGAAGATCATACTATCGGTTACTCGTATTAATCGAACAGTTGCTCACGACCTAGATGGACACGGACCAATCCATCGGTATAGTCGTTGTGTGAGAGAGAAAATAATTTGTCTTAATTATTTTATCACACTTGTACACTTGGTGTATTGGGCGGATCGCTTCAGATTTATCAATTAGGATTGCCTTTGATAATTAATTTAAATCTCAGAGTATTTTATTCTTAATCCCCGATACTATTGCGGGTGTGTATATTTGATATAAGTGACTTTGATTTTCCAAACGAAATGACCGATTTAATTATTGGGTCAATTACCGGTAAAGTTGGGTCACTATATTTTATATATGACATGCCGTGAATTCTTGACGGGAAAGTGTATCCCATAAGGGTTGATAATATCCCCTAGATGAGTTCATAAGGAATTATTATGTAAACCTCATGAGTGCATTTGTTCCGCATAATAATTAAAGTTGAATGGTATTATTCTCAGATAAAAGAGATGAATAAATTTATTAAATACACGGAATAAATAATACTACCGGAGAAATATTATTTGATATAATATGGTTTAATATTGGGAGTGCAATTAATTTATATAGTGGAAAATAAATTAATTTATATTAATGGGATTAATAGATTTGGGCTTGGGCTCAATTTAATCATTAATATTGGAAGCCCAATATTCCACCTCCTTTAGATCCCCTACGTAGCCTATAAAAGCACTACATGGTCTTCACAAATATACAAGACAAGAATATCATACTTGATATTCTAGAGAGTTCGTGAAGGAGATCCATAGGAGTTCGGAGGATCGTCGCCCACACGACATTCGACGAAGTGCAAGGAATACGTAGGAAGATCCTAAGGTCTTCAAACCATCTCGTTTCTCCGCACAACGAGACGTAGGTATAATCGTAAACCCCCTCTTATGATTATGCGTTTTAATCGTGATATATACATGAACATACGATCCGGAAAACGTCGAGACCGGGATACGGTGTAAATGTTGATTTTGGCGACAACATATTTCATGTTTTTGTTCGTTGTTTTTTATTTCAGGATTGAAGGTTAAGATCCAGTTGCTAATAGCTGGAGTCGCCGATTTTGAAGACGTGCCCCAAAACCGGCGACTGGCGAATGCCTCAATCCAGCGACTGGCGAATGACCTCAAATCCAGCGACTGGCGACTGCCCCAAAAACTGGCGACTGGCGAATGCCTCAAATCCAGCGACTGACGAATGACCTCAAAACCAGCGACTGGCGACTGCCCCAAAAACCAGCGACTGGCGAATGCCTCAAATCCAGCGACTGGCGAATGACCTCAAATCCAGCGACTGGCGAATGCCTCAAAACCGGCGACTGGCGAACGTCTTTGAAACCGGCGACTGGCGAACATTCTTGGATCCGACGACTGGCGACTCGCTTGGAAAAGGCGACTGGCGAACGTCCTTGAAACCGGCGACTGGCGAACGTCCTTGGATCCGGCGACTGGCGACTCGCTTGGATGACCCGGCGACTGGCGACTCCCTTGCATGACCCGGCGACTGGCGACTCCCTTGCATGACCCGGCGACTGGCGACTCATGTCCTCCTGTACATGAAACCGGCGACAGGCGACTCGTGCCTTTGGATCCGGCGAACGGCGAACGACGACTATGACTTCATGATTTGAGTTCGTCGTTTTTGTATATCAACCTCAATGAATTTCGACGAACATGAAGACGATGAAAATCCAAGGCTTCAACACTTAGTGTTTTTCACAAGAAATTGAAGATGAAGATTTGAGATCGATGGAGTCAAGAATTCAAATTGAAGTATGAAATTGTTTTTGAAGAAATTGAAGATTCAAGATTCGAAGATTAAAGAATCAAAGATTCAAGATTCCAAGATTCAAGAATCCAAGTACCAGAAGTGATGTCATCCATGGAGAAGTGACATCAGCCAAGCATGTGACGAATGAGAACGTGCCATGTCATCATCTCACATGTGCGGGCTGCCTATATATACCCATGGATTTCCGTTTCATCACTTGACGATTTTGAGAGAACGAAATCTGATTTTTAGAATCGTATCCTACAGCTTAGAGCTGAGAGTTTGTGTAGTGTGTTTGCGCTGTACGCCAAGATTAGAGTTAGGAGATTTAACTCTAGGTGCACTAGTGCTAGGTTACTAGCAAGTGGGAGTGTTGCGACACTCGGGAAACTTCTTGTAATCACTTTTGCCTACCATACTCCTTGTAATAGTTTCGTTTTGTTTTCAATGAAATGAAATATATTACATAAACCTTGTCTTCACATACTTTATCTTCACTTTGTGAGATTGATTGACTGAAGCTGCTGACACTCGAGTTTAAGACCAATTTCACGAAAAATTGGTATCCTACGCTGAAGACGTAATTTCAATTGGTATCAGAGCGGGACGTCATACGTATAAGACGTGATCCGTTACTTGACTTCATATTTCCGCTACAATGGAGTCGTCTATGTTTGTCCAGAAACCGATTATGCTTACTCATCAGAACTACTCAAACTGGAAGGCCAAAGTTTCTGCAAGAATTAAGGGTTTTGACTCTAGATCTTGGATGGCAGTGTTAGAAGGATGGGAACGCCCATATACTGAAGATGCTGATGGTGTGAGGATTCCGAAACCGGAACGTAGTTGGACAAGAGAGGAGCATGACCTGTCTACGGCCAACAGCAAAGCTTTACTTCTTATCTGTGAATGGCTGGACCTCAGTATGTATCAGCTGGTCAAAAATTGCACATCTGCCAGAGATGCATGGGAGACTCTACAAAGAACGTGTGAGGGAAGTCATGCAGTTAAGCGATCGAAAATCCGAACTATCACTGCCCAATTCCATCAACTTCGGATGAGGGAAGATGAAGACATAAATGACTATTTGGACAAGATCATGAGATATGTCAACGAGGCGTTCGAACTCGGAGAAATCTTTCCTGCTCCCATGGTCTATGAGAAGGTCCTATCAAGTGTGAGCACCAGGTTCGAAAGCAAAGTGCTAACTATCGAAGCTCGCAACGACGAGAATTAAAACTGGGATTATGCTGACTTGATGGCTGATTTGAGAAATTATGATTTGACTCTCAAAGTTCGAAGTAACCCAGATATGTCACTTGTTTACGAACCGATGACTGCTCTCAAGATTTCATAGAAAGGGAAGAGTTCAAGAAGCTCGAACTCTCGAAAAACTCATGCAAAAAATGAGAAAACTGAAAGTAGTTTTTCTGCTGATCTGGGTGAATCTGATAATGAGGAAGCTGAGGATATTGAGAGACTGATGAACTCTAATAATCCGGACAAACTTGCTGCACTGACTGAGATAGTCACTTATCTCGTGAAACAAGAGTTTAAGAGGAAGAACCGTGCTCGAAACTTTCGAAAATTTCAGAAAAATTCTAACTCTTACCCGAACACTCCTGACAACCGAAATCAGGGATCGTCGTCAGACAAAAAGTTCAAAGGGACAAAACTCTCACCATACTCCTCTACTAACAAGGATGTATCTAAGATGCAATGCTATGAGTGTAAGGGATATGGACACATCAAAAATGAATGCCCAAACTTGCATCGTAAGAAGAAGCTACCAGTTAGCTATGTCGTGATTGATGATGAGGAGGTGATTTCTGAGAACGACGAGTCTGAAGATGATAACACAGATGACGAGGAAGACAACGCTCTAGTTGCTACTTTTGGTGAAGACGTTGATTTAGCAAACTTCGAAGTTGAAAACTTTGAACTTGACACTTTCCTGAAAGACACTGCTACAGCAGACAACATATTTCGTATGGCCTCAGTGAATCGGGATTGCTGTGATGATGATATTTTCTCGGATGATGAATCTGTGTCTGAAACTGAAGAGACTCAAATGACACTTAAAGTGTCACAAACTGAAGATGCATGTATCGAGTTACTCACTCTGAAAGAGAGTCACTCTAAACTCGAAAATTTGTATGACACAGCTATCACTGAGAACAGCACACTTGAAGTGTCACTGAAGTTTTTGAAAGAATCTTTTGATGAACTTTCTGAAGTGAACCATAAACTGTCTGACGAGGTTGTAGAGATGAGAGGATTGGTTGAGAAGACAGACTCTGATAGTCTGAAAGTTAAAAATTCTCTAAAAGTTCTGGGAACTAAATTTGATGATCTTTTCGAAGAAAAGCATAAATTCTTCAAGGAAGTAGTTGAACTAAGAGACTCATGTGAGAAGTTGAGTACTGAGAACTCAAAACTGAAAACTACCTTGAAAAAGGAAACGGATGAAGTTAAGAAACTTCAAACTCTCTTTAAGAATTCTGATGCTGAAAATGATGAGCTAAAGACATCTTTGTTGAAAGCTCAAACTGACCTTGCCATGACTGACAAGGAACGCTATGTCTTGAAAGAAAAACTTCATATGACTGATGAACTGTTGAGAAAGATGAACACGAACTCTTCGGTATTCGACAATGCTGCCTCATATATGAATCCTAACCGTTATGGACTTGGATTTCAAAAAGTGTTTGAATCTATATATTCTACACCCGAGAAGAAGGACGTGACTTTCGTCAAAGGCTCAAATGATCAGACAAAGGATAAAAGTGAGGATGATGCTGAATCATCAAAACGAAAGGAAATTGCTGAAGGAAAGAAAGTCGTTGTGTCTTCAGATTCTGAGACTCAAAAGTTGAACTCGACTGCTTGCGCTAAATCCAAGACATATCATTTTTAAAATAATATTGTGAAACATCCTCGAGGGATATTACCATATGAAGCAACCTTACTTAAGAAACTTGACAAACCCATCAGCTCAAGATCGAATGTGAAAAATTCTCAGACTATGTCTGGCATGGTAAAACCCTCTGGGAAGAGAGAGATTCGACAAAGGCGTGAATATGTCTGTCATTACTGTAACATGCCAGGACACATAAGACCTTTTTGTTATAAACTGAGAAATGACATAAATCAAAGTTTGATGATTCAGAAGAAAAAGGATGAGTCAGTCAAGAGTATGAAGAAAAACATTTCTCAAATCAAGAAAATTGAGAAACACATGAAACCTTTGACTGGGACAAAAATTCGAAATTTTGATGAAAAGAAGAGATGGGTACCTACAACTCAAAAAGGTGAAGTTAAACTTAACTCCACAAATTCAAATGCATGGAAACCCAGAGAACTGATTTTCTGCAATGTTGCACTCAATGCTTCTGAAGCTGGCAACAAAGGTATTTGGTACTTTGACAGTGGTTGTTCCAGACATATGACCGGCACAAAGAAATTCTTGAAGGAATATGAGCCGATGACTGGGTCCCCCGTGGTGTTTGGAGGGGGAGCTAAAGGCATAGTCATGGGGAAAGGAACTCTACATATTAAAGGATTGCCACCAATTCAAAATGTTGTACATGTGAAGGGTCTTGTGGCAAATCTCATTAGCATCAGACAGCTATGTGATGAAGGATTTAATGTGAGCTTTGATAAGGAATCTTGCAGAGCTTTTGATGTTGAGGGAAAGTGTATCATGGAAGGTCCACGTGATAAAAACAATTGTTATACAACTGAGTATAGTTGTTTCTCTGTGACTGTTCCTGATGAAGTTGATTTGTGGCACCAACGACTTGGCCACACCAGCACTCGAAATTTGAGCAAATTGGTTAAGGGGGAGATAGTTCGAGGAATCTCTCAACTCCCCAAAATCGAGAAGAGAGTGTGTGGTGACTGTCAGAAGGGTAAACTGACAAGAACTCCTCATCCAGCACTTCCAACTTTAATGAGCACCTCAGCTCCATTTGAACTTCTACACATGGACTTGATGGGTCCAATGGAGGTGAAGAGTATAGCAAAGAAAGAATATGTGCTGGTTGTAGTTGATGATTTTTCCAGATACACATGGACAAGATTTCTGGCAACCAAAGATGAAACTTTCAATGCCTTTAAAGGTATTGTGAAATGGATACGAACAAATCATGAAGCTAAAGTTAAGAGGATCAGGAGTGAGCACGGGACGGAATTTGAAAATGCTAGCTTCAATGAATTTTGTATGATGAAGGGAATTCATCATGAATACTCGACCCCAAAGACGCCTCAGCAAAATGGGATTGCCGAACGTAAGAATCGAACGCTGCAAGAGATGGCTCGCGTAATGTTAATCTCGAAAAATCTTGCACGAACTTTTTGGGCAGAAGCTTTCTCTACTGCTGGCTACATTCTCAATCGAATAAGTATTCGATCTGGCACGACCGCAACTGCTTACGAACTTGTGAATGGCAAGAAGCCATCTGTCTCACACTTTCGTGTCTTTGGCTGTACTTGCTACATTTTGAAGGATTGTGATCCTCTAAAGAAATTTGAAGCCAAAGCTGATCGTGGCATTTTCGTTGGTTATAGTCAAAATAGCCATGCTTATCGTGCCTACAACCTTCGAACCAAGAAAGTCATGGAAACTGTGAATATCAACTTTGATGAACAAGATTTTCTTGGAAAAGATGTAGAGGAGAACTGGGTGAAGGAAGGAATCCTGGAATATCAGACTTTTCCATCAATACCCGTAACTGCAACCCCTGAGGTAATGACTCCAAATACTTCACCTGAAGTTGGAGACTGTAGCAACAAACATCATGACTCTTCATCGTCTGAGGATGAAGAAAATGAACAAATTGAAAATCCCGCTGACGCTCCAAAAGAAGCACCCGGTCACATCCAAAAACGACATCCTCCGAATCAGATAATTGGGAACCTAAATGAGCGGACTACACGATCGAAGAAACCTACAAATTCTCCAAATGAACTCTACAACATCTGTACTTCTGCAATCTGTAATGAAATCGGTATCTCCTGCTTTCTCTCAGAAAATGAGCCGAAAAATTACAAAGAAGCCATGAAAGATGACTATTGGATTATGGCCATGCAAGAAGAGTTGAATGAGTTCACAAGAAATAATGTTTGGTCCTTAGTTCCTAGGACTTCGAATATCAATGTCGTTGGAACGAAATGGATTTTCAAAAATAAAACAGATGAGCATAACCAAGTTGTACGAAACTAAGCTCGTCTTGTTGCACAAGGATATGCCCAAGTGGAAGGCATAGATTTTGATGAAACATTTGCTCCGGTTGCAAGAATCGAGTCCATTCGTCTTTTAATTGCTATTGCATGCCATCTTGGCATCAAACTCAGACAAATGGATGTCAAAGCTGCATTCCTAAATGGAGTGTTAGAAGAAGAAGTCTATGTTGCTCAACCGAAAGGTTTCGAGGATCCCAAAAAGCCAAATCATGTATACAAGCTTCACAAAGCTCTTTATGGGTTGAAACAAGCCCCTCGTGCGTGGTACGGCTGCCTGACTGACTATCTGCTAAAATTTGGTTTCGAACGTGGATCAATCGACAAAACGCTTTTCATCAAACGTGATGGCAAACACATGATAGTTGCCCAGATTTATGTTGATGACATTGTTTTCGGCGCTACTTGCTCTAAACTTGTGAAAGCTTTCACGGAGTCTATGTCCTCAACGTTCCAGATGAGCCTAGAAGGGGAGTTACATCAATTTCTTGGACTTCAGATATCTCAATGACCGGATGGGATCTTCGTGTCTCAAGGAAAATATGCTAAAAACATGGTCGAAAAATTTGAGATGCATCATGCCAAGCCTGCAAGGACTCCTATGGCCACCACTGAACGACTGTCCAAATCGACTAAGAGTCGGACATGTTGATCAAACTCTCTATCGTTCTATGATTGGTAGTTTACTTTATCTAACCGCAACTCGCCCTGACATTATGTTTAGTGTTTGTATGTGTGCCAGGTACCAAGCTGATCCAAAGGAAGACCATCTACGAGCTTTCAAACGGATTCTCCGCTACATCTCTGGAACTTCTGAACTAGGACTGTGGTATGCTTGCGACACTTCATCAAATCTAGTCGGTTTCTCCGATGCGGATTGGGCGAGTGACACGGATGAAAGAAAGAGCACCTCCGGCTGCTGCTGCTTTCTTGGCAATAATCTAGTCTCGTGGCATAGTCGAAAACAAAATTGCATTGCGCTCTCCACTGCCGAGTCTGAGTATGTTGCAGCTGGGAGTTGCTGCACTCAATTACTATGGTTAAAGCAAATGTTGAATGACTATCTCATTGAGAGTGCTCCATTGGTGCTGTTTTGTGATAATCAAAGTGCTATCAAAATCAGCGAAAATCCTGTCCAGCATTCAAGAACTAAACACATCGACATTCGACATCATTTCATTAGAGATTTGGTTGATCGTGATATAGTCAGTCTACAGCATATTTCAACAGAAAAACAGCTCGCTGACATCTTTACCAAACCTCTTGACTTTGAGAGATTTCAAACTCTAAGAAATTCTCTCTGCATGTGTTCTCTTTAAGAGTTCACAAAAATTTTGAAGTCTGAAAGATTATTTTTCTTTACTTCTGAATATGCACGCTGAATCGTCGTGGATTAGTCTAATCAAGTTGAACATGGATTCGAGGTCGCTTTAGTCTTCGGACCCAAGTGCATTTATTCGTCTGAGTACAAACATGTGAACTTGGCATAGAACTCCCATAAGCTATCATTTGCATAGATCCATAACACCAAGTAACGGAGGACGCCGAATCATTTGTCCGCCGGCTCCCCTCTTCGAAAGGTGGCACATGGACGCTGATCTTTAAGACACTCTTCCTCACACTTTGGAGGACGCAAGTGAACCTTGCTCCCCTCTGACTGCTGTAATGAGTGTCTTTTGCATTTCATATAAAGCTAAAACTCGTCTGGAGGACGCCGGATCATTTGTCCGCCGGCTCCCCTCTGATTGCAGTACAAAGCTAGTCCCAAGTGGAGTGCCTTAAAAGTTCACCTTGTACTCATGAATTAAAATCTCTTGTGCGGTGCAAACTCTTCCAATGTGTTCCGACGAAACACGGCATGTATTCTTGTGATTGCGACGAAGGACGAGTTCAAATATCTATCAAATACTTCGGTCCCTTCCACCGTTTTTTTTATATGAGAGATTTTTTTTATTATTATACCTCAAAGTTGCTATCACCTTGTGTGAAAATTTTTGGTTTTGGGAAAATGATGAAATGTGGATTCTTTTCTGGGAAAATATTTGCTCTTCATTGCCTAATATCACCCCTCGAATCTCCACTAAAATGTGTTTTAATGTTTGTTGTGTGTTGAACACTTGAATGCTAACTCGGGATGTGTTGTTTTGGTTTTGCATTTTTGTAGTTCATATCCAGTGCTATGTGGTTAACTCTCCATGCAACCTTCTATAATTGAGTGTAGCGATCTCTCACAGACTCACAGACACACAGACTCACAGACACACAGCTGCTGATCAAAAGTTCTATGCCTCGGTCCAGAAAACTGAAAACCGACAAGTTGAGCATGTTGTCGCTTACAACCGAATGATCGACGCACAACTAGAGTCGAAGGAAGCGTTCAAGGAACTCCAACTTGAGATCCAACAAGGGGGAGGATTGGGATGGCATCGGTGTTGGCTCCCAAGGTGGGAGTTTGAAAGACACTTTTATCTAAACTCTCTCTTCAAGGATGTTATCAAGGAAGCTCATCATAATTTGGCTAAGTCTGGATATCAGTCTGGTGATGGTGAGAAAACAGATGAAGATATTTTTGTTGGGGTGATGGATGCAAGAGACAAGGGAAAACGAAAAGTTGGAGAGTCAGCAGCTGCTGACTCTAATGTTGGTTCTACAAATCCAGTACAGGCGATGGCTTCCAGTACGATGATGATGAGGATGTGATCGAGAGCCCGGGTCGTGAACCAACTCCCTCAGACGACGACCCAAAGTGACTTCATTTTCAGTATCTTTATTTCTGTTTTTGATTAACTCTTGAAACTTTTTCATGTTTTCGTTTTTCAGGTTTTGGTTTGCATTTCATGACTTTGAACTCGTGCTTGTTTGATTTTTCATATCTATTCACTCGTACTTGGTTTTGATAATATGTCTAAGTTTTTATGGTTTTTCATTGCTAAGTGTTATCAATGTTTTTCCATTTTACTTA
Source organism: Euphrasia confusa (assembly GCA_954870475.1). NCBI lineage: Eukaryota > Viridiplantae > Streptophyta > Magnoliopsida > Lamiales > Orobanchaceae > Euphrasia > Euphrasia confusa. The sequence goes on from OX940950.1 coordinate 31,760,379, forward strand.
GTTATATTCTTGCTCGTTTATCTGTTTGAGGGGGAGATTGTCGTATCTCCCATCTACTTTGTTTTTGTTTTTAAGTTGTGCCAAAAAGGGGGAGATTGTAAATGTTGATTTTGGCGACAACATATTTCATGTTTTTGTTCGTTGTTTTTTATTTCAGGATTGAAGGTTAAGATCCAGTTGCTAATAGCTGGAGTCGCCGATTTTGAAGACGTGCCCCAAAACCGGCGACTGGCGAATGCCTCAAATCCAGCGACTGGCGAATGACCTCAAATCCAGCGACTGGTGACTGCCCCAAAAACCGGCGACTGGCGAATGCCTCAAATCCAGCGACTGGCGAATGACCTCAAAACCAGCGACTGGCGACTGCCCCAAAAACCAGCGACTGGCGAATGCCTCAAATCCAGCGACTGGCGAATGACCTCAAATCCAGCGACTGGCGAATGCCTCAAAACTGGCGACTGGCGAACATTCTTGGATCCGACGACTGGCGACTCGCTTGGAAAAGGCGACTGGCGAACGTCCTTGAAACCGGCGACTGGCGAACGTCCTTGGATCCGGCGACTGGCGACTCGCTTGGATGACCCGGCGACTGGCGACTCCCTTGCATGACCCGGCGACTGGCGACTCATGTCCTCCTGTACATTAAACCGGCGACAGGCGACTCGTGCCTTTGGATCCGGCGAACGGCGAACGACGACTATGACTTCATGATTTGAGTTCGTCGTTTTTGTATATCAACCTCAATGAATTTCGACGACCATGAAGACGATGAAAATCCAAGGCTTCAACACTTAGTGTTTTTCACAAGAAATTGAAGATGAAGATTTGAGATCGATGGAGTCAAGAATTCAAATTGAAGTATGAAATTGTTTTTGAAGAAATTGAAGATTCAAGATTCGAAGATTCAAGAATCAAAGATTCAAGATTCCAAGATTCAAGAATCCAAGTACCAGAAGTGATGTCATCCATGGAGAAGTGACATCAGCCAAGCATGTGACGAATGAGAACGTGCCACGTCATCATCTCACATGTGCGGGCTGCCTATATATACCCATGGATTTCCGTTTCATCACTTGACGATTTTGAGAGAACGAAATCTGATTTTTAGAATCGTATCCTACAGCTTAGAGCTGAGAGTTTGTGTAGTGTGTTTGCGCTGTACGCCAAGATTAGAGTTAGGAGATTTAACTCTAGGTGCACTAGTGCTAGGTTACTAGTAAGTGGGAGTGTTGTGACACTCGGGAAACTTCTTGTAATCACTTTTGCCTACCATACTCCTTGTAATAGTTTCGTTTTGTTTTCAATGAAATGAAATATATTACATAAACCTTGTCTTCACATACTTTATCTTCACTTTGTGAGATTGATCGACTGAAGCTGCTGACACTCGAGTTTAAGACCAATTTCACGAAAAATTGGTATCCTACGCTGAAGACGTAATTTCATACGGGGATCGTGCGATCCCCGTCGGGATCGAGAGGGGCGGCCGAACCCTAGGGTTCGACCGCCGATTACGTGCGACGAGGGGAGCCCCGGCTGGACACCGGGGCATGCGATCGACTTCGGTCAATCGCTGGGATGCCGCGGGCTGGTGCCGCGGCGGATCCCAGCCGCCCTCGTCGGCGGCGTGCGCACGGGAAGCCCCGGCTGAAGCCGGGGCGGTCGATCGAGCTGGGCTCGATCGCGAGGGCAGCCGCGGGCTGGTGCCACGGCTGGGCGCCCTCCTCCCCGTGTGGCGGTGGAGGTGAGTCGTCGGACTCACCGCTGACGGGTGCTGGTTGTTGGAGTTGTGTACTTAATGTCTAGATTTAAGTACCGGTAAACTCCCGGTCATGGCATTTAACCTATTTAATTAATAAACAATTATTTGCAATTAATTATTATTAATTAATATATGCAAAATATAGTCCTGGATTTTATACGTTGTAGTTAGTATGGTGTTGCATGGGCACACAGAAGATCATACTATCGGTTACTCGTATTTAATCAAACAGTTGCTCACGACCTAGATGGACACGGACCAATCCATCGGTATAGTCGTTGTGTGAGAGAGAAAATAATTTATCTTAATTATTTTATCACACTTGTACACTTGGTGTATTGGGCGGATCGCTTGAGATTTATTGATTAGGATTGCCTTGGATAATCAATTTAAATCTCAGAGTATTTTATTCTTAATCCCCGATATTATTGCGGGTGTGTATATTTAATATAAGTGACTTTGATTTACCAAAGGAATTAACCGATTTAATTATTGGGTTAATTACCGGTTAAGTTGGGTCACTATATTCTATATACGACATGCCGTGAATACTTGACGGGAAAGTGTATCCCGGAAGGGTTGATAATATCCCCGAGATGAGTTCATAAGGAATTATTATGTAAACCCTGCAGGTGGATTTAATCCGCATAATAATTAAGGTTGAATGGTACTATTCTCGGATATAAGAGATGAATAATATTTATTGAGCAATAAATAAATTTATTCATGGATATTTAAATCTTAAATACATGGAATATATAATACTACCGGAGAAATATTATTTGATATAATATGGAATAATATTGGGAGTGCAATTTTATTTATATAGTGGAAAATAAATAAAATTTAATATTGATAAGGATTAATGGATTTGGGTTGGACCCAATTTAATCTTCAATATTTAGAAGCCCAATATTTATTCTCCTTATGATCCCCTACGTAGCCTATATAAGCACTACATGGTCTTCATTTTTCCTAACCTAAGTTACGCCAACAATAAAGTCTTGAAGAGTGAAGGAGATCCATAAGGTGTTCGATAGATCGTCGCCCACACGCGTTCGAACGGAGTGCAAGGAATACGTGGGAAGATCGCAAGGTCATCAAAGGTTTTTGATTTCGTTTCTCCGCACAACGAATCGAAGGTAAAATCATAAACCCTCTTTTATGATTTTATGTGAATTAATTGTAGCGTATACATGAACACACGATCCGGATAAACGTACGAACTTCGGGGACGGGGATTCGAGATCCCCGGCGAAGATCGAAGGACCCTCGGCTTGGAGCCAAGGGATCGATCGAACCCTAGGGTTCGATCAAGGCGGCGCGCGGACAAGGGATGAGCCCCGGCTGGACGCCGGGGCGTGGGGTCGACCTCGGGTCGACCACCGGGGTTCGCCGTGGGCTGGTGCCACGGCGGATGAGCCCCAGCCTCTTGACCGGCGGCGTCGGGTGGAGAAACCCTCGGCTGGAGCCGAGGGGCGATCGAGCCCGTGAGCTCGATCGCGGGTATGCTACGGGGTCACCCGTAGCTGCCTCGTACGTGCTACGGGTTCGCCCGTAGCGGGCGTGCGGGGCTGACCCCTCCGCGAGCAGCGGGTTCATGAACCCGCTGCGGGGCTGCTACGAGCAGCCCCGGGGATGCTTCGTGCATCCCCAGCGATCATCATGGAGATGATCGCGAGCCCCGTGCGGGGGCTCGGCTGAGTGCTCGCGGCCTTCGGGCCTCGCTGAGTATTCGGTCGGGCCTCGGCTCGTGCGGTGGTTCGCGTTCGTGGATCCGACTCGTGGGGGACTTCGACTGGGGGCGGGCTGCGTGTCTTCGGGCGCGTAGTCTCCAAAGGTCGGACTCCTGCGGATGAGTCGGGGATCCAATCTCCGGCGATGAAGGATTTCGGTCGGGCTATCGGTTCCGCATAAATTTTAATAGCCCGGGATATCGATTTCCAACAATTGGTATCAGAGCGTTTGGTTTCGTGTTCATGTATATGCTCGATTATTATTCTACCTTGCAGGATTTCCGGCTATCATGGTTGGATTTAATTAATTGTTTTTTAATTAATTATCATGATTATTAAACTCTCGGACATGTCGAGATTCGTTTTGTGTGGATGAATGTTTGTAATAGTAAAAATTCGGGGGTTGACCGAATTTAGGATTTATTATTACGTTCTTTGTTTTTCCGGAAAATGTATAGGGTCGATTTCATGTATAGAATCGATACCGGATAATTGTAATTTAATTCTTGTAATTTTAATTACGTTGGTTCGATGTTGAGACGATCGCCGGAAGACGAAGAAGGTGTGACGAAGAAGACAATGGACGAAGGGGCCGATCATCCCCATGATCGACCCCATGGATCGATCGCCGGCGTAGGGGCTGTCCGTGGGAGCTTCCGGCCACGCCGGCCACCGGTGGTGGTGGCGCGTGGGCTGGGGGCGGCGGCGATGCTCCTCCCGGAGGGCGGTCAACGGTGGGGGTGGTGCGGGGACTCCCAACCCGTACAACTCCTACCATAATCCGACTTTCCTAAATTAATTCGACTTTCCTAATTGAGTATCTTCCTTTTAGGAAACTCTCATGGATTAGGGAAGAGAATTAATTGAATTAATTTTATTCCTATTTGTTTTGTTTCCTTTATGGAAATATTCATGGATTAGGAATTTAATTAATTTAGTATTAATTTATTTCCTATTTGATTATTCCTATTCTTGGGAATTTTCATTAGATGGAAATAAATTGATAATGGAAAGTAGTAGAGTCCTAAATTTATTTTATTTCCTTATTCTATTATAGAAGTCTTCTAGAATATTCCGAGTTTTACTTGGATAGATTATTCTAAAAGATTTAATAGAATTAGATGGGAAATTAAATAAATGAAAATATTAATAATATTTAATTTTATTTTTGATATATTCGATTGACTTAATTTTCGAATTAAGTAACTTTTGGATTAATTGAAAAATAAATAGATTTAAATATTAGAGATTAATATTCTCGTCACATGGAGCATTCAAGAACGAAGACTGAAGACTAGAAGATGCGTACGAAGATGGGATAAAGCCATGATAGTCGGAAAATAATTTTCTAGCATTATTTTGACTATGTGATACTATGTGCTTTATTGCTTGTATGCATGCTATATGTGTTCTTTTTATGCACTAGATAGCGTATCCCTATTACTATAAAAAGCTAAGTGGGAGAGGGGATGGAAACATTCCCATGGTCTCCATTACTGTTCTCTTGGTGACTCTTATGGACTTTCGAAGTTCGTATAGACGAGTCATTGAAGGAGAATTCTTGTAATTCCTTTTACAAGAAACATTGATCAAATTTATCAAACAATGCCTAATTTGTCTTTCTGAAACTGACTTCAAGTCGACTCATTCTCACCCCGGGGAGTGGAATGGAGCCAGAGCCACTTGGTCATGTAGAGGACACAAATTAGAGACTTTCGTGCCATTCTTTGATAGATGGGTCGTTTGTCTGCTCGGCTCCCTCATTTATGAGAGATAGGGTCGCTCGCATGGCGAATCACTGGTTAGAAACTTCGAGTTTCACTTATGATTCTCCACGTCTTGATTTACGAGATTAAATGGATCAAGTAATTGGGAGTCAATTATAAAAGTCTCTTAGTATAGTAAACGTCCACACCACGTGGCTTGCTATGCTGACGGACTTTGGATTAATTGATGTAGACAGTTGTAAGTAATTATGAAGAGTTGTGAAGTTATCGTAAACGTCCACACCACGTGGCTTGCGGTAATGTAGCGATTCCAAGTAATTTACTTTGGTACTGAGTAATGGTTTACACTTAGATACGCGTTATAGTATTCTTCCCCACGAAGTCACGCTATAATTGATGTATGGCCAAAGAAAATCTAATTGCTAAATCATTTGGGTGGGTAAACGTCCACACCACGTGGCTTGCCTTACCTGATGGGATTTTAGATGTGATTAGTAATTTAATGATGTTGTTCTAGGGAGATAACATCGGATATTAAATTAATTGTTTGTTTAAATGTGCTTATAGGTTTAGAGAATTGCTATGAATCCACTTTTGTTGATACTTGAGGAAATTAACGCACTGGTTCCATACTGTATTGAATGGAAAGAAGAGTTAGACATTGCTCAGACTGCAAAGGAGTACAAAGATGTACTCAGTGAAACTTGTCCTCCTGGACTCACCATTAACTCAACTGAGGAGGAGATTTTTGACTTTGAAAGGTGGGGTAGTGCTCGTGCATTAGCCGCTAATCATGATGTCATGCTCAAACTCAAGTTGCTGTTTGGACATGATGAGAAGGCTAGAAAAGAGGCGATGAGGATACTCATAAAGATCTGTTACTTCGATGAAACACTTGATCATGTTTTTGAGATGATGGATCTTTTAGACGAGTTGAAACAATCGCAAGCTCTTATAGCCAAAGCCAAAGGTTTCGGACCTAAAGGCAAGGGAAAGGAGAAGAAGACAAGAGGCTCCCGTGGTCCTAAGGGACTTGGACCAAAGGGTGGGATAAAGAAGCCTTCGGGCAAACATCCCCAAGAAAAGCAATCTGAGTACTGGGGGTCTACATCTTGTACTCTCAAAGGTACGGATTTTTTCTTTAGTCGTAAAACATAGTCAGCGGTATTATCTACCAGAGTTCTGGTGTGTAGATATGGAACCACTGACGGTATGTGCATTCTAAATGCAGGGGTTCCAGAAAACCCAGCGACTTAGATAAGAAGAGTTCGAGTCCACTTGGGCAGAGCTGTTGAGGAAGCAGCGGTTGCAGTGGAAGACATTTATCTTTTTGATAGTTATAGGATTTCATTTCAAGTTTATTGCTTTGTACCTTTTAATTCTAGAAAAGAACTTTTGTTCTGTTTTTTTTTTATTATCAATGGATATTTTATTTCTTTAATCATTTGATGATTTAGATAAGAAATAATGGTAATATCTATTCTGGTACATTAGATAGCAATATATGAATGATGAATCCTCAGTCTACCACAATGCAACAAACCGTTATGTATAACTTGTTTTACTTACTGGATGTATTTCTTTATCATTGTACTTGTGAATTCTTGAACTTGGTAGTATCTATTCAAAAGGGATTCAAAAGGTCGAAATTGATTTGATCAATTATAGTTGGAGGAATGGACCTCCCGACCTAAGAATCGATCTTGAAAGATGATACAACTAAGTTAACCTTTCTGGGTAAAGGATGGAATTCGGACAAGTATAGAAAATGATTGATGATTAATGCGGTATGTGTGATTAGAGAAGGTACGAGTCATTCTTTCAAGAATACTCGAAAATGGATTAGACTACTTGTTGTGCCATGAAAACGGAGTGTTTAACACAAGGCCATTATGGGGAACCCTCAAAGTATATCCATTGAAAGCCTGCGACTTGTTCGCGGAGGCTATCACCTATCTAAATAACACATAGCATAAATCAAAGGTTGAGATTAAGTCTCAAACGACTGCACCATACACTGATGTGTAGACATGGTGTGTCAGGAATAATAAATGGAGTTCTAAAAGTAAAAAGACAAGTTTGTTCGGAACTACCTATGTTCTATGGATATTTCTTGATACAACGGCACATTCGATGTAATTGTAGAATATCCTAGAAGAACAAGAAATTGTATGTTCAATAGTACTACGAACCAGAAGGGTGTCTTCGCCCGGTTCTTGGAGAAGACTATTAGATGAACTGCAAATGCCCTAACGAACAAGGTACTTTATAATGAGGAAAGAGGAGACTGAGGACCAGCCTAACCGGGTAGTAGTACACCACTAACTGCACCTAATGTTATTACTGTTATACACCGGAACGCCATTGCAGTGGGAGGTTGTTTAGCAACCGAAGATGTTCATAAGACTGGAGGAGTTTTAAACTCTGGATCTAGTAGACATGAAATCGATCCCTAGCTCTGCATAGGAGGCAGTACTTATCTAAATGTGCCTACTTGGATAGCAATAATTTATTATTGTTAAAGGGGCGAGATCATTTAGAGGTACAAGCTTAGTGAATCCATTTATGGATTATCACAAAGCTGGAAATTGTGGAACTTGCGAATTGATGAGATAGTCCATTATATGGATTCATCAAAAGGCATAGACAATAAAAGGTGTATTAGAGACGTAATGGAAACAAGGTGGTGTTTCTCGGGATTCAGTCTTCGTTCTTGAATGCACCATGTGACGGGAATATTAATTCCAATATTTAAATCTATTTATTTTTAATAAATCCAAAAGTTACTTAATTCGAAAATTAAGTCAATCGAATAAATCAAAAATAAAATTAAATATTATTAATATTTTTATTTATTTTTATTTTCCTTTCTAATTCTATTAAATCTTTAGAATCCTATCCAAGTCAAACTTGGAATATTCTAGAAGACTTCTATAATAGAATAAGGAAATAAAATAAATTTAGGACTCCTAATCCTTCCAAATTAATTCCTTTTCTTTTCTATTAAAAATTCCATAAAAGAATAATTAAATAAAGAAAAATTAATTAAGGACTCTTAAAACCTTTCCAAATTAATTATTTTCCTAATCCATTAAAAATTCCATAAAGGAATAATTAAATAGGAAAAATAAATTAATTCTAAATTTATTCATTTTCCTATTCCACGAAAATTCCAAAGAATAGGAATAATCAATAAGTAAAAAATAAATTTATTCTAAATTTATTGTTTTCCTATTCCATGAGAATTCCCAAAAATAGGAATACTCAAAATAGGAAAACCAAATAATTTAGGAAAGTTGGATCTTGGCGGGATAGCACGGGTTGGGGATCCCCGCACCTCCACCTTCGATCGCCGGCCTCGGAGCACCGCCGCCGCCGCCCCCAGCCGGCCCACCCACCTTGTCGGCGGCATCATGGCCGAGAGGGCTTCGCGGGCAGCCCCTTTGTGGTCGATCGATCCTACGGGATCGGCCATGGGGTTGGCCGATCCGGAGCCCTCCCTCTCTTTCGTCTCCTCCGTCACACGTCTTCTCCGGCGGTCGTTTCGGCATCGATCCAACGTAAATAAATTACAAATTTATCACTACGCTATCCGGTATCAATTCTCTACATGAAATCGACCTCATACAATTTCCAGAAAAATAAGAACAAGCATTCACCACACAAAAACGAATATCGACATCACCGAGAGTTTAATAATCAAGAGCACTATTATGGACATTAATTAATTAAAATTAAATCTAGCCATAATAATCGGAAACCCTGCAAGGTAGAACAAATTATCGAAAAATACCTTGAACTAAAATCAACGCTCTGATACCAATTGTTGGAAATCGATATCCTGGAATTAATAAATTTAATTAAATAAATTATCTAATTAATTCCAACCGAAATCCTTTGGATATCGAATATCCGGAGTTGTCAAATTTGCGGAACAACAACTCCAATCGACTCCCGGTCGCCGGAAACCCGCCATGAACCACCACGAAGCCCGGCTCAACCAAAACCCTAGCCGCGGGGATAACCCGCGGCTTATTCGATCGAGCCCCCTCGTGGGGCTCACGGGTTTTCTTGGGAGCCGCACGGGGCTGCCCAGCCACGTCCCGGTTGATCGCCCTCCAGCCACGATTAAACCGTGGATAGCGATCAACCCTAGCAACCGCCGCCGCGTGAGCGGCGATCAGCCCGCTGACAAGCATGGGCGATCAAGCTCATGCTCGATCGAGTCTCGGCGTCCAGCCGAGGCTCGCCCCTCTCGACCCTCTCTTGCTCAAGTCGTTGAGCCGCCGGCGGTCCGGTGATCTTCGATCACCACCGCCCAGTTCAACCTCGACATGGGTCGCGTTCTCGGATCTTGGTTCAAGGTATAATCACGATAAATAAACGATTAAATCATAAAGAGAGTTTTACGATTTACCTCGTTCTCGTTGTTCGGAAAAACGAAGAACTTATTTGAAGACCTTGAGATCTTCCCACGTATTCCTTGCACTAGCTCGAACGTCGTGTGGGCGACGATCTTCCGAACTCCATGGATCTCCTTCTCTTTATCTCTCTCTCTAGAATTGTGATCTTCAAGTTACGAGAATAGAGAAGACCATGTAGTGCTTTTATAGGCTACGTAGGGGATCTTAAGGAGGTGGAATATTGGCCTTCCAATATTAATGATTAAATTGAGCCCAAGCCCAAATCTATTAATCCATTAATATTAATTATATTTATTTTCCACTATATAAATATAATTGCACTCCCAATATTATACCATATTATATCAAATAATATTATCTCTCCGGTAGTATTATTTATTCCGTGCGTTTAAGATAGAAATGTCCATGAATAAAATTAATTTATTGCTAATTAATTTATTCATATCTTGTAACCGTCTTTTGTACCATTCAACTTTAATTATTATGCGGAACAAATCCACCTGCAGGGTTTACATAATAATTCCTTATGAACTCATCTCAGGGACATTATCAACCCTTATCGGGACACACTTTCCCGTCAAGAATTCACGACATGTCATACATAAAATACCGTGACCCAACTTTACCGGTAATTGACCCAATATACTAAACGGTCAATTCCTTTGGAAAATCAAAGTCACTAATATTAAATGCACACACCCGCAATAATATCAGGGATTAAGAATAAAATACACTGAGATTTAAATCAATTATCTAAGGCAATCCTAATCGATAAATCTCAAGCGATCCGCCCAATACACCAAGCGTACAAGTATGATAAAATAATTAAGAAAAATTATTTTCTCTCTCATACAACGACTATACCGATGGATTGGTCCTTGTCCATCTAGGTCGTGAGCAACTGTTCGATTATATACGAGTAACCGATAGTATGATCTTCCGTGTGACGTCGCACACCATACTAACTACAACGTATATAATCTAGGACTATAATTTGCATATATTTAATTATAAATAATTAAACGCAAACAATTGTTTATTTCATTAAATAGATTAGTGGATATGGATCGGGAGTTAATATCACTTAAATCTAGACATTAAGTATACAACTCCAACAATCATAGCTCTAGGGATCGATTTCATGTACTCCAGGTACTAAGAGAATCCGGATTGACTTCGGCATTGCTACCGGCAAAAGGTCTCCTCATACTCGATCCATATCTTTTTGAGTATATCCTTTCACAACAAGCTTTGCTTTGAAGGTTTCGACCTTCCCGTCATATCCTCTCTTTGTCTTGTAGACCCATTTACACCCGATTGGCTTCACGCCTTTCGATGGTTCTACAAGATCCAGATATTATCAGAATCCTTAGATTCCATTTCAGATTTCATCGCCTTTCACCAATAAGGCGCATTTAGATCTTGTACTGCCTCATCATAGGTCCAGGGATCGATTTCATGTACTCCAGTTGCCGAGTCCAAAGACTCACCCAGTCCCACGAATCCTTCCGGTTGTCTCACAACCCTCCCACTACGACGGCGTTCCAATGTATTAACAGTGATAACAGGTGCAGGTTCAAGTGGTGTACAACTCGATTTGGCTGGTTCTAATTCTCGATCATTCTCTCTCATTCCTTCAAGTATCACGTTTGGGCTTGTGGTTCATCACATAGCCTTCCTGCAAGAACCGGGCGTTTAGAACTTATAACGACCTTCTAGTCCTTAGGACTATATAACACACAACTTTAGTTCTTCTAGGATATCCTATAAACAACCGCATTTCCGTACGAGGTTCTAAGGAACCAAGTTTAGGATGTCCGTCGATGTTTCCAAGGCATATCCCTAGAACATAAGGTAAGTCGGAATAACTCATTATCGTTTTCACCATTCCCATAAGAGTCCTTTTCCTTCTTTCTGACATACCATTCCGCTGAGGAGTGTATGGTGTAGTCAGTTGGGAGTTAATCCCATTCTCTTATCAGTATGCCTTGAATTCTCCAGACAGGTATATGCCTCCACGATCAGATCGTAGGCATTTAATGGATTTACCATGAAGGTTCTCCAGAAAAGCTTTGTACTCCTTGAACTAGTCAAAGTACTTGCTTTTGCGGCGCATCAGGTACCTAAATCCATGTCTCGAGTAATCATCAAAGATGAAATACTCGTACCCTCCTCTTGTCTGAGTAGATATAGATCCGCATACATCAGAGTGAATCAAACCTATACTTGTCCGGATCTATAGATTTTAACCTTAAAAGGTTACTTGGTCATTATTACCATCCAAAATCGATTCACAGGTAGGAAGGTCCTCTCCTTCAACACCACTGATTAAACCATCAGTTGTTCAACCTTTGAATCCCATTTGGATTAATATTACCTAGCTTAAGATGCCACAAGTATAATTGATTCATCCTAGAAGGTTCCTTTTTCTTATTGGTGTTAGATAATGTGTTACTATTTTCGGCTTGTTGCATCGTGGTAGACTCATGATTTAACATAAATTGTCAACCAATGTGCCAGAACAGATATTATCATCTATTCTTCTTAGAATCATCGAATGATCAGAAGAAATAGAATATCCATTTCTTTTAGAAACTGAAATCAAATTCTTTCTAAATTCAAGCACATAAAGACAATATATAAAATCCTTTCATTACTCAAAAGTAAATGAATCTCTCCCACTGCAACGGCCGCCACCTTCGCAGCATTTCCCATGTAGATGGTGATCTATTCCTTTCTAAGTCGTCGGGTTTCCTGGAACCCTTTCATATAAATGCAAAACATGATCAGTGGCCTCCGTATCTACACACCAAGTGCTGGTAGATATCACCACTGAAAATGTATCATCGACTAAGGAAAAGTTCACTCCTTGTTTTTTGAGAGGACAACCGGACTTCCAGTGCCCAGACTGCTAGCAACAGAAGTACTTGCCTTGTGGCATACTTATCCCATTCTCGTGGTTCAAAACTAGGACCACTGGGTTTCCGTATCTTGCTTCTTCATTTCCATCTACCCGTTCATAGGTTCAAAACCATTTCATGACACGGGAGGAAAAAGAATACGATGTACATACTTTTACTTCTCAGCATGTAGGACATTGTCCAGATTTCGATTCCAATCAACATTCTAAGGGTCATTGAGTATAAATGCATTATCATATATCACATAGTGGGGCAAAGTCATTTCTAACCTACAAGCACATAATACAAACAATCGATTTAATCTCCGATATTATCTCCCTCAAATAATATCATTAAATCACTAATCGCATCTAAAATCCCATCAGATATGGTAAGCCACGATAGTGTAGACGTTTCCCTACCCAAATGATTTAGCAATTAGATTTGCTTCAGTCGTACATCATCAATAGCGTTACTTCGATGGTTAGGATACTATGAAGCATACCTAAGTGTAAACCATTACTCAGTACCAGGAAGTTCGTTTGGGACTCGCATATCACCGCAAGCCACGATAGTGTGGACGTTTACGCTAACACACGGTTCCTTCACTCCCTTCTAAAACTGTCTACATCAATTGTTCCAAAATCCCATTCAGTATAGCAAGCCACGTTGTGTGGCTTGATTCATTCAATCTTGTAAATCAAGACGCGGAGAATCATAAGTGAAACTCGAAGTTTCTTACCAGTGATTCACCATGCGAACGACCCTATCTCTCATAGAATGAGGGAGCCGAGCAGAAAATCGATCCATTCATACAAATGGTACGAAAGTCTCTATTTGTGTCTTCGACATGACCAAGTGGCTTTGGCTCCATTCTACTCCCTAGGGTGAGAATGAGTCGACTTGAAATCAGTTTCAGAAAGACAAATTAGGCATTGTTTTATAAACTTAATCAATGTTTCTCGTAAGTGGAATTACAAGAATTTTCCTCCAATAACTTATCTATATAAACTTCAAAAGTTTATAAAAGTTACCAAGAGAACAGCAATGGAGACCATGGCATTGTTTCCAATCCCTCTCCCACTTAGCTTTTTATAACAAAGGGATATGCTATCTAATGCATAAATTAAATACACATAAGCATGCATACATGAAACAAAGCACATAGTACTATCATATAATCAAAATAATACTATATTATTTTCCGACTATTATGGCTTTATCGCATCTCCGTATGCTTCTTCTAGTCTTCAGTCTTCGTTCTTGAATGCTCCATGTGACAGGAATATTAATTCCAATATTTAAATCCATTTATTTTTAATAAATCCAAAAGTTAATTAATTCTAAAATTAAGTCAATCGAATAAATCAAAAATAAAATTAAATATTATTAATATTTTTTTATTATTTTTATTTTCCTTTTCTAATTCCATTAAATCTCTAGAATTCTATCCCAGACCCACTTGGAATATTCTAAAAGATTTCTATAATAAAATAAGGAAATAAAATAATTTAGGACTCCTAGTCCTTCCAAATTAATTCCTTTCCTAATCCATTAAAAATTCTATAAAAAAAATAATTAAATAAGAAAAAAATTAATTTAGGACTCCTAATCCTTCCAAAATTAATTCTCTTCCTAATTCATGAAAATTCCCAAAAAAATAGGATTAATCAATTAGGAAGACCAAATTAATTCTAAATTAATTCTTTTCTTAATCCATGAAAATTCCCAAAAATAGGAATAATCAAATTAGGAAAACCGAATTAATTAGGAAAAATAATTCTTTTCCTAGTCCATTAAAAATTCACAAAATAGGAATAATTAGATTAGGAAAACCGAATTATATTAGGAATAGGATATTTACCGGGATAGCATGAGATCACAAAGGACCCCACGCCCCCCCTTCGACCGCCGGCTTGGAGGAGCCGCCCACCGTCGCCGGCGAGCCACCTCCCAGGGGTCGATCCATCATGGTTCGACCATGGGGATGGCTGAACCGAGTCCTCCCTCTCTTCGTCTCCTCCGTCATACTTTTTCGGTCGTCGTTTCGTCCTCGATCCAACGTAAAATAAATTACAAATTTATTACTACGCTATCCGTTATCGATTCTCTACATGAAATCGACCTCATACAAATTCCAGAAAAATAAGAACAAGCATCCACCACACAAAAACGAATTTCGACATTCGAGAGTTTAATAATCAAGAGAATAATATCATGACATTAATTAATTAAAATTAAATCTAGCCATAATAATCGGAAACCCTGCAAGGTAGAACAATTTATCGAAAAATACCGTGAACTAAAACCAACGCTCTGATACCAATTGTTGGAAATCGATATCCCGGAATTAATAAATTTAATTAAATAAATTATCTAATTAATTCCGACCGAAATCCTTTGGAGATCGAATATCTGGAGTTGTCAAAGTTGCGGAACAACAACTCCAATCGACTCCCGGTTGCCAGAAACCCGCCACAAACCTCCACGGGGAGAAACCCAACCGAAACCCTAACCACGGGGATAGCCCGCGGCTGTCCGGTCGAGCCCCCGCGTAGGGCTCGCGGCTGTATATGGCAGCCGCCTAGGGCTGCTTGTAGCAGCCCCCTTGGCACGCCCAGCCATCGCCCGGTGATCGCACGCCCAGCCACGGTCCAACCGTGGCTTGCGATCACCACCAGCCGCCGCTGCGCGAGCGGCGGTATCACCGCGCGAGCGGTGATCGCTCCGCGCGAGAGGAGCTCATGCCGCGCGAGCGGGGCTGCTCCAGCAGCCCGCTGGAGGTGCACGGGCGATCGAGCTCGCCCTCGATCGAGTCTCGGCGTCCAGCCGAGGCTCAGGCCCTTCGACCCTTCCCTAGTCGAGCTGTTGAGCCGCCGACGGTCCGGTGATCTTTGATCACCACCGCCCGGTTCAACCTCGACATAGGTCGCGTTCTGGGATCTTGGTTCACGGTATAATCACGATAAATAAACGATTAAATCATAAAGAGAGTTTTACGATTTACCTCGTTCTCGTTGTTCGGAAAAACGAAGAACTTAGTTAAAGACCTTGAGATCTTCCCACGTATTCCTTGCACTAGCTCGAACGTCGTGTGGGCGACGATCCTCCGAACTCCATGGATCTCCTTCTCTTTCTTTCTCTCTAGAATTGTGATCTTCAAGTTATGAGAATAGAGAAGACCATGTAGTGCTTTTATAGGCTACGTAGGGTGATGGAGTTGTATACTTAATGTCTAGATTTAAGTATTGTAAAACTCCCGGTCATAGTATTTAATCTATTTAAATGAATAATCATTTGCTTTTAATTATTTATAATTAAATAAATGCAAATATGGGTCTGGATTATATACGTTGTATTTAGTATGGTGTGCGTCGTCACACGGAAGATCATACTATCAGTCACTCGTATATAATTAAACAGTAGCTCACGACCTAGATGGACAAGAACTAATCCATCGGTATAGTCGTTGTATGAGAGAGAAAATAATTGGTCTTGATTATTTTATCATACTTGTACACTTGGTGTATTGAGCGGATCGCTTGAGATTTATCGATTAGCATTGCCTTGGATAATCGATTTAAATCTCTCAGTATTTTATTCTTAATCCCTGATATTATTGCGGGTGTGTGCATTTAATATTAGTGACTTTGATTTTCCAAATGAATTGATTGATTAGAATAACCGATCAATTACCGGTAAAGTTGGGTCACGGTATTTTATGTATGACATGCCGTGAATTCTTGATGGGAAAATGTGTCCTCGAAAGGGTTGATAATATCACCGAGATGAGTTCATAAGGAATTATTATGTAAACCTCATGAGTGGATTTGTTCCGCATAATAATTAAAGTTGAATGGTACTAGTCTCGGATATAAGATATGAATAAATTAATTAAGCAATAAATTAATTTTATTCATGGATATTTATATCTTAAACACATGGAATAAATAATACTACCGGAGAGAATATTATTTGATATAATATGGTGAATATTGGGAGTGCAATTATATTTATATAGTGGAATTAATCATATAATTAATATTAATGGATTAATATATTTGGGCTTGGGCTCAATTTAATCATTAATATTTGATGCCCAATATTCCACCTCCTTTAGATCCCCTACGTAGCCTATAAAAGCACTACATGGTCTTCACAATTAGAACACACCTACAAGACAAGAATATCATTAGTTGATAGTTCTAGAGAGTTGTGAAGGAGATCCATATGCTTGGAAGATCGTCGCCCACACGACGTTCAAGCTAGTGCAAGGAATACGTAGGAAGAGCTGAAGGTCTTCAAATCAATCTCGTTTCTCCGTACAACGAGATCAAAGGTAAAATCGTTCAACACCCTCTATGATTTTATGTGATATATATGTTGGAAATCGACTACCCGGGACATGTCCGTTCGACTACTCGAACATCCGGACAAGCCCAGTCGACTTTCAGCGTGCCTACTGTGCTCACGACGAAGCCCCAGACCCGGTTTACGCCCAGCCATCATGCCCGAAGCACAACCGCGCAAAACCGAAGGCTGCTGACCTCTGTGTCGTCCGACACCAAATGGTGTCGTCCGACAGGCCCTTGTCGGCCGACAGGAAACGCCGTCGGCCGACAGCGTCGCGAACAGCAGCGCGACGCTGCTGTTCCGGGTCCGTTTCTGGTGCGTTTTTCCGTTTCCGACCACCGTTCCGGCAACCAGAAGTCCCCCAGTGATCACGGAACACATACCACGGTTCTCGGAACTCGATCGGAGGTTCGTTGTATGATTACGTACGAGATCGAATCGAAACAATGCGGAAATAGGGTTTCGATTCCATACCTTTGTCGCGTGATTCGGAGAAGCCGAATTGACAGAGACCTCGAGTCTTCTAGCGTGTATCCTAGCCCTCTTGCTCCAGCCGATGTGTGGGCATCGATCCGCTTGGAGTTTCTCTTCTTCTTCTCTCTCAGACTTACGCAAGAATATAATTTTTTTTGTCTCAGAAATATAATTGCGCTAGCAATTAATTTCTGCAGAAAAAAGAACTGCGCTAATCCTTTTATTTTTACAGAAAAAATAATTGCGCAAACAATTAATTTTTTCTCCGCAAAATAAAATAGCGGCGTTTCTTAGGTTTAGAGAAGAGAGAATGAGGATTTATATAGGCCACACTAGGGACCCATAGGCAATTAATTAATTAGGCTTAAATTGCAATTTAATTAACTTGGTGTCCCAAAAGGAAAACCTTAATTAAATTCCACAATTTTATTTATAATTAATTCCACTATAAAATTATAAATGATTTCCCAATTAATTAATTCAAATTATTCCGTCAATAATTTTCCCGCCGTATTACATATGTGATATTTCCCCGTGTTTAAGATATCGCATGTCCACGAATTAATTTTAATTACTAATAATTAAATTAATTCATTTCTTATTATCCGAGACTAGTACCACTCATCCTTATTATCATGCGGAGTAAATCCACCTGCAGGGTTTACATGATAAACTTTATGAGCTCATCTCGGGGACATCATCAACCCAATAAATGGGACACGGTTTCCTGTCTATAATCTATAGCATGCCGTGTGTACAATACCGATTCCCAATCTACCGAGAATATTGACTAATCAATTAGTCTCACTCATTGGCACATCAAAGAACCGAGCATTGGACATACGCACCTATAATTATATAGGAATTAAGAACTCACATATCCGTAATATCTGAGGTCTAGTTCGATTACTCCGATTAGTACAAATCGAACGCCCTCCCGTGGTCCTACTCAATACACCAAGTGTACGAGTGTAACATGATAGTCAAGACCGACTATCTACCAGTCACCAGTACGACGTACCGATGGATTGTCCATGTCCATCTAAGTCGTGAGCTACTGTTCGATAGTATACGAGTAACCGATAGTATGATCTTCCGCGTGTCTCCTCACGCCATACTATCTACAACGTATATATCTAGGATTGTTGCATTAAATGCAATCATGCTTGAATTATACATAGATTAAGGCATAGATAAGGAGTTCTGTATTTGCACTAAACTAGACATTTAGAATACAACTCCATCAATCTCCCACTTATACTAAAAGTCTAGTCGCCCTCTCCCAAACATCAGATTCCCAAACATCAATCTCCCACTTATACTAAAAGTCTAGAATACAACCTCATCACGCCTATCCAACGCTTTCGCTGGAAGAGCCTCTGTGAACGGGTTTTACCAGGCAATCCTCTCGATGCTATCTAGGTGACAACTGCATCATCTTACTAGACGATCTCTCGAATCAGGTGGTACTTGCGCTCTACGTGTTATCCCCACTGTGGACTTGTGGCATTTCAAGTTTGCCAATACCGCTATTCAAAATAGCTTTGGGTGAACTAGAAACCACATCTAAGTCCCTTAGGAAGTTCTGGAGCCACACTGACCTTTTAACTGCCTCAGAGGCCGTTATCCTTTCAGTTTCCATGGTAGAGTCCGTAATGCATCGCTGCTTTACATTCTTCCATGTGACTGCTCCACTTCACAGTCAGAACACATAGCCTGACTTCGACTTTCGACTGTCCCTGTTTGATTTGGAAATCCAATTCTATGTAATCCAAAGGAAACAACTTGACTGCTTTGTAACTCAGAACATAATTCTTGGTCCTCTGCAGGAGCCTAAACATGTTCTTTACATCAGTCGAGTGATCCTTTCCAGGATTACTATGATATCTCACCACCATGCCCACGGCATAGTAGATATTGTTGGAATTCGATATCCCGGGCTATTTAAAATTGCGGAAACCAATAACCCGATCAAAACCATCCGCCGGAGATCACGCGAACATCAACTCATCCGCCGGAGTCCGACCATCGGAGACCACGCGCCCGAAGACGCGTAGTCCGCCCCCGGCCGAGCCCCCGCGAGCCGTCGCTCACGTGATCGAACATCACGTTCGATGGGGCTGCATCCGGCAGCCCCCGGCAGCAGGTCCGGCGACCTGCTGCTCGCCTTGGAGGAGGCCCCACCGTCGAGGTGGGGAGGTGGCGGCACCAGCCCGCCACCGCCGGCGATCGCACCCAGCGATCGCCTCCCTCGGCTTCGGCCGAGGGGTCCTCTTCGCCGCCGAACCCTAGGCGTGCGATGCCGCGCGGTCCGGTGGCTTCGCCACCACCGCGTGGTCGTTCGTCTAATCCGGGTTCGATCCTTCGGATCTTGCGTTCTACGGTATTCTCGATAAAACCAAAATCGAACAATTATCAAGGGCGTTTAGATATTGTACCTTTCGATTCGTTGTTCGGAGAAACGAATTCAAGACGACCTTTTGAATCTTCCCACGTATTCCTTGCACTAGCTTGAACGTCGGGTGGGCGACGATCCTCCAAGCTCTATGGATCTACTTCTCTCTCTACTTTCTCTCTCTAGAATTGTGATCTTCAAGTTATGATTAGTAGAATAGAGAAGACCATGTAGTGCTTTTATAGGCTACGTAGGGGATCTAAAGGAGGTGGAATATTGGGCTTCCAATATTAATGATTAAATTGAGCCCAAGCCCAAATCTATTAATCTCTCATTAATATTAATTAATTTATTTTCCACTATATAAATTAATTGCACTCCCAATATTAAACCATATTATATCCAAATAATATTTCTCTGGTAGTATTATTTATTCCGTGTATTTAAGATATAAATATCCATGAATAAAATTTATTTATTGCTTAATAAATTTATTCATCTCTTTTATCCGAGACTAGTACCACTCAACCTTATTTATTATGCGGAATCAAATCCACTCGCGAGGTTTACATAATAAATCCTTATGAGCTCATCTCGGGGATATTATCAACCCTTCCGGGATACACTGTCCGGTCAATCATTCACGGCGTGCCATATATAAAATATAGTGACCCAACTTAACCGGTAATTAACCCAATAATTAAATCGGTTAATTCCTTTGGTAAATCAAAGTCACTTATATTAAATATACACACCCGCAACAATATCGGGGATTAAGAATAAAATACACTGAGTCTCAAATCAATTATCGCCGAGCAATCCTAATTGATGAGTCTCAATCGATCCGCTCAATACACCAAGTGTACAAGTGTGATAAAATAATTAAGACAAATTATTTTCTCTCTCACACAACGACTATACCGATGGATTGGTCCGTGTCCATCTAGGTCGTGAGCATCTGTTCGATTAAATACGAGTAACCGATAGTATGATCTTCTGTGTGGGCCCGACACACCATACTAACTACAACGTATAAAATCCAGGACTATGATTTGCATAATTTTAATTAACAATAATTAAAAGCAAATGAATGTTCGTATTTAATAGGTAAATGAAAGTGTACAAGGAGTTCAGAATACTCAAATCTAGACATTAAGTATACTACTCCAACAATCTCCCACTTATACTAAGGTCTAGTCTTATCCTCCAAACTTCTGACTCCCAAACCCTCCAAGTGCTTGAAATAAACTTCCTTAGGAAGTATCTTGGTGAAAGGGTCCGCTAGGTTGTCCTCCGAAGCTATCTTGGTGACTACGGCATCGCCCCTCTTGACGATGTCTCGAATCAGGTGGTACTTGCGCTCTATGTGTTTCATAGCACTATGGGACCGTGGTTCCTTACTGTTTGCCACTGCACCGCTATTATCAAAATAAATTGTCATAGCCTTGGGCAAACTCGGAATCACATCTAAGTCCTGGAGGAAATTAAGGAACCAAACTGACTCTTTCGCTGCCTCTGAGGCTGCAACATATTCAGCTTCCATGGTAGAGTCTGAAATGCACTTTTGCTTAACACTCCTCCATGATACGGCTCCACCTCCCATAGTGTACACATAGCCTGATGTCGACTTTCGCCGGTCCTCATCAGCTTGGAAATCCGAATCCGTATAACCCAAAGGAATCAGATTGTCTGCCCCGTAACTTAGAACATAATCCCTAGTATTTCGCAAATACTTGAAAATGCTCTTTACGGCAGTCCAATGAGCCTTTCCAGGGTTACTCTGATATCTCGCTACTACGCCAACTGCATAGCAGATATCAGGCCTCGTGCATAACATTGCATACATTAAGCTTCCCACAGCCGAAGCGTAGGGAACTGCTTTCATTTCATCTTTCTCCTTTTGTGTCCGAGGACACATCTCCTTAGAAAGATAAGTTCCTTTACTGAAGGGCAGCTCACCCTTCTTGGAATTCTGCATGTTAAAACGAGCCAGAATCGTGTCTATGTAAGATTGCTGGGATAGGTACAATGTATTATTCCGGCGATCCCTTATAACCTTGATCCCTAGAACATGCCCGACTTCTCCCAAATCTTTCATATCGAATTGTCTAGACAACCATCCCTTTATGTCTGATAACATTTTCACACTGTTGCCAATGAGAAGAATGTCGTCTACATAAAGCACGAGAAACACCACCTTCTTTCCATCACGTTTCCAATACACACACGATTCGTCCATGCTTTGACTAAATCCAAAAGATTGGACTACTTCGTCAAACCGCAGGTTCCACGATCTCGAGGCTTGTTTTAATCCATAAATGGATCGATTAAGCTTGCACACTAGATGATCTCGCCCCTTAGCAATGAATCCTTCTGGTTGTTTCATATAAATCGTCTCGTCAAGACTTCCATTTAGGAAAGCTGTCTTGACATCCATTTGCCACACCTCATAATCCATATGAGCTGCTATGGATAAGAGAATCCGGATCGACTTTATCTTGGCTACCGGCGAGAAGGTCTCCTCATAATCGATTCCCTCTTTCTGAGTATATCCTTTCGCAACAAGCCGAGCTTTAAAGGTTTCAACCTTTCCGTCAGATCCTCTCTTTCTCTTGTAGACCCATTTACACCCAATTGGCTTTACGCCGCTTGGTGGTTCTACAAGATCCCAGACTTTATTAGAATCCATAGATTCAATTTCGGATTTCATCGCTTTCTTCCAAGAAGGCGCATCTATATCTTGTACCGCCTCATCATAGGTCCAGGGATCGATTTCATGAACTCCAGGTCCAGAGTCCGAAGACTCACCCAGTCCAATCCATCGGTCTGGTTGCTTAACAACCCTCCCACTACGACGGCGTTCCGGTGTATTAACAGTGATAGTGTCAGGTGCAGATTCTAGTGGTGTATCTATACTCGGTTCGGCTGTATCTAAGTCTTCCTTGTTACCTCTTAACTCATCAAGTATTATGTCACTTTTGGGCTTGTGGTCCATGACATAGTCTTCCTCTAAGAACCGAGCGTTAGTACTTATAACGATCTTCTGGTCCGTAGGACTATAGAACATGCCACCCTTTGTTCCTCTAGGATATCCTATAAACAACCGCACTTCAGTACGAGGTTCTAATTTATCGGCACCTACCTTCAACACATGTGCAGGGCACCCCCAGATCCGAACGTGTATCAAGCTAGGCTTGCGCCCGCTCCATCGTTCCATGGGTGTTGAAGGGACCGTTTTAGATGGAACCAAGTTTAGAATGTGCGCTGCTGTTTCTAAGGCATATCCCCAGAACATTGTAGGTAAGTCCGAGTAACTCATCATTGAACGCACCATCTCCATAAGAGTCCTATTCCTTCTTTCCGACACACCATTCTGCTGGGGAGTATATGGTGATATCATTTGGGAATCAATCCCATTCTCTGCTAAGTATGCCTTGAATTCTCCAGACAGGTACTCGCCTCCGCGATCAGATCGCAGGCATTTAATGGATTTACCTTGAAGGTTCTCCGCATAAGCCTTGAATTCCTTGAACTTGTCAAAGGATTCGCTCTTGCGGCGCATCAGGTATACAAATCCATACCTTGAGTAATCATCAGTGAAAGTGATGAAATACTCGTACCCTCCCCTTGCCTGAGTAGACATAGGTCCGCATACATCAGAGTGAATCAAATCCAATACTTGTTCAGCCCTTCGTCCTTTACCAGAAAAAGAACGCTTGGTTATCTTTCCCTCTAAACAGGATTCGCAGGTTGGAAGGTCCTCTCCTTCAACACCACTGATGAGACCATCAGATTTCAACCTTTGAATTCTATTTGAGTTAATATGACCCAGCCTTAAGTGCCACAAGTATAATTGATTCATCCTAGAAGGTTCCTTTCTCTTATTGGTGTTCGTAGATGTGTTATTACTCTCGGTTAGTTGCATCGTGTTAGACTCAGAATTTAGCACATACAAATCGTCCACCAATGTACCAGAACAGATAATTTCACTGTTTCTTCTTATGATCACAGAGTGGTCAAAAGAAACAGAATATCCATTCATAATAAGTTTAGAAACTGAAATTAAATTCTTTCTAAAGTTGGGTACATAAAGACAATTTTGTAAAACTAAAACCCTATCACTACTGAAGCGTAAGTGAACGTCTCCCACTGCAACAGCCGCCACCTTCGCGGCATTGCCCATGTAGACCACGATCTCTCCCTCTCTAAGTCTCCGGGTTTCCTGGAACCCCTGCAATGAATTGCAGACATGATCAGTGGCCCCCGTATCTACACACCAGGTGCTGGTAGATAACACCACTGATAATGTTTCAGTGACTAAGGAAAATTTCGTACCTTTGATGAGAGGACAATCAGACCTCCAGTGCCCAGACTGCTTGCATCGAAAGCACTTGCCTCGTGGCTTGCTCTTCCCAATCCGTGGTTCAAAACCACTGGGCTTCTTTGCTTGCACTTCCAACTCGGCCACTAGAGCTTGTGATTCTCTGATCATACTTATCAGTTCAGTTCTTTTGAAATCGTTTTTAAGCGATTCCTCAAGAGGACTAAACTTGATGAGTATGTCAATCACCTCTAGTCCGGCTTCCTTACTATGTCCTAACATCTCCTTGAGGTCATTTTCAATGTCCTCATCAGTTGGGACAATAGTGGATTCAGAAGGCTCAACAGTCTGAACATTGTCCAGATTTCTTTTCCAATCAGTACTATATGGAACCAGTGAGTTTTCATCTTTAAGTATATCACAAAGTGGGGTCACAGTCATTCTCTAACCTATAAGCACATAAAACAAACAAACAATTTAATATCCGATATTATCTCCCTCAAATAATATCATTAAATCACTAATCACATCTAAAATCCCATCAGGTTAAAGCAAGCCACGATAGTGTGGACGTTTACCCACCCAAATGATTTAGCAATTAGATTTCCTTCGGTCGTACATCATCAATAGCGTTACCTCGATGGGAGGAATACTATGAAGCGTACCTAAGTGTTAACCATCACTCAGTACTAAGAAGTTTGTTTGAGACTCGTATATCACCGCAAGCCACGATAGTGTGGACGTTTACGTTGACACACGGATCCCTTACTCCCTTCTATAACTGTCTACATCAATCGATCTAAAGTCCCATTCGATATAGCAAGCCACGATAGTGTGGACGTTTACTATACCAAAAGACTTATACAATTGAAATCCAATTACTTGAACCATTTAATCTTGTAAATCAAGACGCGGAGAATCATAAGTGAAACTCGAAGTTTCTAACCAGTGATTCACCATGCGAACAACCCTATCTCTCATAAATGAGGGAGCCGAGCAGACAATCGATCCATCTATCAAAGAATGGTACGACTGCCTCTAATTTGTGTCCTCTACATGACCAAGTGGCTTTGGCTCCATTCCACTCCCCGGGGTGAGAATGAGTGGACTTGAAATCAGCTTTGGAAAGACAAATTAGGCATTGTTTGATGAACTTAATCAATGTTTCTCGTAAGAGGAATTACAAGAACTCTCCTCCAATAACTTATCTATATAAACTTCAAAAGTTTATAAAAGTCACCAAGAGAGCAGCAATGGAGACCATGGGTATGTTTCCATACCCTCTCCCACTTAGCTTTTTACAATAAAGGGATACGCTATCTAGTGCATAAAAGTAAACACATATAGCATGCATACATGTAATAAAGCACATAATATTATCACATAGTCAAAATAATTACTAGAATATTATTTTCCGACTATTATGGCTTTACTCCATCTCCGTACGCATCTTCTAGTCTTTAGTCTTCGTTCTTGAATGCTCCATGTGACGAGAATATTAATTTCCAATATTTAAATCTATTTATTTTTAATAAATCCAAAAGATACTTAATTAAAAATTAAGTCAATCGAATAAATCAAAAATAAAATTAAATATTATTAATATTTTTTATTTATTTTATTTTCCCTTTCTACTTCATTAAATCTCTAGAATAATCTATCCAAGACCCACTTGGAATATTCTAGATGATTTCCATAATGAAATAAGGAAATAAAATAACTTGGGACTCTTCTACTTTCCAAGATTAATTAATTTCCATTGCTATGAAAATTCCCATAAAATAGGAATAATCAATTAGGAAATAAATCAATCCTAAATTAACTTTTATTCCTTTCCAATTCTATTAAATCTCTAGGATCCTATTCCAAGTAGAACTCGGAATACTCTAGAAGACTTCCATAATAGAATAAGGAAATAAAATTAATTCCAATTAATTCCTTTTCTAATCCATGAGAATTCCCAAAAATAGGAATACTCAAATAGGAAAAATCCGAACTAATTTGGAAAGTAAATTTCCGGACCGGGATAGCACGGGGTGGGGATCCCCGCGCCACCCTCGACCCACGCCTAGGAGGTGGCCGGCCACCATCGCCGGCGGCTCCTCCATGTGAGGGTCGATCGATCCTCATGGGATCGACCATGGGGATGGTCGATCCTTGTCCCTTTGCCCTCACGTCGTCTCCTTCGTCACGCGTCTTCTCCGGCGGTCGTTTCGGCATCGATCCAACGCAAAATAAATTACAAAATAAATTTTACACTATCCGGTATCGATTCTATACATGAAATCGACCCTATACATTTTCCGGAAAAAAGTAGAACGTAATAATAAATCCTAAATTCGGTCAACCCCCGAATTTTTACTATTACAAGCATTCACCACCAAAAACAAATCTCGACATGTCCGAGAGTTTAATCAAACCAACATACATGACAAAATAAATTAAACGAATAATAAATTAAGCCATAATAGTCGGAACCCTGCAAGGTAGAACAATTTTATCGAAAATACCGCGAACGTAAACCACGCTCTGATACCAATTGTTGGAATTCGATATCCCGGGCTATTTAAAATTGCGGAAACCAATAACCCGATCAAAACCATCCGCCGGAGATCACGCGAACATCAACTCATCCGCCGGAGTCCGACCATCGGAGACCACGCGCCCGAAGACGCGTAGTCCGCCCCCGGCCGAGCCCCCGCGAGCCGTCGCTCACGTGATCGAACATCACGTTCGATGGGGCTGCATCCGGCAGCCCCCGGCAGCAGGTCCGGCGACCTGCTGCTCGCCTTGGAGGAGGCCCCACCGTCGAGGTGGGGAGGTGGCGGCACCAGCCCGCCACCGCCGGCGATCGCACCCAGCGATCGCCTCCCTCGGCTTCGGCCGAGGGGTCCTCTTCGCCGCCGAACCCTAGGCGTGCGATGCCGCGCGGTCCGGTGGCTTCGCCACCACCGCGTGGTCGTTCGTCTAATCCGGGTTCGATCCTTCGGATCTTGCGTTCTACGGTATTCTCGATAAAACCAAAATCGAACAATTATCAAGGGCGTTTAGATATTGTACCTTTCGATTCGTTGTTCGGAGAAACGAATTCAAGACGACCTTTTGAATCTTCCCACGTATTCCTTGCACTAGCTTGAACGTCGGGTGGGCGACGATCCTCCAAGCTCTATGGATCTACTTCTCTCTCTACTTTCTCTCTCTAGAATTGTGATCTTCAAGTTATGATTAGTAGAATAGAGAAGACCATGTAGTGCTTTTATAGGCTACGTAGGGGATCTAAAGGAGGTGGAATATTGGGCTTCCAATATTAATGATTAAATTGAGCCCAAGCCCAAATCTATTAATCTCTCATTAATATTAATTAATTTATTTTCCACTATATAAATTAATTGCACTCCCAATATTAAACCATATTATATCCAAATAATATTTCTCCGGTAGTATTATTTATTCCGTGTATTTAAGATATAAATATCCATGAATAAAATTTATTTATTGCTTAATAAATTTATTCATCTCTTTTATCCGAGACTAGTACCACTCAACCTTATTTATTATGCGGAATCAAATCCACTCGCGAGGTTTACATAATAAATCCTTATGAGCTCATCTCGGGGATATTATCAACCCTTCCGGGATACACTGTCCGGTCAATCATTCACGGCGTGCCATATATAAAATATAGTGACCCAACTTAACCGGTAATTAACCCAATAATTAAATCGGTTAATTCCTTTGGTAAATCAAAGTCACTTATATTAAATATACACACCCGCAACAATATCGGGGATTAAGAATAAAATACACTGAGTCTCAAATCAATTATCGCCGAGCAATCCTAATTGATGAGTCTCAATCGATCCGCTCAATACACCAAGTGTACAAGTGTGATAAAATAATTAAGACAAATTATTTTCTCTCTCACACAACGACTATACCGATGGATTGGTCCGTGTCCATCTAGGTCGTGAGCATCTGTTCGATTAAATACGAGTAACCGATAGTATGATCTTCTGTGTGGGCCCGACACACCATACTAACTACAACGTATAAAATCCAGGACTATGATTTGCATAATTTTAATTAACAATAATTAAAAGAAAATGAATGTTCGTATTTAATAGGTAAATGAAAGTGTACAAGGAGTTCAGAATACTCAAATCTAGACATTAAGTATACTACTCCAACAGATATCAGTCTCGTGCATAGCATTACATACATTAAGCTTCCCACCATTAAGGTGCAGGGAACTGCTTAATCTTCATCTATCTCCTTTATTGTGTCGGACACAAAACTTTAGATAAATGAATTCCACATCTAAAAGGTGAAGACCTTTCTTGGAATTCTGTATGCTGCAACGAGTAAGAATTGTATTTATGTATGAGGCTCGAGATAAGTTCTATGTTCTTTTCTGGCAATCATTTATTACTTTGATCCCAAGAACATTCCCGACTTCTCCTAAGTCTCTTACATTGAATTACTCGGACAACCATCCCTTTATGTCCGATAACATCTTTCATATTGTTGCCAATTTAGAAGGATGTCGTCTACATAAAGAATGAGAAAACACCACATCTTTTCTGTCACTTCTTTATTACACTCAGGACCTAAACATGCCTTGAATGAATCCATGAAATGGATTTTCTCATAGGTCCGCATGTGTCCAAGATCTTGAAGCTTCCTTCAATCCAAAGATCGATTAAGCTTGCTTACCAAATGCTCTCGGCTCTTTTTGATGAATCCCTCTGGCTGTCCAACACAGATGGTCCCGTCAAGACTTCGATTTAGGAAATCCGTCTTGACTTCCATCTTTCGTGTGAAGGCAAAAGAATCCGGATCGACTTTAGCATAGCTACCGGCGAAAAAGGTTTCCTCATAATCGATCCCTTTCTTTCTGAGTGTACCCTTTCGCAACAAGCCTAGCCTTGAAGGTTTACACCTTCCCGTCAGACCCTCTTTTCCTCTTGTACACCCTCTTGCAACCAATGGCTTTTACACCTTTGGGCGGTGCTACAAGATCCCAGCCCTGATTTGAATCCAAAGATTCAATCTCAGATTTCATCGCCTTTTGCCAAGACTGAGCATCCTTATCTTTCAGCGTCTCGTCATAGGTCCAGGGGTCGGCTTCATGTTCTCCAGGTAACAAGTCCGAAGACTCACCTATACCCATGAACCTACCGGGTTGTCTAACAACCCTCCCACTACGACGACGCTCTGGTGTATCTTTAGTGACTAAAGATTATAGTAGTGAACTACTCAGTTAGGCTGGTTCTAAGTTTTTATCAGTCTCTCTAAGCTCATTTAAGTATTACTCTACTCTTGGGCTTGTGATCTTGCATATATAGTCCATGTCTAAGAACCGAACGTTGATGCAATCAACGAACACCTGGTCCTTCAGACTATATTACATATCTCAATTCGTTTTCTTAGGGTATTCTATAAACAGCCAAATATCTGTACAACTTTCCAAAGGAATCAAGTTCAGGATAAACGCCACTGTTTCCAAGCCATATCCCAAAAACGAATTAGGTAACTCCGAATAACTCATTGTCTACTTTCCCATATCTATAAGAGTCCTATTCCTTCTTTACAACACATTATTTTGCCGAGGCATAAATGGTGTAGTCTGTTGGGAGTTAATCCCATTTTCTGATAAGTATGCCTTACTCCTCAAAGAGGTCTGCATAAATCAGAGCGAATCAACTCTAGTACTTTCTTGGATCTTTTCCCTTTAACCGTAAAGGGTTGTTTGGTCATTAAAACTTCCAAGTATGATTCGAAGGTTGGAAGGTCCTTTCCTTCAACCTAGCTAAGTGGTCCATCAGCTTTCATCCTTTTGAATCGTACTTAAGTTAAAATGATTTAGCCTAAGATTCCATAAGTACAGTTGATTCATCCCAGAAGGATCTTTACTCTTATTGGGGTTCGATAGTGTGTTATTAGCTCCGGTCTGTTGCATCGTGAAAGAATACGGATTTAGTATTAAATTGTCTATCAATGTACCAGAATAGATAATATCCCCGTTTCCTACTCTGATAAGTATGAAACTATCCAAAGAAACGGAATATCCATTCTAAGCCAATTTAGAAATCCGAAATGAAATTTGTTTCTAAATGCCGGCACATAAAGACAATTTATTAGAACTAAAATCCTACCGTCAAAACATTTAACATCTCCCACTGCAACGGCTGTTACCTTAACAGTATTGCCCATGTAGGTTATAACTTCTTCCTTTCTAAGTCTCCGGGTTTCCTGGAACCCCCGCATTTAAGTGCAGACATGATTAGTGGTTCCCGTATCCACACACCAGGTACTGGTGGATCACACCACTAAACAAGTTTCGGTGACTAAGGAAGAGTCAACTTCTTTTTGCTTAAGAGGACAATTAAAACTCCCAGTATCCAGACTGCTTGCAACGGAAGCACTTGCCCTGTTGGGCTTGCTTGTCCCATTCCGTGGTCCTATATTAGGCCCACTGGGTTTCCGTCTTTGCTTTTTCTTCCTTTTGCCGCCCGGAGTCCCAGGAAGAGCCAATTTCTCAGCCACAAGTGCATGAGAGCCCTTAAAGATTCCCTCAACCGCTTGAAGTTCAATCAGGAGTTCCGCCAATGAGTAAGACCCCTTATTCATGTTATAGTTCAGGCGGAACTGCTCAAAACTTCTCGGCAGAGACTGGAGCACAATATCGACTTGGGTTACCTCATCGATAACTGATCCTAGAATCTCTATCTAATTCAGATAGCACATCATCCTAAGAACGTGATTCCTCACGGGCGTTCCTTCGGATGCGATGGCCGTCATGAGTTGCCTCATTGCATTTTGCCCGGCTGTCGTGTCCTGATAACCAAAAAGCTTCTTGAGGTTAAGCATCATATCATAGGTAGTGGTCATGGCTTGATCCCGATGTCGCAGCACATTTTGACATGAAAGCCATAATGCAGCTCCGCGTCATCTCAGAGCCTTGATCCACTTCCATGAGCTTCCTTTCCTCAGTAGTGGAAACATCATTTGGTTCAGCAGGTCAATTGACTTGGAGTACATAATTGTACTCCTCTGCAGTTAGGACAATGTCCAAGTTTCTTCTTTAATCCATAAAAACAGGTTCAGTGAGTTTGTTGACTTTTAATGGGAATAATACCATATAAAACAAACAATGAGTTTAATTCGATATCATTTCCCTCAAGTAATATCATTAAACTACCAATCATTTCCAAAATCCCATCAGACTAGCATGCCACGTTCTTGTGGACGTATACTAATCCAAACGATTTTATAATTGGATTTTTACTTCGGTCGTACATCATTATAGCAGTGACTCCGATGGGGAGGATACTATAAAGCGTACCTAAGTGTATACCATTTCTCAGTACTAAGTCCACCGCTCGGGAACTACATGCCCACCGCAAGCCACGTTCATGTGGACGTTTACGTTGACATGCGGTCCTCCACGACTTTCTATAACTGTCGAGCCTCAATTAATCCTAAAGTTCCGTTTCCATCTAGCAAGCCACGTTAGTGTGGACGTTTACTAAAACAAACAACTTTATTAATTTAATCCCACTTATTTAAATGTCATAGAGTCTCAACTAACCCAAAGTATCGTTTCCATTTAGCAAGCCATGATAGTGTGGACGTTTACTAAAACAAACAACTTTGTTAATTGACTCCTACATTTATTAAATTTCACAATTTTATTAATCAAAGCTTGATATCTCGTACGTGAAACTCGAAGTTTCAAACCAGCGATCAATCATGCAATTGAGCCCTATCTCTCACTAGGTGAGGGAGCCAATCAGACAATCGATCTAGTCATCGAATGACTCGAAAGTCTCTAATTTGTGTCATTGACATAACCAAGTGGCTCTGGCTCCATTCCACTCCCCGGAGTGAGAATGAGTCGACTTGAAATTAGTCTTTGAAAAACAAATTAGGCATTGCTTTTGAAAAATATAATTATTAAATTCTATAAGTGGAATTAATTTCGAATTTTGATCCAGTGATATCCGTGTATCGACTTTATCCGATAGGGAGGATGACACTAAGCCAACTCGTAAGTCAATACACATCACATTCAAAACAGAGAATGGAGACCGCGGGATTGTTTCCAATCCCTCTCCCACTTAGTATTTTACGATAAGGGATAACATGCATAAAATAATTAAGCATAATAAAAAGCACGTAAATCACATAAAAAGCAATTAACGTGGCCCCGATTATTATGGCCTTAAGTATTCTCCAATGCACGTCTCTTGGAACTTCATCTCGTTGCTCGTCTCGATCTCGGTCCACCACCGACTCGCTCGAGGGTCAAGAGACGAATTCCTCCCACTGGAGCCTCGTCTCGAGCCTCGTTGAGTCGTCTGTGGGGTCGAACGAACCCCAGCCCCGCTGCTGCCCGTCGCGAACACGGGGTGTGTTCGATGGCTGCCCGTTGCCGGTTCGCCCTCCTCGATCCTCGTTTCTCCGGGTTTTGGTCTCGTCTCGATCCACCAAAATTAGTAAGAAAAATTACAAGAATAAACTTACTAAATCCGGCATCGATCCTATACAAGGTGATCGACCCTATACATGTCCCGGATACAACGAAAAAATAAATAAACCTAACGACTCAACCCGTCGTTTTTATCTATTACAAACAAGCAACGTTTTCCAAAACAAAACAATCTCGACAAGCCCGAGAGTTTAACCAAACCACAAATTAAAGCACAACATACAATCACAACGTTGGCCATAATAACCGGGTTCATCCTGCAACACAAATCGCACGAACAATACAACAAACCGATAAACCGGCTCTGATACCAATTGTTGGAAATCGACTACCCGGGACATGTCCGTTCGACTACTCGAACATCCGGACAAGCCCAGACGACCTCCAGCGTGCCTACTGTGCTCACGACGAAGCCCCAGACCTGGTTTACGCCCAGCCATCATGCCCGAAGCACAACCGCGCAAAACCGAGGGCTGCTGACCTCTGTGTCGTCTGACACCAAATGGTGTCATCCTACAGGCCCTTGTCGGCCGACAGGAAACGCCGTCGGCCGACAGTGTCGCGAACAGCAGCACGACGCTGCTGTTCCGGGTCCGTTTCTGGTGCGTTTTTCCGTTTCCGACCACCGTTCCGGCAACCAGAGAAACCCCAGTGATCACGGAACACATACCACGGTTCTTGGAACTCGATCGGAGGTTCGTTGTATGATTACGTACGAGATCGAATCGAAACAATGCGGAAATAAGGTTTCGATTCCATACCTCTGTCGCGTGATTCGGAGAAGCCGAATTGACAGAGACCTCGAGTCTTCTAGCGTGTATCCTAGCCCTCTTGCTCCAGCCGATGTCTGGGCATCGATACGCTTGGAGTTTCTCTTCTTCTTCTCTCTCAGACTTACGCAAGAATATAATTTTTTCTGTCTCAGAAATATAATTGCGCTAGCAATTAATTTCTGCAGAAAAAAGAACTGCGCTAATCCTTTTATTTTTATAGAAAAAATAATTGCACAAACAATTAATTTTTTCTCCGCAAAATAAAATAGCGGCGTTTCTTAGGTTTAGAGAAGAGAGAACGAGGATTTATATAGGCCACACTAGGGACCCATAGGCAATTAATTAATTAGGCTTAAATTGCAATTTAATTAACTTGGTGTCCCAAAAGGAAAACCTTAATTAAATTCCACAATTTTATTTATAATTAATTCCACTATAAAATTATAAATGATTTCCCAATTAATTAATTCAAATTATTCCGTCAATAATTTTCCCGCCGTATTACATATGTGATATTTCCCCGTGTTTAAGATATCGCATGTCCACGAATTAATTTTAATTACTAATAATTAAATTAATTCATTTCTTATTATCCGAGACTAGTACCACTCATCATTATTATCATGCGGAGTAAATCCACCTGCAGGGTTTACATGATAAACTTTATGAGTTCATCTTGGGGACATCATCAACCCAATAAATGGGACACGGTTTCCTGTCGTGTGTACAATACCGATTCCCAATCTACCGAGAATATTGACTAATCAATTAGTCTCACTCATTGGCACATCAAAGAACCGAGCATTGGACATACGCACCTATAATTATATAGGGATTAAGAACTCACATATCCGTAATATCTGAGGTCTAGTTCGATTACTCCGATTAGTACAAATCAAACGCCCTCCCGTGGTCCTGCTCAATACACCAAGTGTACGAGTGTAACATGATATTCAAGACCGACTATCTACCAGTCACACTACGACGTACCGATGGATTGTCCCTGTCCATCTAAGTCGTGAGCTACTGTTCGATAGTATACGAGTAACCGATAGTATGATCTTCCGCGTGTCTCCTCACGCCATACTATCTACAACGTATATATCTAGGACTGTTGCATTAAATGCAATCATGCTTGAATCATACATAGATTAAGGCATAGATAAGGAGTTCCGTATTTGCACTAAACTAGACATTTAGAATACAACTCCATCAATATATAATCGTAATATATACATGAACAAAGATCCGGGACGTATGAACTTCGGGGACGGGGATTCGAGATCCCCGGCGAAGGTCAAGAGGAACCCTCGGTTGGGAACCGAGGGTGCGATCGAGCCCTAGGGCGTCGATCGCGGGCCCACACGAGGACGCCCCGGCTGGACGCCGGGGTATGCGATCGACCAATCGGTCGATCGCGGGGGCAGCCGCGGCTGGGCCGCGGCGGGTGCGCTGGGCGCACCGCCCTCCTCGGCGGTGGCGGTGAGTCGCCGGACTCACCGCCGGGGGCTGTTCCGAACATCCCCACGGGGATGCGCGTGCATCCCCGCCGATCGCTAGGGCAGCGATCGCGAGCCCCTCTCGGCGGGGGCTCGGCTAGGGTTAGGCGTGGGTTCGCCCATGGCGCCGCTCCGGTCGAGCTCCGGCGTCGTACGGTGGTTCGCTTGTTTTCCGGCGATGGGATTTTGGTCGGGGTTATGTATTCCGCAATTCCGTTAACCCCGGGATATCGATTTCCAACAATTGGTATCAGAGCGTTGGTTCTAGTTTTTGTATATGTTCGATTTTGTGTTCTACCTTGCAGGGATTCCGACTATTATGGCTTATTAATTATTTGTTAATTATTGCCATAATTTTTATTAAACTCTCGGACATGTCGAGATTCGTTTTGTGTGGATGAATGCTTGTAATAGTAAAAATTCGGGGGTTGACCGAATTTAGGATTTATTATTATTCTTGTTTTTCCGGAAAGTGTATAGGATCGATTTCATGTATAGAATCGATACCGGAATTGTAATTTAAATTTGTAATTTAATTTTACGTTGGTTCGATGTTGAGACCATCGCCGGAGAACGAGATGTGACGAAGGAGACGATGAGAGGGAAGGATCAAGGATCGATCAATCCCCATGATCGATCCCGAGCGATCGACCGCAAGGAAGGGGGCCGATCGCCCCTCGGCCGTGGGCTGCCGCCGGCGACGGTGGTGGCTGGCCGGCTGGCTGGGCGGTGGTGCTCCTCCCGGTGTGGTGGCCGATCGAGTGGGAGGGGTGCGGGGATCCCCACCCCGTGCTTCTCCTACCATGATTCGCTTTCCTAATTTAATTCGGTTTTCCTATTTTGAGTGTTCTTATTTTTAGGAACTCTCATGGAATAGGAAAAGAATTAAATTGGAATTAATTTATTCCTTATTGAGTGTTCTTATTTATGGGAACTCTCATGGATAAGGAAAAGAATTAATTTGGAATTAATTTATTTCCTAATTGATTATTCCTATTTTATGTGAATTTTCATGTGCATGGAAATTAATTAATTTGGAAAGTAGAAGAGTACTAATTTATTTTATTTCCTTATTCTATTATGGAAGTCTTCTAGAATGTTCCAAGTTTGACTTGGATAGGATTCTAGAGATTTAATAGAATTAGAAAGGAGAATAAATAAATAAAAAAATATTAATAATATTTAATTTTATTTTTTATTTATTCGATTGACTTAATTTTCGAATTAAGTATCTTTTGGATTTATTAAAAATAAATAGATTTAAATATTGAGATTAATATTCTCGTCACATGGAGCATTCAAGAACGAAGACTAAAGACTAGAAGATGCGTACAAGGATGGAATAAAGCCATAATAGTCGGAAAATAATATTCTAGTATTATTTTGACTATGTGATAATATTTATGTGCTTTAATTTCATGTATGCATGCTTATGTGTATTTAATTATGCATTAGATAGTGTATCCCTTTAATGTAAAAAGCTAAGTGGGATAGGGATTGGAAACAATACCCATGGTCTCCATTGCTGTTCTCTTGGTGACTTTTATGAACT
This sequence comes from Euphrasia confusa, assembly GCA_954870475.1. Classification (NCBI taxonomy): domain Eukaryota; kingdom Viridiplantae; phylum Streptophyta; class Magnoliopsida; order Lamiales; family Orobanchaceae; genus Euphrasia; species Euphrasia confusa. Next base: position 31,796,786 of record OX940950.1, read on the forward strand.
TTTGAAGTTCATATAGACAAGTCATTGGAAGAGAATTCTTGTAATTCCTTTTACAAGAGACGTTGATTAAGTTTATCAAACAATGCCTAATTTGTCTTTCTGAAACTGACTTCAAGTCGACTCATTCTCACCCCGGGGAGTGGAATGGAGCCAAAGCCACTTGGTCATGTGGATGACACAAATTAGATACCTTCGTACCATTTCTTGAAATTGATCGATTGTCTGCTCGGCTCCTTCATTTATGAGAGATAGGGTCGTTCGCATGGTGAATCACTGGTAAGAAACTTCGAGTTTCATTTATGATTTACCACGTCTTGATTCACAAGATTAAATGTCTCGAGTGCTGGAAATCGATATCCCGGGGTATCAAAAATTGCGGAACCGATAACCCCGACCGAAATCCCATCGTCGGAAACACGCGAACCACCAAACGGAACCGGGCACGAAAAGAGAATCATCGTCGCGGGAAAAACCCGCGGCTAGAAACCCTAGCCGAGCCCCCGCCGGGGCTCGCGATCGCTGCCCTAGCGATCGCCGGGGATGCACGCGCATCCCCGTGGGGCTGTTCCGAACAGCCCCCGGCGGTGAGTCCGGCGACTCACCGCCACCGCCGAGGAGGGTGGTGCGCCCAGCGCACCTGCCGCGGTCCGGCCGCGGCTGCCCCCCGCGATCGACCCCAAGGTCGATCGCATGCCCCGGCGTCCAGTCGGGGCGTCCTCGTGTGGGCCCGCGATCGACGCCCTAGGGCTCGATCGCACCCCTCGGCTTCCAGCCGAGGGTCCTTCGAACCTTCGCCGGGGATCTCGAATCCCCATCCCCGAAGTTCGTCGTTTTCCCGGATCGTGTGTTCATGTAAATATCACAATTATTTCACATAAAATCATACAAGGGAGTTTATGATTTTACCTTTTGATTCGTTGTGCGGAGAAACGAAATCAATTGATGACCTTACGATCTTCCCACGTATTCCTTGCACTAGCTTGAACGTCGGGTGGGCGACGATCCTCCAAGCTTATGGATCCTCTTCTCTCTCTCTCTACTTTCTCTCTCTAGAAGAATTATGATCTTCAAGTTATATTGTTATATGAGAATAGAGAAGACCATGTAGTGCTTTTATAGGCTACGTAGGGGATCTAAAGGAGGTGGAATATTGGGCTTCCAATATTAATGATTAAATTGAGCCCAAGCCCAAATATATTAATCCCATTAATATTAATTAATTTATTTTCCACTATATAAATTAATTGCACTCTCAATATTAAACCATATTATATCAAATAATATTTCTCCGGTAGTATTATTTATTCCGTGTATTTAAGATTTAAATATTAATGAATAAAATTAATATATTGCTAATTAATTTATTCATCTCTTGTATCCGAAAATAGTACCATTCATCATTTATTATTGTGCGGAACAAATCCACTCATGAGGTTTACACAATAATTCCTTATGAACTCATCTCGGGGATATTATCAACCCTTCCGGGATACACTTTCCCGTCAAGTATTCACGGCATGTCATATATAAAATATAGTGACCCAACTTAACCGGTAATTAACCCAATAATTAAATCGGTTAATTCATTTGGTAAATCAAAGTTACTTATATTTAATATACACACCCGCAATAGTTTCGGGGATTAAGAATAAAATACTCTGAGACTTGAATCGATTATCTAAGGCAATCCTAATCGATAAATCTCAAGCGATCCGCCCAATACACCAAGTGTACAAATGTGATAAAATAATTAAGACAAATTATTTTCTCTCTCACACAACGACTATACCGATGGATTGGTCCGTGTCCATCTAGGTCGTGAGCAACTGTTCGATTAAATACGAGTAACCGATAGTATGATCTTCTGTGTGGCGTCGCACACCATACTAACTACAACGTATAGAATCCAGGACTATATTTTGCATATATTTAATTATCAAATAATTAAATGCAAATAATTGTTTATCAATTAAATAGATTAAATGCCATGATCGGGAGTTACCGTTACTTAAATCTAGACATTAAGTACACAACTCCAACATCGAGTAATAGGGAGTCAATTATAAAAATCGTTTGGTGTAGTAATTGTCCACACTGTTGGAAATCGATATCCCGGAATTAATAAATTTAAATAAATAAATTATTTAATTAATTTCGACCGAAATCCTTTGGACATCGAATATCCGGGGTTGTCAAAAAGCGGAACGACAACTCCAATCGAAATCCCGCGCTCCACAGCTGGACCGACCCCGTGGAGCAAGCGCTCCACATCTGGGTAGGACGTGTGGAGCAATCCCATATGGAGCAGCACGCATAGAGGAGCCGCTCCACATCCCGTGTGGAGCATCCATGAACAATCGCTCCACATCCCATGTGGAGCAACCCGCAATCAGCGCTCCACGTCCCGTGTGAAGCAGCACTGTGCAAACAGCGCTCCACATCCCGTGTGGAGCAATCGATATGTGGAGAAGTCAATGCTCCACATCAGTCGATCAATACATACGTGTGGAGCAGTCGTGTGGAGCAGTCGCTGCTCCACATCGCTCCACACCCCGATTAGGGTTTGTTCCTCGGATCTTGGTTCATGATATTTTTACGATAATTAAACGATAAAATCATAAATAGGGTTTTACGATTTACCTCGTTCTCGTTGTTCGGAAAAATGAAGAACTCAATTTGACGACCTAGAGATCTTCCCACGTATTCCTTAAACTAGCTCGGACGTCGTGTGGGCGACGATCTACCGAACTCCATGGATCTCCCTCTCTACTTTCTCTCTCTAGAATTGTGATCTTCAACTTATGAGAATAGAGAAGACCATGTAGTGCTTTTATAGGCTACGTAGGGGATCTTAAGGAGGTGGAATATTGGGCTTCCAATAATAGTGATTAAATTGAGCTCAAGCCCAAATCTATTAATCCTTACTATTATTAATTAATTTATTTTCCACTATATAAATTAATTGCACTCCCAATATTAAACCATATTATATCAAATAATATTTCTCCGGTAGTATTATTTATTCCGTGTATTTAAGATATAAATATCCATGAATAAAATTAATTTATTGTTAATTAATTTATTCATCTCTTATATCCGAGACTAGTACCATTCAACCTTAATTATTATGCGGAACGAATCCACCTGCAGGGTTTACATACTAATTCCTTATGAACTCATCTCGGGGATATTATCAACCCTTACGGGATACACTTTCCCGTCAAGTATTCACGGCATGCCATATATAAAATATAGTGACCCAACTTAACCGGTAATTAACCAAATAATTAAATCGGTTAATTCCTTTGGTAAATCAAAGTCACTTATATTAAATATACACACCCGCAATAGTATCGGGGATTAAGAATAAAATACACTGAGACTTAAATCGATTATCCAAGGCAATCCTAATCGATAAATCTCAAACGATCGGCCCAATACACCAAGTGTACAAGTGTGATAAAATAATCAAGACAGATTATTTTCTCTCTCACACAACGACTATACCGATGGATTGGTCCGTGTCCATCTAGGTCGTGAGCAACTGTTCGATTAAATACGAGTAACCGATAGTATGATCTTCCGTGTGGGCCCGACACACCATACTAACTACAACGTATAGAATCCCGGACTATAATTTGCATATATTTAATTATAAATAATTAAACGCAAATAATTGTTTATTTAATTAAATAGATTAATGGCAATGGATCGTGAGTTTCCGTTACTTAAATCTAGACATTAAGTACACAACTCCAACAAACGTGGCTTGCTATACTGAATGGGATTTTGGAATAATTGATGTAGACAGTTATAGGGAATTGTGAAGAATTGTGAGTTATCGTAAACGTCCACACAACGTGGCTTGCGGTAATGTAGCGATTACAAACGATTCACCTTAGTACTGAGTAATGGTTTACACTTAGGTACGCGTTGTAGTATCCTTCCCAACGAAGTTACGCTATAATTGATGTACGACCAAAGCAAATCTAATTACGAAATCGTTTGGATAGGTAAACGTCCACACAACGTGGCTTGCCTTATCTGATGGGATTTTAGATGTAATTAGTAATTTAATGATATTATTTGAGGGAGATAATATCGGAAATTAAATTGATTATTTTTTTTTGTGCTTATAGGTTTAGAAAGTAGCTATGAATCCACTTTCTGTGATACTCAAGGAGAATAAACTCACTGGCCCCAATTATATTGATTGGAGGAGAAATCTGGACATTGTCCTGACTTCTGAAGAGTACAAGTTTGTACTTCATGATCAATGCCCTGCTGAGCCCACGAATGCCTCAGCTGATGAGGAACGAACGACATATAGGAGGTGGAAAAAGGCTAATGAGATGGCTAGGTGCTATATTTTGGCTTCCATGTCAAATGTACTCCAAAACCAGCATCAGTCGATGGACTCCGCCTATGATATGCTGTTTAACCTCAAAGAGATGTTTGGGCATCAAGACCGTGCGGCTAGGCAAGATGCAATGAGAGTCCTTATGACAACTACTAAGTCTGAAGGAACGCCCGTAGGGGAGCACGTTCTTAAGATGATGGAGTTGTTGAATGAATTGGAGATCCTAGGAGCTCAAATTGATGGAGAGACGCAAGTCGACATCATACTCCAATCTCTGGCCTCTGGTTTTGAGCAGTTCCGCATGAGCTATAATATGGGTAAACTATCTTATTCTCTAGCGGAACTCCTAACTGAACTGACAGCGGCGGAGGGGATCTACAAGAAGGGCAAGTCTCAAGCTCTTGTAGCTACTAAGTCCAAAGGCTTTAAGCCTAATGGAGGTAAAGGGAAGAAGCGGAAGCAAGTCTGGAAACCCAGTGGTGCCAAGAGGCAAGCACCGCGTGAAGGGACCAGCAAGCCTAAGGGCAAGTGCTTCCGATGCAAGAAGTCTGTACACTGGAGGTCTGATTGTCCTCTCAAAGGTACGAATTCCTCTTTAGTCATTAAAACATAGTCAGCGGTATTATCTACCAGAATTCTGGTGTGTAGATATGGAACCACTGACGGTATGTGCATTTTAAATGCAGGGGTTCCAGAAAACCCGGCGACGTAGAGAAGAAGAGTTCGAGTCTACATGGACAAAGCTGTAGAGGAGGCAGCTGTTGCAGTGGAAGACATTTTATCTGCTTTTAGTAGCTATAGGATTTCATTTCAAAGTTATTGCTTTTATGTACCCCTTTTTTTTAGAAAGAACTATGTTCTGGTTTGCTATTATTAATGAATGGATATTTATTTCTTTTAATCATTTGATGATTATTGAGAAGAAATTATGATATTATCTATTCTGGTACATTAGTTAGCAATATGTGAATGATGAAGCCTAAGTCTCCACGATGCAACAAACCGTAGTATATAATTCGTTTTACTTGTTAGAGATGTTTCTTTATTAAATCATTATACTTGTGAATTCTATGCTAAGTAGTATTTATTCAAATAAGATTCAAAGGTTGAAAATTGATTTGATCAATTAAGTTGAAGGAGTGGACCTTCCAACCAAATAATTGAATTTGGAAGATAATACGACTAAGCAAACCTTTCTGGATAAAGGATAAAGAATTCGGACAAGTATTGAAATTGATTATTAAAAACTGATAATGTAGACCTATGTCTACTCAGACAAGAAAGGTACGAGTACTTCATTTGATGAATACTCTAAGTATGGATTAGAATACTTGATATACCACAAAAGCAAGTGCTTTGACAAGTCAATGGACACAAGCTATAGTGGAAGAGCTATCAAAGTATATTCTTAAGTAGCCTGTGATCTAATCACGGAGGCTAATACCTGTCTGAAGACATAGCATAATCAGTAACTGGAATTAGATTCCAAATGACTAACACCATACACTTCAAGTGTAGACATGGTGTGTAAATAAGAAATAGATCTCTAAAGGTAAAAGAAAGAGTTAATCGGTACTACCTATGTTCTATGAATATTTATGAAAGACAACGACACATTTCGATGTGGATGTAAAATATCCTAGAAGAACAAAAGTTGTGTGTTCAATAGTACTATGAACCAGAAGGACGTTATAAGTTCTAACGCCCGGTTCTTAGAAGAATAATATTAGATGAAACACAAAGCCCAAAGTGATGAGATACCTTGGAACGAGAGAAAAGGACAAAGACTGGAAACTAGCCAAACCGAGTAGCGGTACTACTACAAAAATGGCCTTTAACAACGTGTCATTTACATCGGTTTGGTGATACCGTTGTTAATTTAACAATTCACATCGGTTGACACATGAACTGATGTGAGTGAGAAATAAGACATCGGTTTTCGAGAATATCCATGTCCATTAACATTTCATTTACAACGGTTATATTACAACCGTTATGAATTAAATCTGGCACATTGGATTAATTTAAATAACCGACGTGGGTAAAAGTTTTAGACACATCGGTTGTTTTGTAACCAACGTTGGCACATAAAGAAATACAAATATTAATTTTTATTTTAAAATAAACCATCAGACTTTCAATAAATTTAGGGATTGCTTCTTCACCCTCAAAACAAAAATTCTTCTCCGCACTCCGCAGTGGACTTAAAAAAAATAAATCGACCACAAAATAATTCTCACCGGCCACCGCAACCGCCTCCCGCTGTTCACCACCGTCACCGCAACCGCCTCCCGTTGTACGCCACCGTCACCCAACCGCCTCCCGCTGTACGCCACCGTCTTTCCACCGTGTCCGAGGCTACACTTTATTGAAGTGGCCGACGCTGCTACTTTTGTCTCTTGTAAGTTGCACCGCCGCGATCTGTCTGATGTTGCTGTGGCTTTCCGGTGACTGTTTCCACCACTTTCTGTCACCTATCGCTCGATTAAAGGTTAAACTCTTTATTTCGCAAACATATATATATTTTATACAAGGTGCGATATAACTTATGAAATTGGGGTTAATTAGGTTTTAACTGCGAAATAAAAATTAACCATGGAAATTAGGACTAATTAGGTCACCTTACACTTAGATTTCTGTGTTTTGGATTGAAAGATAATTATTGAAACCACCATCTGATTGTATCTAATTACAATACTCTTGCTTACTTCTAATTTTTTTGTTAATTACTCTTGCTGACATCTAATTACAATACTCTTGTTTACTTCTAATTTTCAGTTAATTACTCTTAAAGGTTACTGCTTTGTGTACCTTTTTTATATCATTTATCAATTGTTGGCTAGTATTTCAATGCTAATTGTCACAAGAGAGCTGTTTCAGGCTGAAATATAATTATTGTTGTTTCAGCCTGCAAGTTGTAGATGTTCTGCAGCAAGGCATTCGGCCAGGATGGCCAGTTGGAGAAACTCTAATCAAATGCTAAGATTAAAATGTCAATTGGTATAATATTGGTGTGTCTTTCATAGTTTTTGCTTTTGCACAACTTGGGCAGAAAATGGCTTGCCAAAAAAATCCACCAACCCCGACCTCGGAAAATATCCTCAAAGAATACCAAAACTACTTTGATTAGGTGAGGAGAGCACAATTCACACTCTCTGAAATGCTCCGTCTTCAATCATAGTCGTTGTTGGTCAGGTTAGTGAACTTGCTACCGATCCATATGAGTTGAGAAGTAACATAATCTTATTACTCCTTTTATTTCATATTTAGTGTCTCTGTATCTTTCATCAGTAAAATGATTTTTTATATTATCGATTACTTCGGTTTCTATGTGAATTAACAGTGATGTGTTGTTGTTTACAGAGTCCCGGAAAGTCTTTATTACCGGGGAGCTTGTCAAAAAAGATTTTCTAGCCTCGTGGATCCAATATGTAAGTTGTAATATCTATTGATGCATCAAAAATGACAATATGTTGTGCATTATTTGGATGTTTTCACACATTTATCAGAGATAGTTGGATTTTATTTATTGTATAAAACATAGTAGATATTGTTGCTCGACGTCCACTTGTCTCGAAATTTCATTGTAGGTAGATAATATGTAGAGTTCAGTTTGGACATCTTCCTAAGAAGAATTTTTTTACAGATTTTGGTAAAATATATGGATGATAATTATTTTTCTATTTTTAGTTATTTCATTTTATTATTCATTTCATGGTGTAGTGTTAAGTGTGCAAATACTTGAATCTCATGTTCCAAAATATGCCCATTTGTACTTATACATTTTGTCTTTCAATTATATTCAAAATATGCCTATTATGTGCACATACTGGTAACTATGGTTTTTGTATTTAGTGTCACTATTATCGATTAAAGTTTTATATGTTGAAAAATTATCTATTATCACTCACAGCAATGTTATAATGTTGGGTATTCTTTTTATATTGATTGTAGGCTCTCAGTAGAAGTAACATCTCATAAATTCCATTGGCTTCTTACATGCTGGAAAGGAGTCTTCCTCAAGAATCAAGTCCACTCTTCTCCGGCTTTATTGAAGCTTATTGAGTATGTCATAAAGTATCACTAGTCTTATCATTTTTGCATAAATAAATTACCATTAAAATAAGATGACCATATAGTTTGTGATTAATTTTGTTCTCTATGCGGATATTATGTGTTATGTGTTTGCTACATAAGATCAAATAGTATGACCATATATAGTGTGTCAATTTCTTCAATGAAACTTTTAAATATTTGTAACATGTATATTTATTCTGTCAGGCTTCTTGAGCATGTATATTGTGCAATGCTTGGAGTTGTGGTCCAATGAAGACATACATAGAGCTTTTTCGTGTCGGAGTTTAACATATGTTTGTCGATTTGTATTATAGTGATAGTGGAGTTTAACATATGTTTGTCGATTTGTATTATAGTGATAGTGATAAAAAATCAATTTGATATTTATTTGTATTTTGTATGGAATTTAATGTGATTAAATATTAAAATTTTGAGATAATTATTTATGATATAATAATTTTAAAATATTTTTTTTATTTTTTTTTATTAATAATTTACATCGGTTGTAAAATAATTGATGTTAATATATGAAATTTGCATCGGTTAAATAAAAGAACCGATGAGTATGTGAGAACTAACACCGTCAAATTGGACGGTGCACTGATTATATCGAACGACTTCACATCGGTTCCCATACAACCGATGTTAGAATTACAATGTTTACATCAGTTCTGAAACCGATGTTAATTTACTAATTTATTTACATCGGCTCAATAGACATCGGTTGCAAAACCGATGTAAATATGCATTTTTAACCGATGTGAAAGCCTTATTTTGTAGTAGTACTGTTATTACTGTTTGTACACCGGAACGCCGTTGTAGTGGGAGGTTGTGGACAACCGGAGATGTTAATAAGACTAGAAGAGTTGTTGAACTCTGGATCTAGTAAACATGAAATCGATCCCTAGATCTACATAAAGGCAGTACTAAATCTAAATATGTCTTCTTAAGAGAGCAATAAGGATTATTGCTAAGAGACAAGATTATTTAGAGAACAAGCTTAGTTGATCCATTTATGGATTGTAACAAAGCTATAATTCGTGGTACTTGCGAATTGATGAGATAATCCATTTAATGGGTTCGTCAAAAGGCATGGACGAATAGTGTGTATTGGAAACATAATGGAAACAAGATGGGGTTTCTCGGAGATTTTATGTAGATAACATTCTATCATTGGGAACAATGTAAAAGTATTATCAGGCATAAAATAATGGTTGTCTAAGATAGAATTGATATATAAGATAAAAGAAGAAGTTAGATCATGTTCTTAAGATCTAGGATCTTATGAAAAGAATATTGTACTTCTCTTAGAAATCTTATACGATTAAGGTTCATTTTAGCATGCATCAGTCCAAGAAGGGTGTGTTACCTTCAAGAAGGAATGCATCTATCTAAGGTATGTGTTTGGAACACATAAAGGAGATAGAATCAGTGAAAGCAGTTTCCTACACCGGAGGTGTGGAAAGCTTTAAAATGCAATGTTAAAAAAACGAGAACCGGATATCGACTATGCAGTTGGCATAGTGGGAGGATATCAAAGTAATCCTGGAAAGGAATATTCGACTGCTGTAAGAGTACTTTCGAAGTACTGTTCTAGACTACGAAGCAGACGAGCTTTTCTTTTGGATTACATTTCTCAGATCTCTAATCAAATCAGGATCAGTGTAAGTCGATATCAGGCTATGTGTTCACTTGTAAAGGGAGGTAAAGCTTTAGAATGGAAGAGTGATAAGCACGATGATTTTCGGACTCAACCATGGGTAACCAAACTGCAGCCTCAGAGGCATCGGAAGTTGTGGTAAAGCTTTGGGATAACCTCTGGACTTAGATATGATTCTTGGTTTACCAAAGGCTATTGGAATAGCGGTGCAATGGCAAACTGAAGGAAATCATAAGTCCATAGTGATTATAAACACATAGAGCAAGTACCACCTGATACGAGTCATCGTCAAGTGAGACGACGCTGTAGTCACCAAGATAACTTCAGAGACGGCAACCTAGAATACTCATGCACAAGGCACTTCTTTGGAAGTGCGGATTAAGCACGTGATGGGTATGGGAGTCGGGAGTTTGGATGAAATGACTAGACCTTAGTATAAGTGGGAGATTGATGGAGTTGTATACTTAATGTCTAGATTTAAGTATCGTAAAACTCCCGGTCATAGTATTTAATCTATTTAAATGAATAATCATTTGCTTTTAATTATTTATAATTAAATAAATGCAAATATGGTTCTGGATTATATACGTTGTATTTAGTATGGTGTGCGTCGTCACACGGAAGATCATACTATCAGTCACTCGTATATAATCAAACAGTAGCTCACGACCTAGATGGACAAGAACTAATCCATCGGTATAGTCGTTGTATGAGAGAAAATAATTGGTCTTGATTATTTTATCATAATTGTACACTTGGTGTATTGAGCGGATCGCTTGAGATTTATCGATTAGCATTGCCTTGGATAATCGATTTAAATCTCTGAGTATTTTATTCTTAATCCCTGATATTATTGCGGGTGTGTGCATTTAATATTAGTGACTTTGATTTTCCAAAGGAATTGATTGATTAGAATAACCGATCAATTACCGGTAAAGTTGGGTCACGGTATTTTATGTATGACATGCCGTGAATTCTTGATGGGAAAATGTGTCCTCGAAAGGGTTGATAATATCCCCGAGATGAGTTCATAAGGAATTATTATGTAAACCTCATGAGTGGATTTGTTCCGCATAATAATTAAAGTTGAATGGTACTAGTCTCAGATATAAGAGATGAATAAATTAATTAAGTAATAAATTAATTTTATTCATGGATATTTATATTTTAAACACATGGAATAAATAATACTACCGGAGAGAATATTATTTGATATAATATGGTGAATATTGGGAGTGAAATTATATTTATATAGTGGAATTAATCATATAATTAATATTAATGGATTAATAGATTTGGGCTTGAGCTCAATTTAATCATTAATATTGGAAGCCAAATATTCCACCTCCTTTAGATCCCTACGTAGCCTATAAAAGCACTACATGTGTTGGAAATCGATATCACGGGGTTAACGGAATTGCGGAATACATAACCCCGACCGAAATCCCATCGCCGGAAAACACGCGATCCACCGTACGACGCCGGAGCTCGACCGGAGCGTCGCCATGGGCGAACCCACGGCTAACCCTAGCCGAGCCCCCGCCGAGAGGGGCTCGCGATCGCTGCCCTAGCGATTGTCATGGATGCACGCGTGACGGCGACGGATGCTTGTCGCGGAGCAAACGCGGCGTCAAAATAATATTTGTAATTTAGCCAACACCTAACACTATGGTGTATAGTGATAAGTATGTGGGGTCGGTCCCACGAGGAAGCAATTGCAATAAGTGATCTCGGCTAGTCCAAGGGTTGTCACGTTTTTTAAAAAGGTTTTGAATGGTTGCCATGGGCATAGCAATTTTTATCAAACTACCAAACTCAAACAATTAAATATAAACTCACTATGACCCAACTAATCATGCAGAATATAAATAAACACTACGACCAAACTGAACAGATAACTGAAATACCGGAAATTAAATAATGGAAAAACAAGCATCTGAGCATACAACGTATCTCATGGTCATCTGGGCACACTATCGGTCAAAGGCACTAAGGATTTCTACCATCGGTTTGTCAGTGGTTATAGGGTGCTTTAACAAGACAAAAGTGGTCCTATTGCGTCACGCCCACAATTGCCCCACCCCTCATCTATCCTTACTGTGTAAACAGAAGGCAAGCTAACGTTATGCCTAAACCCCTGGATCTGAAAAATTCGATAACCTATGCGGCCAAAAATGGATCTAATTTGCCCAAACCCGCATTAACCTCTAGACAGACCCACTCGGCCAATAGCATGCCCGGAACTCCGAGTCATACGACCGCAATCACCAGCAACTTCGAGTTTCACTTATGAGATATCAAGCTTTAATTAATAAAATTGTGAAATTTATTAAATGGAATTCAATTAACAAAGTTGTTTGTTTAGTAAACGTCCACACTATCGTGGCTTACTAGATGGAAACGGAACTTTGGGTTAATTGAGGCTCGACAGTTATAGGAAATCGTAAAGGGACTGCATGTCAACGTAAACGTCCACACTAACGTGGCTTGCGGTGGATATATGGTTCCCGAGCGGTTAACTAAGTACTGAGAAATGGTATACACTTAGGTACGCTTTACAGTATCCTCCCCATCGGAGTCACTGCTGTAATGATGTACGACCGAAGTAAAAGTCCAGTTATAGAATCGTTTGGACTAGTATACGTCCACATGAACGTGGCATGCTAGTCTGGCGGGATTTTAGGATTGATTGGTAAATTTAATGATATTAATTAAAGGAGTTAATATCGAATTAAATTTGACGGTTTGATTTGTCTCTTTTATAGATATGGCACTCAACCCGCTGTCAGTAATACTAAAAGAGAACAAACTCACTGGTCCGAACTATATTGATTGGAAGCGAAACTTGGACATTGTCCTGACTGCTGAGGAGTACAAATATGTACTCCATGAGATTTGTCCTGATGAACCCACTGATACCTCCACTCCTAAGGAAAAGGAAGCTCATCGGAAGTGGGTCAAGGCTGATCAGATGGCGCGGTGCTACATTTTGGCTTCTATGTCAAATGTGCTGCAACATCAGCATGAAGCCATGGCCACTGCCTATGATATGATGCTTAACCTCAAGGAGATGTTTGGTAATCAGGACAGGGCAGCCAGGCAAGATGCTATGAGGCAACTCATGACGACCACCATGTCCGAAGGAACGCCCGTGAGGGATCAAGTTCTTAGGGTGATAGGCTATCTGAATGAGATACAGATTATGGGAGGATCTATCGATGGGGAAACCCAGATCGATATAGTGCTCCAGTCTCTGCCTAAGAGTTTTGAGCAGTTCCGCCTGAACTATAACATGAACAAGAGGTTATATTCGTTGGCGAAACTCCTGACTGAACTCCAGGCGGCAGAGGGAATCTTTAAGAAGCCTCAGGCACTTGTGGCTGTGAAACTTCCTGGCCCTCCGGGGACTAAGAGGAAGAAGAAGCAAGGACGGAAACCCAGTGGGCCCAGAAATGGTGGACCACAGAATGGAGTGAACAAGCCCAAGGGCAAGTGTTTCCGTTGCAAGCAGTCTGGACATTGGAAGTCTAATTGTCCTCTCAGACAAGGAGGTATGAACTTTTCCTTAGCCACTGAAACATGTTTAGCGGTGTTATCCACAGGTATCTGGTGTGTGGATACGGGAGCCACTGATCATGTCTGCAATTCTTTGCAGGGGTTCCAGGAAACCCGGCAGCTTAGAGAGGGAGAGATCACCATCTACATGGGCAACGCTACGAAAGTGGCGGCGGTTGTAGTGGGAGATGTTTATTTATCTTTTAATAATAAAGTTTTGGTATTGAATAATTGTCTTTATGTAGCAAATTTTAGAAAGAACCTTGTTTCGGTTTCTAAGTTGGTTTTGAATGGATATTCAGTTTCTTTTGATAATTCTGTTATTGTCAAGAAAAATGGTGATCATATCTGTTCTGGTACATTGATAGGCAACTTATATATACTGAATCCTGATTATTCCACGATGCAACGAGTAGAGTCGTATAACACATCTAGTACTTATGGCATCTTAGGCTAGGTCATATTAACTTGGGCAGGATTCAAAGGTTGATAACTGATGGAATACTCAGTGATGTGAAAGATGAGGACTTTCCAACCTGCGGATCATGCCTGGAAGGAAAAATGACCAAGCGACCCTTTAGTGATAAAAGGGTATAGATCCAAGGAAGTACTGGAATTGATTCACTCTGATTTGTGCGGGCCTTTATCTGTCCAAGCGAGAGGAAGTTATGAATATTTCGTAACTTTCACTGATGATTACTCAAGGTATGGTTTTATATACCTGATGCGCCGCAAGAGCAAGTGCTTTGATAAGTTCCAGGAGTACAAAGCTCTTGTGGAGAACCTTCATGGTAAAACCATAAAGACTCTACGATCTGATGGTAGAGGAGAGTACCTCTCGGGAGAGTTTAAGGCGTACTTATTAGAGAATGGGATTGACTCCCAGATGACTACACCATACACGCCCCAGCAGAATGGTGTAGCAGAAAGAAGGAATAGGACTCTTATGGAAATGGTAAGATCTATGATGAGTTACTCAGACCTACCGGTTTCGTTCTGGGGATATGCCTTGGAAACAGCGGCGTATATCCTGAACTTAGTTCCTTCTAAATCAGTCCCTAAGACGCCCTCGGAATTGTGGACCGGGCGTAAGCCAAACTTGAAACACATTCGGATCTGGGGTTGTCCAGCATATGTGCTGAAGCATGGGGCTGATAAGTTGGAATCACGTTCAGATATACGGTTGTTTATAGGATATCCTAGAGGAACGAAAGGTGGTCTATTTTATAGTCCTAAGGACCAGAAGATCGTTGTTAGCACCAACGCTCGGTTCTTTGAAGAGGATTATATAATGGACCACAAGCCCAAGAGTGAGATAATACTTAAAGACATGAGAGGGGATGATCAAGGCTTAGATCCAACCCAACCGGGTGATGCGCCACCACAGTCTGCACCTGTAGTTACTGAGGTTACACCGGAGCGTCGTCGTAGTGGGAGGGTTGTTCGACAACCAGACAGGTTCATGTTTATAGGTGAGTCTTCGGACTTGTTGCCTGGAGAACATGAAGCCGATCCCTGGACCTATGACGAGGCGCTTAAAGATCAAGATGCTCAGTCTTGGCAAAAGGCGATGAAATCTGAGATTGAATCTATGGATTCAAATCAGGTCTGGAATCTTGTAACACCGCCCAAAGGTGTAAAAGCCATTGGTTGCAAGTGGGTGTACAAGATAAAAATAGGGTCTGACGGGAAGGTGGAAACCTTCAAGGCTAGGCTTGTTGCGAAAGGGTATACTCAGAAAGAAGGGATCGATTATGAGGAAACCTTTTCGCCGGTAGCTATGCTAAAGTCGATCTGGATTCTTTTGTCTATAGTATCTTATATGGATCATGAGGTGTGGAAAATGGACGTCAAGACAGCATTCTTGAATGGGAATCTTGACGAGGCCATTTACATGAGACAGCCAGAAGGTTTCATCAAGAAAGGCCAAGAGCATCTAGTGTGTAAGCTAAACCGATCCATTTATGGATTGAAGCAAGCTTCTAGATCTTGGAACATGCGGTTTGATGAGGTTATCCAGTCTTATGGATTCATTCAAAGCATGGACGAGTCGTGTGTATACCGGAGAAGTGACGGAAACAGTGTGGCGTTTCTCGTGCTTTATGTAGACGACATCCTTCTAATTGACAACAATGTGAAGATGTTATCGGACATAAAGGGATGGTTGTCCAAGCAATTCGATATGAAAGACTTAGGACAAGTTGGGCATGTTCTTGGGATCAAGGTTATAAGGGATCGCCGGAAAAGAACATTAAGCTTGTCCCAGGCTTCATATATTGATACGATTCTGACTCGTTTCAACATGCAGAATTCCAAGAGAGGTTCTCAACCTTTCTGTCATGGTATTCATCTATCTAAGGATATGTGTCCCAAGACACAAAAGGAGATAGATTACATGAAGACAGTTCCTTATGCTTCGACAGTAGGAAGTCTAATGTATGCTATGTTGTGCACTAGACCTGATATCTGCTATGCCGTTGGCATGGTAGCAAGATATCAGAGTAACCCTGGACAGGGTCACTGGACTGCTGTAAAGAACATACTTAAGTACCTGCGAAGGACTAGGAATTATGTTCTGAGTTACAAAGCGTCCGAGTTGATTCCTATTGGTTACACAGACTCGGATTTCCAATCTGATAAGGATCAGCGAAAGTCTACATCAGGCTATGTGTTCACATTGGGAGGTGGAGCAATTTCATGGAAGAGTGTTAAGAAGAAATGCATTTCGGACTCTACCATGGAAGCCGAATATGTAGCAGCCTCTGAGGCAGCTAAAGAATCGGTGTGGCTCCGGAACTGTCTTATGGACTTGGATGTGGTTCCTAATTTGCCTAGAGCTATCACAATTTATTGTGACAATAGTGGTGCTGTGGCAAATGCGAAGGAACCACGAGCCCACAATGCGAGTAAACACATAGATCGCAAGTACCACCTGATTAGAGACATCGTCAAGAGAGGCGATGCGGTTGTCATCAAGATTGCATCAGCGGATAACCTGGCAGACCCCTTTACGAAGGCACTTCCAGCGGAAGCGTTCAAGAGACACGTGAAGGGGATGGGTATCGGATGTATGGGAGAGGGAAACTATACTTTTAGTATAAGTGGGAGATTGATGGAGTTATATTCTAAATGTCTAGTTTAGTGACAATATGGAACTCCTTATCTGTGTTTTATTATATATTAATCAAACAGTCTGCATTTTGTTTATTATATACTCTATGCTATAGTCCTAGATGTTGGAATTCGATATCCCGGGCTATTAAAATTTGCGGAAACCATAGCCCGATCAAAAACCATTCACCGGAGATCACACGAACACCACGTACGAGCCGGAGCACGAGCCGAACGCAAGACACGGCCGAAACCTCGCGCGCACCCAGCCCGAACCCCCGCACGCGGGGTTCGCGCGATCGAAGGAGTCGATCGCTCAAGGCGATGGACCGGGGCTGCCCAGCAGCCCCCGCGGCGAGTCCGGCGACTCGCTGCCGCTGGGGCGTCGGTCCGACCAGTGGTCAGCCGCGGGGCCCAGCCCTCGCGGCTTGCGACCGATCGGGGTGATCGATCGCATCCCCGGCTCCCAGTTGGGGTTCGACCCCTCCCCTTACGAAACCCTAGGCGGCGATTGGCATGGTCCGGTGATTTCACCACCACCATGCGATCGTCCGTCTACTCCGGGGTTCGATCTTCAGATCTTGCGTTCACGGTATTTCACGATAATTCAAATCAAATAAAATCAAGGGCGTTTAGATTTTATACCTTCGATTCGTTGTTCGGAGAAACGAAATCAAGATGACCTTTGAATTTTCCCACGTATTCCTTGCACTCGTTCGAACGTCGGGTGAGCGACGATCCTTCGAACTCTATGGATCTACTTCACGAACTCTCTAGAATATAAAGTGTAATATTCTTGTCTTATGATTTGTGAAGACCATGTAGTGCTTTTATAGGCTACGTAGGGGATCTAAAGGAGGTGGAATATTGGGCTTCCAATATTAATGATTAAATTGAGCCCAAGCCCAAATCTATTAATCCAATTAATATTAATTAATTTATTTTCCACTATATAAATTAATTGCACTCCCAATATTAAACCATATTATATCCAATAATATTTCTCCGGTAGTATTTATTTATTCCGTGTATTTAAGATTTAAATATTCATGAATAAAATTTATTTATTGCTTAATAAATTTATTCATCTCTTATATCCGAGAATAGTACCACTCAACCTTATTTATTATGCGGGAACAAATCCACTCGCGAGGTTTACATAATAAATCCTTATGAGCTCATCTCGGGGATATTATCAACCCTACCGGGATACACTGTCCCGTCAAGAATTCACGGCATGCCATATATAAAATATAGTGACCCAACTTAACCGGTAATTGACCCAATAATTAAACCGGTCAATTCCTTTGGAAAATCAAAGTCACTTATATTAAATATACACACCCGCAATTGTATCGGGGAATAAGAATAAAATACACTGAGACTTAAATCAATTATCACAGAGCAATCCTAATTGATAAATCTCAATCGATCCGCTCAATACACCAAGTGTACAAGTGTGATAAAATAATCAAGATAGATTATTTTCTCTCTCACACAACGACTATACCGATGGATTGGTCCGTGTCCATCTAGGTCGTGAGCAACTGTTTGATTAAATACGAGTAACCGATATTATGATCTTCTGTGTGGGCCCGCACACCATACTAACTACAACGTATATAATCTAGGACTATAATTTGCATATATTTAATTAACAATAATTAAAAGCAAATGAATGTTCATTTATTAATAGATTAAATGCTATGACCGGGAGTTTCCGTTACTTAAATCTAGACATTAAGTACACAACTCCAACATTCTCCCACTTGTACTAAGGTCTAGTCATTTTCTCCAAACTCCCGACTCTCATACTCATCACGTGCTTAAACTGTACTTCTAAGAAGTACCATGTGAACGAGCAATCTAGGTTGCCTCTCTGAAGCTATCTTGGTGACTACAGCGTCGTCTCCCTAGACGATGACTCGTATAAGGTGGTACTTGCTCTATGTGTTATCATCACTTTTTGACTTATGACTTCTTCAAGTCCAAGTCTAGAGGTTATTCCGGAACCCAACCAAAACTTTTGCTGCCTCTGAGGCTGCTATTCGGTTATGATAGAGTCCAAAAAGCATCGTGCTTATCACTCTGTCATCTTAAGGTTCCACCTCTTTAAAAAATGAACACATAGCCTGATATCGACTTACACCGGTCCTAATCTGATTGGAAATCCGAATCTCTGTAACTCAAAGGAATCAGATTGTCTGCTCCGTAACTCTGAACATAATCCTTAGTATTTCGCAAATACTTGAAAATTCTCTTTAGGGCAGTCCAATGAGCCTTTCCAGGATTACTCTGATATCTCGCCACTATGCCAACTGCATAGCAGATATCAGGCCTCGTGCATAACATTGCATACATCAAGCTTCCCACAGCCGAAGCGTAGGGAACCTCTTTCATTTCATCTTTCTCCTTCTGTGTCCGAGGACACATCTCCTTAGAAAGATAAGTTCCTTTACTGAAGGGTAGTTCACCCTTCTAGGAATCTTGCATGTTAAAACGAGCCAGAATCGTGTCTATGTAAGATTGGTGGGAAAGGTACAATGTTCTATTCCGGCGATCCCTTATAACTTTGATCCCTAGAACATGTCCAACTTCTCCCAAATCTTTCATAGCAAATTGTCTAGACAACCATTCCTTTATGTCTGATAACATTTTCACACTGTTGCCAATGAGAAGAATGTCGTCTACATAAAGCACGAGAAACACCACCTTCTTCCCATCACGTTTCCAATACACACACGATTCATCCATGCTCTGAATGAATCCAAAAGATTGGACTACTTCATCAAACCGCAGGTTCCACGATCTCGAGGCTTGTTTCAATCCATAAATGGATTGATTAAGCTTGCACACTAGATGATCTCGCCCCTTAGCAATGAATCCTTCTGGTTGTTTCATATAAATCGTCTCGTCAAGACTTCCATTTAGGAAAGCTGTCTTGACATCCATTTGCCACACCTCATAGTCCATATGAGCTGCTATGGATAAGAGAATCCGGATCGACATTATCTTGGCTACCGACAAAAAGGTCTCCTCATAATCGATTCCCTCTTTCTGAGTATAGCCTTTCGCAACAAGCCGAGCTTTAAAGGTCTCAACCTTTCCTTCAGATCCTCTCTTTCTCATGTAGACCCATTTACACCCAATTGGCTTTACGCCATTTGGTGGTTCTACAAGATCCCATACCTTATTAGAATCCATAGATTCAATTTCGGATTTCATTGCTTTCTTCCAAGAAAGCGCATCTATATCTTGTACCGCCTCATCATAGGTCCAGGGATCGATTTCATGAACTCCAGGTCCAGAGTCCGAAGACTCACCCAGTCCAATCCATCTGTTTGGTTGTTTAACAACCCTCCCACTACGACGGCGTTCCGGTGTATTAACAGTGACAGTGTTAGGTGCAGGTTCTAGTGGTGTATCACTACTCGGTTCGGCTGTATCTAAGTCTTTCTCGTTACCTCTCAACTCATCAAGTATTATGTCACTTTTGGGCTTGTGGTCCATGACATAGTATTCCTCTAAGAACCGAGTGTTAGTACTTATAACGATCTTCTGGTCCGTAGGACTATAGAACATGCCACCTTTAGTTCCTTTCGGGTATCCTACAAACAGCCGTAATTATGATCTAGGTTCTAACTTATCGGCCCCTTGTCTCAACACATGTGCTGGACATCCCCAGATCCGAATGTGTTTTAAGTTAGGCTTGCGCCCACTCCACAATTCCATGGGTGTAGTTGGTACCGTTTTGGTTGGAACCCTGTTCAAAATATACGCCGCTGTTTCCAAGGCATGTCCCTAGAACATAACAGGTAAATCCGAGTAACTCATCATTGATCGCACCATCTCCATAAGAGTCCTATTCCTTCTTTCTGACACACCATTCTGCTGGGGAGTATATGGTGAGGTCAGTTGGGATTCAATCCCATTCTCTGCCAAGTATGCCTTGAATTCTCCACACAGGTACTCGCCTCCGCGATCAGATCGCAGGCATTTTATGGATTTACCACGAAGGTTCTCCACAAGAGCCTTGAATTCCTTGAACTTGTCAAAAGAATCACTCTTGTGGCGCATCAGGTATACATATCCATATCTTGAGTAATCATCAGTGAAAGTGATGAAATACTCGTACCCTCCCCTTGCCTGAGTAGACATAGGTCCGCATACATCAGAGTGAATCAAATCCAATACTTGTTCAGCTCTACGTCCTTTACCAGAAAAAGGACGCTTGGTCATTTTACCCTCCAAACAGGATTCGCAGGTTGGAAGGTCCTCTCCTTCAACATCGCTGATTAAACCATCAGCTTTCAACCTTTGAAGTCTATTTGAGTTTATATGACCTAGCCTTAGATGCCACAAGTATAATTGATTCATCCTAGAAGGTTCCTTTCTCTTATTGGTGTTCGTAGATGTGTTATTACTCTCGGTTAGTTGCATCGTGTTAGACTCAGGATTCAGTACATACAAATCGTCTATCAATGTACCAGAATAGATAATTTCACTATTTCTTCTTATGATCACGGAGTGATCAAAAGAAACAGAATACCCATTCATGATTAACTTAGAAACCGAAATCAAATTCTTTCTAAAGTTTGGTACATAAAGACAATTTTGTAAAACTAAAATCCTATCACTAGTAAAGCGTAAGTGAACGTCTCCCACTGCAACAGCCGCCACCTTTGCAGCATTGCCCATGTAGACCACGATCTCTCCCTCTCTAAGTCTCCGGGTTTCCTGGAACCCCTGCAATGAATTGCAGACATGATCAGTGGCCCCTGTATTTACACACCAGGTGCTGGTAGATATCACCACTGATGATGTTTCAGTGACTAAGGAAAATTTCGTACCTTTGATGAGAGGACAATCAGACTTCCAGTGCCCAGACTGCTTTCATCGAAAGCACTTGCCTCGCGGCTTGCTCTTCCCAATCCGTGGTTCGAAACCACTGGGCTTCTTTGCTTGCACTTCCAACTTGGCCACAAGAGCTTGTGATTCTCTGATCATACTTATAAGTTCCTTTCTTTTGAAATCGTTTTTAAGCGATTCCTCAAGAGGACTGAACTTAATGAGTATGTCAATCACCTCTTGTCCGGCTTCCACACTATGTCCTAACATCTCCTTGAGGTCATTTTCAATGTCCTCATCAGTTGGGACAATAGTGGATTCGGAAGTCTCAACAGTCTGAACAATGTCCAGATTTCGTTCCCAATCATTACTATACGGAACCAGTGAGTTTTCATCCTTAAGTATATCACAAAGTGGGGTCACAGTCATTCTTAACCTATAAGCACATAAAACAAACAAACAATTTAATATATGATATTATCTCCCTCAAATAATATCATTAAATCACTAATTACATCTAAAATCCCATCAGGTAAGGCAAGCCACGTGGTGTGGACGTTTACCCACCCAAATGATTTAGCAATTAGATTTGATTCGGTCATACATCACTTATAGCGTAACCTCGTGGGGAGGAATACTATAATGCGTATCTAAGTGTAAACCATTACTCAGTACTAAAGTAAATCGTTCGGAATTGCTACATCACCGCAAGCCACGTGGTGTGGACGTTTTCGACAACTTCACGATTCTTCACAATTCCTTATAACTGTCTACATCAATTAATCCAAAATCCGTTAGTATAGCAAGCCACGTGGTGTGGACGTTTACTACACCAAGAGATCTTTATAATTGACTCCCAATTACTTGATACATTCGATCTTGTAAATCAAGACGCGGAGAATCATAAGTGAAACTCGAAGTTTCTTACCAGTGATTCACCATGCGAACAACCCTATCTCTCATAAATGAGGGAGCCGAGCAGACAATCGATCCACCTTCAAAAGGATGGTACGAAGGTCTCTAATTTGTGTCCTCGACGTGACCAAGTGGCTTTGGCTCCATTCCACTCCCCGGGGTGAGAATGAGTCGACTTGAAATCAGTTTTGGAAAGACAAATTAGGCATTGTATGATAAACTTAATCAATGTTTCTCGTAAGAGGAATTACAAGAACTCTCCTCCAATAACTTGTCTATATAAACTTCAAAAGTTTATAAAAGTCACCAAGAGAGCAGCAATGGAGACCATGGGAATGTTTCCATACCCTCTCCCACTTAGCTTTTTATTACAAAGGGATACGCTATCTAGTGCATAAAGTAAACACATATAGCATGCATACATGTAATAGAGCACATAGTATTATCACATAGTCAAAATAATACTAGAATATTATTTTCCGACTATTATGGCTTTATCGCATCTCCGTACGCATCTTCTAGTCTTCAGTCTTTGTTCTTGAATGCTTCATGTGACGAAAATATTAATTCCAATATTTAAATCTATTTTTTTAATAAATCCAAAAGATACTTAATTAATAATAATTAAGTCAATTGAATAAATCAAAAATAAAATTAAATATTATTAATATTTTTATTTATTTTATTTTCCTTTTCTACTTCATTAAATCTCTAGAATATTCTATCCAAGACCCACTTGGAATATTCTAGAAGACTTCCATAATGAAATAAGGAAATAAAATAATTTAGGACTCTTCTACTTTCCAAATTAATTAGATTCCTAATCCATGAATATTTCCATAAAATAGAAATAATCAATTAGGAATCCTAATTAATTCCAAATTGATTCTTTTCCTATTCCATGAGAGTTCCCAAAAAAAAGAACACTCAAAATAGGAAAATCGAACCAATTAGGAAAGCAAATCACCGGACCGGGGTAGCATGGGGTGGGGATCCCCACGCCACCATCGACCGCCGCCTAGGAAGTGGCCGGCCACCATCGCCGGCGGCCCCTCCATGCAGGGGTCGATCGATCCTCATGGATCGACCATGGGGATGGTCGATCCTTGCCCTAATCCCTCACGATCATCTCCTTCGTCACACGTCTTCTACGGCGGTCGTTTCGGCATCGATCCAACGCAAAATAAATTACAAATTTAATTTTACACTGTCCGGTATCGATTCTATACATGAAATCGACCCTATACAATTTCCGGAAAAACGTAGAACAATAATAATAAACCTAAATTCGGTCAACCCCCGAATTTTTACTATTACAAGCATTCACCACCAAAAACGAATCTCGACATGTCCGAGAGTTTAATCAATCCAACAATCATGACAAAATAAATTAAACGAATAATTAATTAAGCCATAATAGTCGGAACCCTGCAAGGTAGAACAATATTATCGAAAATACCGCGAACGTAAACCTCGCTCTGATACCAATTGTTGGTATTCGATATCCCGGGCTACTAAAATTTGCGGAAACCATAGCCCGATCAAAAACCATTCGCCGGAGATCACACGAACACCACGTACGAGCCGGAGCACGAGCCGAACGCACGACACGGCCGAAACCGCGCGCGCACCCAGCCCGAACCCCCGCACGCGGGGTTCGCGCGATCGAAGGGGTCGATCGCTCAAGGCGATCGACTGGGGCTGCCCAGCAGCCCCCGCGGCGAGTCCGGCGACTCGCCGCCGTTGGGGCGTCGGTCCGACCAGCGGTCAGCCGCGGGGCCCAGCCCTCGCGGCTTGCGATCGATCGGGGTGATCGATCGCATCCCCGGCTCCCAGCCGGGGTTCGACCCTTCCCCTTGCCGAAACCCTAGGCGGCGATTGGCATGGTCCGGTGTGTTAGAAATCGATATCCCGGAATTAATAAATTTAAATAAATAAATTATCTAATTAATTCCGACCGAAATCCTTCGGAGATCGAATATCCGGATTGTCTAAATTGCGGAACCGACAACCCAATCGAAATCCCTTCGCCGGAAACCACCGCGAAACCACCACACGAACCGGGCTCGACCAAGAACACCACGCGGGGATAACCCCACGCGTGCCCTAGCCGAGTCCCGCGAGGGGCTCGCGATTGCTCACGGCAATCGCTGGGGTTGCTCACGCAAACCCCCGGGGCTGCTCGTAGCAGCCCCTCCCGCGGCGAGTCCGGCGACTCGCCGCCGCCGCATCAGAGGGCGGTCCGCCCAGCGGACCGCGATCGGGCCAGCCACGCGGCTGCCCGGCGATCGAGCCCAGCTCGATCGCATGCCCCGGCATCCAGCCGGGGCTCCTCCCTTGTGAGCATGGGCGGTCGAAATCCTAGGGTTCGACCGCCACCCTCGGCGTCCAGCCGAGGGTCATGCATCGTGCATGCGCACGACCCCACGGGGATCCGAACCGCCGCGGTCCGGTGGTTCGACCACCACCGCCGGTTCATCCTCGTTCCGGGGTTCGTCCTCGGATCTTTGTTCACGATATTTTTACGATAATTAACGATAAAATCATAAAGAGGGTTTTACGATTTACCTCGTTCTCGTTGTTCGGAAAAACGTAGAACTCAATTTGAAGACCTTTGAGATCTTCCGACGTATTCCTTGCACTAGCTCGGACGTCGTGTGGGCGACGATCTACCGAACTCCATGGATCCTCCTCTCTACTTTCTCTCTCTAGAATTGTGATCTTCAAGTTATGAGAATAGAGAAGACCATGTAGTGCTTTAATAGGCTACGTAGGGGATCTTAAGGAGGTGGAATATTGGGCTTCCAATATTAATGATTAAATTGAGCCCAAGCCCAAATCTATTAATCCATTAATATTAATTATATCTATTTTCCACTATATAAAATTAATTGCACTCCCAATATTAAACCATATTATATCAAATAATATTTTTCCGGTAGTATTATTTATTCCGTGTATTTAAGATATAAATATCCATGAATAAAATTAATTTATTGCTAATTAATTTATTCATCTCTTATATCCGAGACTAGTACCATTCAACCTTAATTATTATGCGGAACAAATCCACCTGCAGGGTTTACATAATAATTCCTTATGAACTCATCTCGGGGATATTATCAACCCTTACGGGATACACTTTCCCGTCAAGTATTCACGGCATGCCATATATAAAATATAGTGACCCAACTTAACCGGTAATTAACCCAATAATTAAATCGGTTAATTCCTTTGGTAAATCAAAGTCACTTATATTAAATATACACACCCGCAATAGTATCGGGGATTAAGAATAAAATACTCAGAGATTTAAATCGATTATCGCCGGCAATCCTAATCGATAAATCTCAAGCAGATCCGCTCAATACACTAAGTGTACAAGTGTGATAAAATAATCAAGACAGATTATTTTCTCTCTCACACAACGACTATACCGATGGATTGGTCCGTGTCCATCTAGGTCGTGAGCAACTGTTCGATTAAATACGAGTAACCGATAGTATGATCTTCTGTGTGACGTCGCACACCATACTAACTACAACGTATATAATCCAGGACTATAATTTGCATATATTTAATTATAAATAATTAAACGCAAATAATTGTTTATTTAATTAAATAGATTAATGGCAATGGATCGTGAGTTTCCGTTACTTAAATCTAGACATTAAGTACACAACTCCAACAATCTCCCACTTGTACTAAGGTCTAGTCATTTCCTCCAAACTCCCGACTCCCATACTCATCACGTGCTTAAGTTGTACTTCCAAGAAGTACTATGTGAATGAGCACTCTAGGTTTCCGCTCTGAAGTTATCTTGGTGACTACAGCGTCGTCTCCCTCGACGATGACTCGTATCAGGTGGTACTTGCACTATGTGTTATCTCACACTTATGGACTTGTGATTTCTTACCATTTGCCATCGCACCGCTATACACATAGCCTTTTGGCAAATTAAGAATCACCTCTAAGTCCCAGAGATTATCCCGGAGTTATACCAAAACTTCCGCTGCCTCTGAGGCCGCTATTTGGTTACCCATGGCAGAGTCCGAAAAGCATCGTGCTTATCACTCTTCCATGTTAAAACTCCTTCTCCTTCAATAGTGAAACACATAGCCTGATATCGACTTACACCGGTCCTTCTTTGATTAGAAATCTAAGAGAATGTAATCCAAAGGAAATGCTCGTCTGCTTCGTAGTCTAGAACAGTACTTCGAAAGTACTTTTACAGCAGTCGAATATTCCTTTCCAGGATTACCTTGATATCCTCCCACTATGCTAACCACATAGCTGATATCAGGTTCTTGTTTTCAACATCGCATTTATCAAGCTTTCCACACTCGAAGTGTAGGAAACTGCTTTCATTGCTTCTATCTCCTTTTGTGTTTTAAAAAACACATATCCTTAGATAAATGCATTCCGTCTCTGAAAGGTAACGAACCTTTCTCGGAATCTTGCATGTTAAAACGAACCATAATCATATATATGTAAGATGTCCAGGAGAAGTACAATGTTCTTTCCCAGAGATCGAAGATCTCAAGAACATGTCCAACTTCTTCCTATATCTTTCATATTGATTTATCTAGACAACCTCATTTTATGTCTTGACAACATCTTTACATTGTTATCAATGATAAGAATGTTCTCTACATAAAACCCGAGAAACACCACCTTGTTCCATCACGTTTCCAATACACATGATTCGTCTATGCTTTGATGAATCCATAAAATGGACTATCTCATCAATTTGCAAGTACTACGAACTCAATGCTTTGTTCCAATCCATAAATGGATTAACTAAGCTTGTACTCTAAATGATCTTGCCTCTTAGCAATAATCCTTATTGCTTTCCAAGAAGGCACATTTAGATCTAGTACTGCCTTCATGTAGTTCTAGGGATCGATTTCATGTATACTAGGTCCAGAGTTAGGTCCAGAGTTCGAAGACTCTCCTAGTCTTATGAATATCTCCGGTTGTCCCACAACCTCCCACTACAATGGCATTCCGGTGTATAAATAGTGATAACAGTAGGTGCAGTCAGTGGTGTACCGCTACTCGGTTCGGCTGGTTCTAAGTCTTAATCTTTCTCTCTCATTTCAAAGTATTACGTCACCTTTGGGCTTGTGGTTCATCATATAGTCTTTCTCTAAGAACCGGGCGTTAGAACTTATAACGTCCTTCTGGTTCATAGTACTATTGAACACACATCTTTTGTTCTTCTAGGATATTCTACAACCGCATTTAAATGCGCCGTTGTTTCCAGACATATCCATAGAACATAGGTAGTTCCGTATAACTCATGCTTTTACTAATTCTATAAGAGTTCCATTTCTTGTTTACGACACACCATTTCTACACAACAGTGTATGGTGTAGTCATTTGGGATCAAATCCCAATCTCTGATTAGTATGCCATGCATTCCTCAGACAGATACTTGCCTCCGCGATCAAATCGCAGGCTACAAATGGATATACCTTGATGGTTCTCCACAATTGCTTAGTGTCCATTGACTTATCAAAACACTTGCTTTTGTGGCACATCAAGTATTCTAATCCATTTCTCGAGTAATCATCAAATGAAGTACTCGTACCTCATTGTCTGAGTAAACATAGGTCTGCATACATCAGAGTCAATCAATTCTTATACTTGTCCGGATCTTACATCTTATATCCATAAAGGATTGCTTAGTCATGTTATCTTCCAAATTAGATTCTTAGGTCGGAAGGTCCACTCCTTCAACTTAATTGATCAAAAATCAATTTTCGACCTTTGAACTTCTTATTTGAATAATCATGACTTAGCATAAGAATCCACAAGTATAACTGATTTAATAAAGAAATCACTTATTAGTAAAACGAGTTTTATACTACGGTTCGTTGCATCGTGGTGGACTCAGGATTCATCATTTATATATTGCTAGCTAATGTACCAGAATAGATGCTATCATTATTTCTTCTCATAACCATCAAATGATTAAAAGAAATAAAATATCCATTCATTAGAAATCCAGAACAAAGTTCTTTCTAGTACATAAAAGCAATAACTCAAAATGAAATCCTATAAAATGTCCTCCACTACAATTGCTGCCTCCTCCACAGCATTGCCCATGTAGACTACGATTTCTTCTTTTCTAAGTCGTCGGGTTTCCTGGAACCTTTGCATTTAAAATGCACATACCGTCAGTGGTTCCATATCTACACACCAGGTTCCGGTAGATAATACCACTGAATATGTTTTACGACTAAAGAAAATTTCGTACTTTCTTTGAGAGGATAATCAGACTTCCAGTACCCAGACTGTTTGTATCGAGAATACTTGCCTATTGGCTTTCTCGTCCCATCTCGTGGTTCATGTAACTTATGACCACTGGGTTTCTTTGCTTGCTTTTCCTTTCCCCCGATTTTTCCCTTAGGTTCAAAACCTTTGGCATTGGCTACAAGAGCTTGCGATTTCCGTTTCAACTCGTCTAAAAGGTCAATCATCTCAAAAACGTGTTTAAGCGTTTCCTCGAAGCGACTGGCCTTTATGAGTATCCTCATCGCTTCTTGTCTAGCCGCCTACGTCAATAGGCTCGGGAGGACAAAGCTCATTGAGTACAACCTTGTACTCTTCAACAGTTTGGGTAATGTCTAGATCTCTATTCCAATCATTACATTTAGGGACCAGTGAGTTTAAAAATCCTTACGTATCACAGAAAGTGGGTTCAAAGCCATCTCCTAATCTATGAGCACATATAACAACAAACAATCGATTTAATCTCCGATATTATCTCCCTCAAATAATATCATTAAACCACTAATCACCTCTAAAATCCCATCAGATGTGGCAAGCCACGTTCGTGTGGACGTTTACCTATCCAAATGATTTAGCAATTAGATTTGCTTCGGTCGTACATCAATTATAGCGTTACTTCGTTGGGAAGAATACTATAAAGCGTACCTAATTGTAAACCATTACTCAGTATCTAAGAAGATTGTTTGGGACACGTATATTCACCGCAAGCCACGTTCGTGTGGACGTTTACGTTAACATACGCTCCTTTACTCCCTTCTATAACTGTCTACATCAATCGTTCCAAAATCCCATTCAATGTAGCAAGCCACGTTCGTGTGGACGTTTACTACACCAAAAGACTTTTACAATTGACTCCCAATTACTTGAATCATTTAATCTTGTAAATCAAGACGCGGAGAATCATAAGTGAAACTCAAAGTTTCTAACCAGTGATTCACCATGCGAACGACCCTATCTCTCATAAATGAGGGAGCCGAGCAGACAATCGATCCATTTTAAAACAAATGGTACGAAAACCTCTAATTTGTGTCCTCGACATGACCAAGTGGCTTTGGCTCCATTCCACTCCCCGGGGTGAGAATGAGTCGACTTGAAGTCAGTTTTGGAAAGACAAATTAGGCATTGTTTGATAGACTTAATCAATGTTTCTCGTAAGAGGAATTACAAGAATTCTCCTCCAATGACTTATCTATACGAACTTCAAAAATCCATAAAAGTCACCAAGAGAACATAAATGGAGACCATGGCATTGTTTCCAATCCCTCTCCCACTTAGCTTTTTATAACAAAGGGATACGCTATCTAATGCATAATTAAATACACATAAGCATGCATACATGAAATAAAGCACATAAAATATTATCACATAATCAAAATAATACTAGAATATTATTTTCCGACTATTATGGCTTTATCGCATCCCCGTATGCGTCTTCTAGTCTTTAGTCTTCGTTCTTGAATGCTCCATGTGACGGGAATATTAATTCCAATATTTAAATCTATTTATTTTCAATTAATCCAAAAGTTACTTAATTCGAAAATTAAGTCAATCGAATATATCAAAAATAAAATTAAATATTATTAATATTTTTATTATTTTTTATTTTCCTTTTCTACTCCATTAAATCTCTAGAATCCTATCCAAGACCCACTTGGAATATTCTAGAAGATTTCTATAATGGAATAAGGAAATAAAATAATTTAGGACTCTTAATCCTTCCAAATTAATTCCTTTCCTAATCTATTAAAAATTCCATAAAGGAATAATTAAATAGGAAAAATTAATTAAGGACTCTTCTACTTTCCAAAATTAATTAATTTCCATGTCCATGAAAATTCCCATAAAATAGGAATAATCAATTAGGAAATAAATTAATATAATAATTAATTATTTTCCTTTCCAATTCTATTAAATCTCTAGAATCCTATCCAAGTAAGACTTGGAATATTCTAGAAGACTTCCATAATAGAATAAGGAAATAATTAATACCAATTAAATCTTTTCCTATTCCATGAGAGATCCAAAAAAAATAGGAATACTCAAAATAGGAAAACCGAATCAATTAGGAAAGTTAGATCTTTACCGGGATTAACACGGAATGGGGATTTCCGGTCTATCCCCGAGCTCGGCCGAGGAGCACGCCCACCACCGCCACCACCCAACCGGCGCGCCACCACCGCCGGTGACATCGCACGGCCGAGGGTGCGGTCGAGTGCCCCCACGCGCTCGATCCATGGTTCGGCTATGGGGATAGCCGAACCGAGCCCTAACCCTCTCTTCGTCTTCCTCCGTCACAATTTTCCGGCGGTCGTTTCGGCATCGAACCAACGTAAAATAAATTACAAATTTATTACTACGCTATCCGGCATCGATTCTCTTACAAAACGACCTCAAAAAATTTCCGGAAAAATTAAGAACAAGCATTCACCACACAAGAACGAATATTGACATCACCGAGAGTTTAATAATCAAGAACATTATTATGACATTAATTAATAAATATTAAATCTAGCCATAATAATCGGAAACCCTGCAAGGTAGAACAATTTATCGAAAAATACCATGAACTAAAATCAACGCTCTGATACCAATTGTTAGAAATCGATATCCCGGAATTAATAAATTTAAATAAATAAATTATCTAATTAATTCCGACCGAAATCCTTCGAAGATCGAATATCCGGATTGTCTAAATTGCGGAACCGACAACCCAATCGAAATCCCTTCGCCGGAAACCACCGCGAAACCACCACACGAACCGGGCTCGACCAAGAACACCACGCGGGGATAACCCCACGCGTGCCCTAGCCGAGCCCCGCGAGGGGCTCGCGATTGCTCACGGCAATCGCTGGGGTTGCTCACGCAAACCCCCGGGGCTGCTCGTAGCAGCCCCTCCCGTGGCGAGTCCGGCGACTCGCCGCCGCCGCATCGGAGGGCGGTCCGCCCAGCGGACCGCGATCGGGCCAGCCACGCGGCTGCCCGGCGATCGAGCCCAGCTCGATCGCGTGCCCCGGCATCCAGCCGGGGCTCCTCCCTTGTGAGCATGGGCGGTCGAAACCCTAGGGTTCGACCGCCACCCTCGGCGTCCAGCCGAGGGTCATGCATCGTGCATGCGCACGACCCCACGGGGATCCGAACCGCCGCGGTCCGGTGGTTCGACCACCACCGCCGGTTCATCCTCGTTCCGGGGTTCGTCCTCGGATCTTTGTTCACGATATTTTTACGATAATTAACGATAAAATCATAAAGAGGGTTTTACGATTTACCTCGTTCTCGTTGTTCGGAAAAACGTAGAACTCAATTTGATGACCTTTGAGATCTTCCGACGTATTCCTTGCACTAGCTCGGACGTCGTGTGGGCGACGATCTACCGAACTCCATGGATCCTCCTCTCTACTTTCTCTCTCTAGAATTGTGATCTTCAAGTTATGAGAATAGAGAAGACCATGTAGTGCTTTTATAGGCTACGTAGGGGATCTTAAAGAGGTGGAATATTGGGCTTCCAATATTAATGATTAAATTGAGCCCAAGCCCAAATCTATTAATCCATTAATATTAATTATATCTATTTTCCACTATATAAAATTAATTGCACTCCCAATATTAAACCATATTATATCAAATAATATTTTTCCGGTAGTATTATTTATTCCGTGTATTTAAGATATAAATATCCATGAATAAAATTAATTTATTGCTAATTAATTTATTCATCTCTTATATCCGAGACTAGTACCATTCAACCTTAATTATTATGCGGAACAAATCCACCTGCAGGGTTTACATAATAATTCCTTATGAACTCATCTCGGGGATATTATCAACCCTTACGGGATACACTTTCCCGTCAAGTATTCACGGCATGCCATATATAAAATATAGTGACCCAACTTAACCGGTAATTAACCCAATAATTAAATCGGTTAATTCCTTTGGTAAATCAAAGTCACTTATATTAAATATACACACCCGCAATAGTATCGGGGATTAAGAATAAAATACTCAGAGATTTAAATCGATTATCGCCGGCAATCCTAATCGATAAATCTCAAGCAGATCCGCTCAATACACTAAGTGTACAAGTGTGATAAAATAATCAAGACAGATTATTTTCTCTCTCACACAACGACTATACCGATGGATTGGTCCGTGTCCATCTAGGTCGTGAGCAACTGTTCGATTAAATACGAGTAACCGATAGTATGATCTTCTGTGTGACGTCGCACACCATACTAACTACAACGTATATAATCCAGGACTATAATTTGCATATATTTAATTATAAATAATTAAACGCAAATAATTGTTTATTTAATTAAATAGATTAATGGCAATGGATCGTGAGTTTCCGTTACTTAAATCTAGACATTAAGTACACAACTCCAACACGGTGGTTTCACCACCACCATGCGATCGTCCGTCTACTCCGGGGTTCGATCTTCGGATCTTGCGTTCACGGTATTTCACGATAATTCAAATCAAATAAAATCAAGGGCGTTTAGATTTTATACCTTCGATTCGTTGTTCGGAGAAACGAAATTAAGATGACCTTTGAATCTTCCCACGTATTCCTTACACTCGTTCGAACGTCGGGTGGGCGACGATCCTCCGAACTCTATGGATATACTTCACAAACTCTCTAGAATATTAAGTGTAATATTCTCGTCTTATGATTTGTGAAGACCATGTAGTGTTTTTATAGGCTACGTAGGGGATCTAAAGGAGGTGGAATATTGGGCTTCCAATATTAATGATTAAATTGAGCCCAAGCCCAAATCTATTAATCTCATTAATATTAATTAATTTATTTTCCACTATATAAATTAATTGCACTCCCAATATTAAACCATATTATATCCAATATTATTTCTCCGGTAGTATTTATTTATTCCGTGTATTTAAGATTTAAATAGCCATGAATAAAATTTATTTATTGCTTAATAAATTTATTCATCTCTTATATCCGAGAATAGTACCACTCGACCTTATTTATTATGCGGGAACAAATCCACTCGCGAGGTTTACATAATAAATCCTTATGAGCTCATCTCGGGGATATTATCAACCCTTCCGGGATACACTGTCCCGTCAAGAATTCACGGCATGCCATATATAAAATATAGTGACCCAACTTAACCGGTAATTGACCCAATAATTAAACCGGTCAATTCCTTTGGAAAATCAAAGTCACTTATATTAAATATACACACCCGCAATTGTATCAGGGATTAAGAATAAAATACACTGAGACTTAAATCAATTATCACAGAGCAATCCTAATTGATAAATCTCAATCGATCCGCTCAATACACTAAGTGTACATGTGTGATAAAATAATCAAGACAGATTATTTTCTCTCTCACACAACGACTATACCGATGGATTGGTCCGTGTCCATCTATGTCGTGAGCAACTGTTTGATTAAATATGAGTAACCGATAGTATGATCTTCTGTGTGGGCCCGCACACCATACTAACTACAACGTATATAATCTAGGACTATAATTTGCATATATTTAATTAACAATAATTAAAAGCAAATGAATGTTCATTTATTAATAGATTAAATTCTATGACCGGGAGTTTCCGTTACTTAAATCTAGACATTAAATACACAACTCCAACACTAGATATATACGTTGTACACAGTATGGCGTGAGGAGACACGCGGAAGATCATACTGTCGGTTACTCGTATACTATCGATCAGTGGCTCACGACTTAGATTGACAGGGACAATCCATCGGTACGTCGTAGTGTGACTGGTAGATAGTCGGTCTTGACTATCATGTTACACTCGTACACTTGGTGTATTGAGCTGGACCACGGGAGGGCGTTCGATTTATACTAATCGCAGTAATCGAACTAGACCTCAGATATTACGGATATACGAATTCCTAATCCCTATATAATTATAGGTGCGTGTGTCCAATTCTCGGTTCTTTAATATGCCAATGAGTGAGACTAATTGATTAGTCAAGATTCTCGGTAAATTAGGAATCGGAATTGTACACACGGCATGCTATAGATTATAGACAGGAAACCGTGTCCCATTTATTGGGTTGATGATGTCCCTGAGATGAGCTCATAAAGTTTATCATGTAAACCCTGCAGGTGGATTTGTTCCACATGATAATAAGGATGAGTGGTACTAGTCTCGGATAATAAGAAATGAATTAATTTAATTATTAGTAATAAAATTAATTCGTGGACATACGATATCTTAAACACGGGGAAAGTTGAAATTAATTAGTGGACATACGATAATTAATTATTATTGTTGTTGAAATAATATTAAATTAATTTCGGGAATTCAATTATTATTTTTTAGTGGAGTGAATAATAATTAAAACTGAAATTGATTAATTAATGAATTTTTTTTAAGGATTCAAGTTAATTAAATATTTCAATTTATCCCTTAATTAATTTACCTAAGGTCCCTAACGTAGCTCTATTTAAACCCCCTCCCTTACCCTCTCTAAACCTAACTTTTCGCCGCAACATTTATTTTCAGCAGAGAAAAATAATTGCTTAGCGCAATTAAAACTTTTCTCTGTTAAAAATAATAAGCTTAACGCAAAAATAATTATTCTCACACAGAGAATAATTCTTACGGTGGTTTGACAGAGAGAGTATAGACGGGAGAACTCCAGCGGATCGTTGCCCACACAACGGTTGGAGACGGGATCAGAGACATACGTTAGAAGCATCTAAGGTCTCAACAATTCGACCGAGAAGGTATGAGATCGGATCTTTATTCCGCAATTTATTCGATCTCAATTTCTTCGTTAATCGTACATTGAACAAAGATCTGGTTCTGGGAGTCGTGGATCGTATTCCTCGACTACTGGGGTTTCTAGGACCTCCGGATCGGTAGTCGGAAGCGGAAAAACGACCCGGAAACGAGCCCAGAACAGCAACGTCGCGTTGCTGTTCGCGGACGAACAGCGCCCGCTGGAGGGCAAACAGCAGTCGATGTTTGCAGCTCCTCCAGCGACCGCTGGTCTGCAGGCAGCGAGCGGTTCCTGAGGCAGATTAGCTCCTTTTCGCGCGGTTGTCCTTCG
Organism: Euphrasia confusa; assembly: GCA_954870475.1. Taxonomy (NCBI): domain Eukaryota; kingdom Viridiplantae; phylum Streptophyta; class Magnoliopsida; order Lamiales; family Orobanchaceae; genus Euphrasia; species Euphrasia confusa. The sequence continues at coordinate 31,832,672 of OX940950.1, forward strand.
GGGCGATGGCTGGGCGTGAATCGGGACATGGGCTGTTGTGTGAACGGAGTAGCGCCACCGGAGGTCGACTGGGATCGTTCGGATGTTCGAGTGATCGAACGAACGCATCCCGGGTAGTCGATTTCCAACAGCCAAAATATAGCACCTAGCCATCTCATCAGCCTTTTTCCACCTCCTATATGTCGTTCGTTCCTCATCAGCTGAGGCATTCGTGGGCTCAGCAGGGCATTGATCATGAAGTACAAACTTGTACTCCTCAGAAATTAGGACAATGTCCAGATTTCTCCTCCAATCAATATAATTGGGGTCAGTGAGTTTATTCTCCTTGAGTATCACAGAAAGTGGATTCATAGCTATTCTCTAAACCTATAAGCACATATAAACAAATAATCAATTTAATGTCCGATATTATCTCCCTCAAATAATATCATTAAATTACTAATCACATCTAAAATCCCATCAGATATGGCAAGACACGTGGTGTGGACGTTTACCTATCCAAATGATTTAGCAATTAGATTTGCTTTGGTCGTACATCGTTTATAGCGTTATTTCGTGGGGAAGGATACTATAAAGCGTACCTAAGTGTAAACCATTACTCAGCACTAAGGTAAATCGTTTGGAATCGCTACGTCACCGCAAGCCACGTGGTGTGGACGTTTACGATAACTCACAATCCTTCACAATTTCCTATAACTGTATACATCAATTAATCCAAAATCCGTTAGTATAGCAAGCCACGTGTTGTGGACGTTTACTACACCAAGAGACTTTTATAATTGACTTCCAATTACATGATCCATTCGATTTTGTAAATCCACATGACCAATTGGCTTTGGCTCCATTCCACTCCCCGGAGTGAGAATGAGTCGACTTGAAATCAGTTTCAGAAAGACAAATTAGGCATTGTTTGATAAACTTAATCAATGTCTCTTGTAAAAGGAATTACAAGAATTCTCCTCCAATGGCTTGTCTATATGAACTTCGAAAGTTCATAAAAGTCACCAAGAGAACAGTAATGGAGACCATGGGATTGTTTCCAACCCCTCTCCCACTTAGCTTTTTACAATAAAGGGATACGCTATCTAATGCATAATTAAATACACATAAGCATGCATACATGAAATTAAAGCACATAAATATTATCACATAGTCAAAATAATACTAGAATATTATTTTCCTCTATTATTGCTTTATTCCATCCTTGTACGCATCTTCTAGTCTTCAGTCTTCGTTCTTGAATGCTCCATGTGACGAGAATATTAATTTCAATATTTAAATCTATTTATTTTTAATAAATACAAAAGATACTTAATTCGAAAATTAAGTCAATCGAATAAATCAAAAATAAAATTAAATATCATTAATATTTTTATTTATTTATTTTTCCTTTCTAATTCTATTAAATCTCTAGAATCCTATCCAAGTCAAACTTGGAACATTCTAGAAGACTTCTATAATAGAATAAGGAAATAAAATAAATTAGGACTCTTCTACTTTCCAAATTAATTAATTTCCATGTCCATGAAAATTCCCATAAAATAGGAATAATCAATTAGGAAATAAATTAATTCCAAATTAATTCTTTTCATTATCCATTAGAGTTCCCATAAATAAGAACACTCAATAAGGAAATAAATTAATTCCAATTTAATTCTTTTCCTATTCCATGAGAGTTCCCAAAAATAGGAACACTCAAAATAGGAAAACCGAACTAAAATAGGAAAGTGAATCTCGGTAGGAGTAGCACGGGGTGGGGATCCCCGCACCACCCCCAACCGATCGACCGGCCACCGGAGAGGGCAACCGCCGCCACCACCCAGCCGGCCGGCCACCACCATGTCGGCGGCAGCCCCAGCCGAGGGGTGATCGACCCCTCCCCCTTTTGCCATAGATCGTGCGGGATCGATCATGGGGATGATCGATCCCCGGTCCTCGTCGTCTTCTTCGTCACAGCTCGTTCTCCGGCGATCGTTCCAATATCGAACCAACGTAAAATTAAATTACAAATTTAAATTATAATTCCGGTATCGATTCTATACATGAAATCGACCCTATACAATTTCCGGAAAACATAGAACAATAATAATAAACCCTAAATTCGGTCAACCCCCGAATTTTTACTATTACAAACATTCATCCACACAAAACGAATCTCGACATGTCCGAGAGTTTATTAAAACAATAATCATGACAAAATAATTAACGAAAAATTATTAAGCCATAATAGTCGGAAACCCTGCAAGGTAGAACACAAAATCGAACATATACATGAACTAGAACCAACGCTCTGATACCAATTGTTGGAAATCGATATCCCGGGCTATCAAAAATTGCGGAAACGATTACCCGACCGAAATCTGTTTGCCGAAGAACACGCGAACCACCGCACGACGCAGGAGCTCGACACAAGCGTCGCCGTGGGCGAACCCACGGCTAACCCTAGCCGAGCCCCCGCCGCGAGGTGGCTCGCGATCACGCGTGTGATCGCATGGGGCTGCCCAGCAGCCCCCGGCGGTGAGTCCGACGACTCACCGCCACCACCGTCCAGGGGGGAGCCGCCAGCCTACGGCAGCTCCCGGCGATCGAGTCCAAGCTCGATCGCCCCGCCCCGGCTCCAGCCAGGGCTTCCCCTTGCGCGCCGCGATCGAGCTCTAGCTCGATCGCACCCCCTCGGCTCCCAGCCGAGGGTTCGATCCTCCGCGGGGATGTCGATCTCGCGGTCCATCCCCATCCGCGGAATCGTACGTTCCCGGATCTTCGTTCATGTATATATCACGATTTATTCAACGTAAAATCATACGAGGGTGTTTAACGATTTTACCTTCGATCTCGTTGTGCGGAGAAATGAGATTGATTTGAAGACCTTCGGATCTTCCTACGTATTCCTTGCACCTCGTTCGAACGTCGTGTGAGCGACGATCCTCCGAACTCCTATGGATCTCCTTCACGAACTCTCTACAATATCAAGTATGATAATCTTATGATGTCTTGAATTGTGAAGACCATATAGTGCTTTTATAGGCTACGTAGGGGATCTAAAGGAGGTGGAATATTGGGCTTCCATTATTAATGATTAAATTGAGCACAAGCCCAAATCTATTAATCCATTAATATTAATTATATAATTACTTCCACTATATAAATATAATTGCACTCCCAATATTCACCATATTATATCAAATAATATTTTCTCCGGTAGTATTATTTATTCCATGTGTTTAAGATATAAATATCCATGAATAAAATTAATTTATTGCTTAATTGATTTATTCATCTCTTATATCCGAGAATAGTATCATTCAACTTTAATTATTATGCGGAACACATCCACTCATGAGGTTTACATAATAATTCCTTATGAACTCATCTCGGAGATATTATCAACCCTTTCGAGGACACATTTTGTAACGCCCCAGCCCGTTGAGGGGTCGAAGCCCGACCCTAATGGGCCGGCTCGGTTACCAATGACTGCCGTTAGGAGTGATATTCTGGCCCCACTGTACCAACACGTGTCTTTTCTAGCGCACTTTGTCCTCACTCGTGCGCACCAGGGACACTTCCCAGGGGGTAACCCATCCTAGAATTACCCCAAAGCTAGCACGCTTAACTTTGAAGTTCTTATAGAAAGACGCCCAGAAAAGAAGATGCATCTGTTGGTATGAGTAGCATATTCAATTCCTTTAAGCCTGTGAATTTTCTGGGGCGTTACAATTGTTGGAGTTCTGTACTTAATGTCTAGATTTAAGTAAAGGAAACTCACGATCCATTGCCACTAATCTATTTAATTAAATAAACAATTATTTGCATTTAATTATTTATAATTAAATATATGCAAATTATAGTCCTGGATTCTATACGTTGTAGTTAGTATGGTGTGTCGGGCCCACACAGAAGATCATACTATCGGTTACTCGTATTTAATCGAACAGTTGCTCACGACCTAGATGGACACGGACCAATCCATCGGTATAGTCGTTGTGTGAGAGAGAAAATAATCTGTCTTGATTATTTTATCACACTTGTACACTTGGTGTATTGAGCGGATCTGCTTGAGATTTATCGATTAGGATTGCCGGCGATAATCGATTCAAGTCTCAGTGTATTTTATTCTTAATCCCCGATATTATTGCGGGTGTGTATATTTAATATAAGTGACTTTGATTTACCAAAGGAATTAACCGATTTAATTATTGGGTTAATTATCGGTTAAGTTGGGTCACTATATTTTATATATGGCATGCCGTGAATACTTGACGGGAAAGTGTATCCCGTAAGGGTTGATAATATCCCCGAGATGAGTTCATAAGGAATTATGTAAACCCTGCAGGTGGATTCGTTCCACATAATAATTAAGGTTGAATGGTACTAGTCTCGGATATAAAAGATGAATAAATTAATTAGCAATAAATTAATTTTATTCATGGATATTTATATCTTAAATACACGGAATAAATAATACTACCGGAGAAATATTATTTGACATAATATGGTTTAATATTGGGAGTGCAATTAATTTTATATAGTGGAAAATAGAATTAATTAATAATAGTAAGGATTAATAGATTTGGGCTTGGGCTCAATTTAATCACTATTATTGGAAGCCCAATATTCCACCTCCTTAAGATCCCCTACGTAGCCTATAAAAGCACCACATAGTCTTCACAATTAGACGAGACAAGATAATCATACTTGATTAGTCTAGAGAGTTCGTGAAGGAGATCCATGGAGTTCGGTAGATCGTCGCCCACACGACGTCCGAGCTAGTGCAAGGAATACGTGGGAAGATCTCAAGGTCGTCAAATTGAGTTCTTCGTTTTTCCGAACAACGAGAACGAGGTAAATTGTAAAACCCTCTTTATGATTTTATCGTTTAATTATCGTAAAAATATCGTGAACCAAGATCCGAGAACGCGACCTTTGTCGAGGTTGAACCGGGCGGTGGTGATCGCAGATCACCGGACCGCCGGCGGCTCAACGGCTCGAACAAGAGAGGGTCGAGAGGGGCGAGCCTCGGCTGGACGCCGAGACTCGATCGAGGGCGAGCTCAATCACCCACGCACCTCCGGCGGGCTGCTAGAGCAGCCCCGCTCACGCGGCTGGACCGCCGCTCGAGCGGCGGTGGCTGGTGGTGATCGCAAGCCACGGTTCGCCGTGGCTGGGCGTGCGATCACCGGGCGTCGGCTGGGCATGCAAGGGGGCTGCCAAGGGCAGCCCTAGGCGGCTGCCAAGGACAGCCGCGAGCCCCACGCGAGGGCTCGACCGAACAGCCCGGGCTATCCCCGTGGTTAGGGTTTGGTTGAGTCCGGCTTCGCGTGGTGGTTCGTGGCAGGTTTCCGGCAACCGGGATTTCGATTGGGTTGTCGGTTCCGCAATTTTGACAATCCGGATATTCGATCTCCAAAGGATTTCGGTCGGAATTAATTAGATAATTTATTTATTGAAATTTATTAATTCCGGGATATCGATTTCCAACAATTGGTATCAGAGCGAGGTTTTAGTTCATGGTATTTTTCGATAAATTGTTCTACCTTCCAGGGTTTCTGGTTATTATGGCTAGATTTAATTATTGTTAATTAATGTCATAATATTTCTCTTGATGATTAAACTCTCGTTGATGTCGAGATTCGTTCTTGTGTGGTGAATGCGTGTTCTTAATTTTTCCGGAAATTGTTTGAGGTCGTTTTCATGTAGTGAATCGATGTCGGATAGCGTAGTAATAAATTGTAATTTATTTTACGTTGGATCGAGGACGAAACGACGACCGGAAAATTGTGACGGAGGAGACGAATAGAGGGAGGGCTCGATCGGCCATCCCCATGGCCGATCTCATGAGGCTCGATCGACCACCATGAGGAGTTCGACTCCTCTAGGTGGGTGGTCGATCATGGTGAGCGCGGGGATCCCCAACCCGCGTTCATCTCGGCCAAGATCCAACTTTCCTAAATTATTCGGTTTTCCTATTTTGAGTATTCCTATTTTTGGGAATTCTCATGGAATAGGAAAAGAATAAATTTAGAATAAATTTATTTTTCCTTATTGATTATTCCTATTCTTGGGAATTTTCATGGAATAGGAAAAGGAATAAAATTAGAATTAATTTATTTTTCCTATTTAATTATTCCTTTATGGAATTTTTAATGGATTAGGAAAATAATTAATTTGGAAAGTTTTAAGAGTCCTTAATTAATTTTCCCTTATTTAATTATTCCTTTATGGAATTTTTAATAGATTAGGAAAGGAATTAATTTGGAAGGATTAGGAGTCCTAAATTATTTTATTTCCTTATTCCATTATAGAAATCTTCTAGAATATTCCAAGTGGGTCTTGGATAGGATTCTAGAGATTTAATGGAGTAGAAAAGGAAATTAAAATTAATAAATATTAATAATATTTAATTTTATTTTTGATATGTTCGATTGACTTAATTTTCGAATTAAGTAACTTTTGGATTAATTGAAAATAAATAGATTTAAATATTGGAATTAATATTCCCGTCACATGGAGCAGTCAAAGAACGAAGACTAAAGACTAGAAGACGCATACGGGGATGCGATAAAGCCATAATAGTCGGAAAATAATATTCTAGTATTATTTTGATTATGTGATAATATTCTATGTGCTTTATTTCATGTATGCATGCTTATGTGTATTTAATTATGCATTAGATAGCGTATCCCTTTGTTATAAAAAGCTAAGTGGGAGAGGGATTGGAAACAATGCCATGGTCTCCATTGCTGTTCTCTTGGTGACTTTTATGGACTTTTGAAGTTCGTATAGACAAGTCATTGGAGGAGAATTCTTGTAATTCCTCTTACGAGAAACATTGATTAAGTCTATCAAACAATGCCTAATTTGTCTTTCCAAAACTGACTTCAAGTCGACTCATTCTCACCCCGGGGAGTGGAATGGAGCCAAAGCCACTTGGTCATGTCGAGGACACAAATTAGAGGCTTTCGTACCATTTGTTTTAAAATGGATCGATTGTCTGCTCGGCTCCCTCATTTTATGAGAGATAGGGTTGTTCGCATGGTGAATCACTGGTTAGAAACTTCGAGTTTCACTTATGATTCTCCGCGTCTTGATTTACAAGATTAAATGAATCAAGTAATTGTGAGTCAATTGTAAAAGTCTTTTGGTGTAGTAAACGCCCACACTATCGTGGCTTGCTACATTGAATGGGATTTTGGAACGATTGATGTAGACAGTTATAGAAGGGAGTAAAGGAGCGTATGTTAACGTAAACGTCCACACTATCGTGGCTTGCGGTGAATATGCGTATCCCAAACAATCTTCTTAGATACTGAGTAATGGTTTACACTTAGGTACGCTTCTTAGTATTCTTCCCATCGAAGTAACGCTAATGATGATGTACGACTGAAACAAATCTAATTGCTAAATCATTTGGGTAGGTAAACGTCAACACTATCGTGGCTTACCATATCTGATGGGATTTTAGATGTGATTAGTGGTTTAATGATATTATTTGAGGGAGATAATATCGGAGATTAAATCGATTTTTTGTTGTTATATGTGCTCATAGATTAGGAAATGGCTTTGAACCCACTTTCTGTGATACGTAAGGATTTTAAACTCATTGGTCCCTAAATGTAATAATTGGAATAGAGATATAGACATTATCCAGACTGTTGAAGAGTACAAGTTTGTACTCAGTGAGCTTTGTCCTCCCGAGTCTACGAATGTCTTAACTGACGTAGTGGCTAGACAAGAGGCGATGATGATACTCATAAAGGCCATTCAATTCAAGGAAACGCTTAAACACGTTTTTGAAATAATGGACCTTTTAGACGAGTTGATATGGAAATCGCAAGCTCTTGTAGCCAATGCCATAGGTTTCGAACCTAAGGGTAAGATCGGGGGAAAGGAAAAGCAAGCAAAGAAACCCAGTGGTCCTAAGTTTCTTGGACCACGAGATGGGACGAGAAAGCCAATAGGCAAGTATTCTCGATGCAAACAGTCTGGGTACTGGAAGTCTGATTATCCTCTCAAACAAAGTACGAATTTTTTTTTAGTCGTAAAACATAGTCAGTGGTATTATCTACCGGAACCTGGTGTGTAGATATGGAACCACTGACGGTATGTGCATTTTAAATGCAAGGGTTCCAGGAAACCCGACGACTTAGAAAAGAAAAAATCGTAGTCTACATGGGCAATGCTGTAGAGGAGGCAGCAGTTGCAGTGGAGGACATTTTATAGGATTTCGTTTTGGGTTATTGCTTTTATGTACCTTTCATATTAGAAAGAACTTTGTTCTGGATTTCTAATGAAAGGATATTTTATTTCTTTTAATCATTTGATGGTTATAAGAAGAAATAAAGATATTATCTATTCTGGTACATTAGCTAGCAATATATAAATGATGAATCCTGAGTCCACCACGATGCAACGAACCGTAGTATATAACTCGTTTTACTTTTAAGAGATGTTTCTGTAATGAATCAATTATACTTGTGGATTCTTATGCTAAGTCATGTTTATTCAAATAAGAAGTTCAAAGGTCGAAAATTGATATTTGATCAATTAAGTTGAAGGAGTGGACCTTCCGACCTAAGAATCTAATTTGGAAGATAATATGACTAAGCAATCCTTTATGGATATAAGATATAAAATCCGGACAAGTATAAGAATTGATTGACTCTGATGTATGCAGACCTATGCCTACTCAGACAATAAGGTACGAGTACTTCATTTGATGATTACTCGAGAAATGGATTAGGATACCTGATGTGCCACAAAAGCAAGTGTTTTGACAAGTCAATGGACACTAAGCAATTGTGGAGAACCATCAAGGTATATCCATTTGTAGCCTGCGATTTGATCGCGGAGGCAAGTACCTGTCTGAGGAATGCATGGCATACTAATCAGAGATTGGGATTTGATCCCAAATGACTACACCATACACTGTTGTGTAGAAATGGTGTGTCGTAAACAAGAAATGGAACTCTTATAGAAATAGTAAAAGCATGAGTTATACGGAACTACTTATGTTCTATGGATATGTCTGGAAACAACGGGGCATTCAAATGCGGTTGTAGAATATCCTAGAAGAACAAAAGATGTGTGTTCAATAGTACTATGAACCAGAAGGACGTTATAAGTTCTAACGCCCGGTTCTTATAGGAAGACTATGTGATGAACCACAAGCCCAAAGTGACATGATACTTTGAAATGAGAGAGAAAGATTAAGACTTAGAACCAGCCGAACCGAGTAGCGGTACACCACTAACTGCACCTACTGTTATCACTGTTTATACACCGGAATGCCATTGTAGTGGGAGGTTGTGGGACAACCGGAGATATTCATAAGACTAGGAGAGTCTTCGGACTCTGGACCTAGTATACATGAAATCGATCCCTGGATCTACATGAAGGCCGTACTAGATCTAAATGTGCCTTCTTGGAGAGCAATAAGGATTATTGCTAAGAGGCGAGATCATTTAGAGTACAAGCTTAGTTGATCCATTTATGGATTGAAACAAAGCATTGAATTCGTGGTACTTGCAAATTGATGAGATAGTCCATTTTATGGATTCATCAAAAGCATAGACGAATCGTGTGTATTGGAAACGTGATGGAAAACAAGGTGGTGTTTCTCGGGTTTTATGTAGAGAACATTCTTATCATTGGTAACAATGTAAAGATGTTGTCAAGACATAAAATGATGGTTGTCTAGATAAATCAATATGAAAGATAAAGGAAGAAGTTGGACATGTTCTTGAGATCTTGGATCTCTAGGAAAGAACATTGTACTTCTCCTGGACATCTTACATATATATGATTATGGTTCGTTTTAACATGCAAGATTCCGAGAAAGGTTCGTTACCTTTCAGACACGGAATGCATCTATCTGAGGACATGTGTTTTGGGAACACAAAAGGAGATAGAAGCAATGAAAGCGGTTTCCTACACTCTGAGTGTGGAAAGCTTAATAAATGCAATGTTGAAAACAAGAACCTGATATCGGCTATGCGGTGAGCATAGTGGGAGGATATCAAGGTAATCCTGGAAAGGAATATTCGACTGCTGTAAAAGTACTTTCGAAGTACTATTCTAGACTACGAAGCAGACGAGTTTTTCCTTTGGATTACATTCTATTAGATTTCTAATCGAATGAGGACCGGTGTAAGTCGATATCAGGCTATGTGTTTCACTATTGAAGGAGAAGGAGTTTTAACATGGAAGAGTGATAAGCACGATGCTTTTCGAACTCTCCCATAGGTCACCAAATAGCGGCCTCAAAGGCAGCGGAAGTTTTGGTATAACTCCGGTATAATCTCTGGGACTTAGATGTGATTCTTAATTTGCCAAAGGCTATGTAAATAGCGGTGCAATGGCAAATGGTAAGAAATCACAAGTCCATAAGTGTAAGATAACACATAGAGCAAGTACCACCTGATACGAGTCATCGTCGAGGGAGGCGACGCTGTAGTCACCAAGATAACTTCAGAGCGGCAACCTAGAGTGCTCATTCACATAGTACTTCTTGGAAGTACACCTTAAGCACGTGATGAGTATGGGAGTCGGGAGTTTGGAGGAAATGACTAGACCTTAGTACAAGTGGGAGATTGTTGGAGTTGTGTACTTAATGTCTAGATTTAAGTAAAGGAAACTCACGATCCATTGCCACTAATCTATTTAATTAAATAAACAATTATTTGCATTTAATTATATATAATTAAATATATGCAAATTATAGTCCTGGATTCTATACGTTGTAGTTAGTATGGTGTGTCGGGCCCACACAGAAGATCATACTATCGGTTACTCGTATTTAATCGAACAGTTGCTCACGACCTAGATGGACACGGACCAATCCATCGGTATAGTCGTTGTGTGAGAGAGAAAATAATCTGTCTTGATTATTTTATCACACTTGTACACTTGGTGTATTGAGCGGATCTGCTTGAGATTTATCGATTAGGATTGCCGGCGATAATCGATTCAAGTCTCAGTGTATTTTATTCTTAATCCCCGATATTATTGCGGGTGTGTATATTTAATATAAGTGACTTTGATTTACCAAAGGAATTAACCGATTTAATTATTGGGTTAATTACCGGTTAAGTTGGGTCGCTATATTTTATATATGGCATGCCGTGAATACTTGACGGGAAAGTGTATCCCGTAAGGGTTGATAATATCCCCGAGATGAGTTCATAAGGAATTATTATGTAAACCCTGCAGGTGGATTCGTTCTGCATAATAATTAAGGTTGAATGGTACTAGTCTCGGATATAAGAGATGAATAAATTAATTAGCAATAAATTAATTTTATTCATGGATATTTATATCTTAAATACACGGAATAAATAATACTACCGGAGAAATATTATTTGACATAATATGGTTTAATATTGGGAGTGCAATTAATTTTATATAGTGGAAAATAGAATTAATTAATAATAGTAAGGATTAATAGATTTGGGCTTGGGCTCAATTTAATCACTATTATTGGAAGCCCAATATTCCACCTCCTTAAGATCCCCTACGTAGCCTATAAAAGCACTACATGGTCTTCCCTATTCTCATAACTTGAAGATCACAATTCTAGAGAGAGAAAGTAGAGAGGGAGATCCATGGAGTTCGGAAGATCGTCGCCTACACGACGTCCGAGCTAGTGCAAGGAATACGTGGGAAGATCTCAAGGTTGTCAAATTGAGTTCTTCGTTTTTCCGAACAACGAGAACGAGGTAAATTGTAAAACCCTCTTTATGATTTTATCGTTTAATTATCGTAAAAATATCGTGAACCAAGTTCAGAGAACGCGACCTTTGTCGAGGTTGAACCGGGCGGTGGTGATCGAAGATCACCGGACCGCCGGCGGCTCAACGGCTCGAACAAGAGAGGGTCGAGAGGGGCGAGCCTCGACTGGACGCCGAGACTCGATCGAGGGCGAGCTCGATCACCCACGCACCTCCGGCGGGCTGCTGGAGCAGCCCCGCTCACGCGGCTGGACCGCCGCTCGAGCGGCGGTGGCTGGTGGTGATCGCAAGCCACGGTTCGCCGTGGCTGGGCGTGCGATCACCGAGCGTCGGCTGGGCGTGCAAGGGGGCTGCCAAGGGCAGCCCTAGGCGGCTGCCAAGGACAGCCGCGAGCCCCACACGAGGGCTCGACCGAACAGCCCGGGCTATCCCCGTGGTTAGGGTTTGGTTGAGTCCGGCTTCGCGTGGTGGTTCGTGGCGGGTTTCCGGCAACCGGGATTTCGATTGGGTTGTCGGTTCCGCAATTTTGACAATCCGGATATTCGATCTCCAAAGGATTTCGGTCGGAATTAATTAGATAATTTATTTATTTAAATTTATTAATTCCGGGATATCGATTTCCAACAACAATCACCCCACCTTTTATGCGCAACGTCCTCGTTGTGCGCCTTACTTGCCTTACTTGCCTAGGACCAACCATCCGTGCGGGAATGCCCCTTACGGGTACTCTCACCAACTTCTGGGTGGAGCACTTGGCCCCGCAAGACACTTAGTTCCCACAATTCCGGTCGGCACCGGCTCTGATACCATTTGTAACGCCCCGGCCCGTTGAGGGGTCGAAGCCCGGCCCGTTGAGGGGTCGAAGCCCGACCCTAATGGGCCGGCTCGGTTACCAATGACTGCCGTTGGGAGTGATATTCTAGCCCCACTGTACCAACACGTGTCTTTTCTAGCGCACTTTGTCCTCACTCGTGCGCACCCGGGACACTTCCCAGGGGGTCACCCATCCTAGAATTACCCCAGAGCTAGCACGCTTAACTTTGGAGTTCTTATAGAAGGATGCCTAGAAAAGAAGATGCATATATTGGTATGAGTAGCATATTCAATTCCTTTAAGCCTGTGAATTTTCTGGGGCGTTACACATTTTCCCGTCAAGAATTCACGGCATGCCATACATAAAATACCGTGACCCAACCACCAATATTAAATGCACACACCCGCAATAATATTAGGGATTAAGAATAAAATACTCAGAGATTTAAATCGATTATCTAAGGCAATCATAATCGATAAATCTCAAGCGATCCGCCCAATACACCAAGTGTACAAGTATGATAAAATAATCAAGACAAATTATTTTCTCTCTCATACAACGACTATACCGATGGATTGGTCCTTGTCCATCTAGGTCGTGAGCTACTGTTCGATTATATACGAGTAATCGATAGTATAATCTTCCGTGTGACGACGCACACCATACTAACTACAACGTATATAATCTAGGACTATGATTTGCATATATTTAATTATAAATAATTAAAAGCAAACGATTATTCATTTAAATAGATTAAATGCTATGATCGGGAGTTTACGATACTTAAATCTAGACATTAAGTATACAACTCCATCATTTAAGATATCGCATGTCCACGAATTAACTTTAATTACTAGTAATTAAATTAATTCATTTCTTATTATCCGAGACTAGTACCACTCATCCTTATTATCATGCGGAATAAATCCACCTGCAGGGTTTACATGATAAACTTTATGAGCTCATCTCGGGGACATCATCAACCCAATAAATGGGATATGGTTTCCTTTCTATAATCTATAGCGTGCCTTATGTACAATACTGATTCCCAATTTACCGAGAATATTGACTAATCAATAGTCTCACCCATTGGCAAGTTAAAGAACCGAGTATTGGACACACGCACCTATAATTATATAGGGATCAAAAACTCACATATCCGTAATATCTGAGGTCTAGTTCGATTACTGCGAATAGTATAAATCGAACGCCCTCCCGTGGTCCTGCTCAATACACCAAGTGTACGAGTGTAACATAATAGTCAAGACCGACTATTCACCAGTCACACTACGACGTACCGATAGATTGTCCTTGTCCATCTAAGTCGTGAGCTACTGTTCGATAGTACACGAGTAACTGACAGTATGATCTTCCGCGTGTCTCCTCACGCCATACTGTCTACAACGTATATATCCAGGACTATTGCATTAAATGCAATCATGCTTGAATCATATATAGAATAAGGCATAGATAAAGAGTTCCGTATTTGCACTAAACTAGACATTTAGAATACAACTACATCATTAAGAACGTGCTCCCGATCGGACGTTCCGTCAGACTGGCTGGTCGTTATGAGTATTCTCATAGCTTCTTGTCTAGCCGCATGGTCATGTCTAAACAGATCCTTGAGGTTAAAAATCATATCATAAGAAGTGGCCATCTCATGAGCCTTCTTCCACTTCTTAAAATCCGCTTTTTCCTCATGAGGTTAGATATTAGTGGGCTCGGTAGGAAAAAGCGCATGGAGTACAAACTTGTACTCCTCAGCGGTTAGGACAATGTCCAGATTTCTTTTCCAATCAATCTAATTGAGGTCACTGATTTTATTCTCCTTATGTATCACAGATAGTGTGTTCAAAGTCATTCCTAACCTATAAGCTTATAAAACAAACAATTTAATCCGATATTATCTCCCTCAAATAATATCATTAAATCACTAACTAAATCTAAAATCTCATCAGATATGGTAAGCCACGTTAGTGTGGACGTTTACATATCCAAACGATTTTGCAATTTGATTTACTTCAGTCGTACATCATCATAACATTACTTCGTTGGGAAGAATACTATGAAGCGTACATAAGTGTATACCATTACTCAGTACTAAGGAAAATTGTTCAGGATTTATATGTCACCGCAAGCCACGTTAGTGTGGACATTTACGTTAACACACAGTCCTCCACGACCTCCTATAACTGTCTTCATCAATTAATAAAAAATCCCATTAGAATAGCAATCCACATTAGTGTGGACGTTTACTAAACTAAACGATTTTATTAATTGAAATCCAATTTCTTGAATCATAAAATCTCATCAATCAAGACGTGGTGAATCGTAAGTGAAATATCGAAGTTTTTAACCAGAGATTCTGATGGAGTTTTATACTTAATGTCTAGATTTAAGTAATATATATGAACTCCGTATAAAGTAGTTTATCCTATTTAATATAATAAACAATTATTTTGCCTTTATTTATGATTAATTAAATATGTGCAATTGATCGTTCTAGATTATATACATTGTAGTTAGTATGGTGTGCGACATCACACGGAAGATCATACTATCGGTTACTCGTATATAATCGAACAGTTGCTCACATCCTACATGGACATGGACTATCCATCGGTATAGTCGTACTATAACTAGAAATAAAAATTCTTAATTATTTAGTTATACTTGTACACTTGGTGTATTTAGCGGACCGCTTGAGATTATTCGATTAGGATTGCCTTGGATAATCGAATTAAATCTCAGTGTATTATATTCTTAATCTCTGATATTATTGCGGGTGTGTACAATTAATATTAGTGAATTTGACTAACCAATGAAATTGACTAAAGTATACTTTGGTCGATTGCCGGTAAATTGGAAAACTGTATTATTCGTATGACATGCTGTGAATTCTTGACGGGAAAATGTGTCCCGGTAAGGGTTGATAATTTCCCAGAGATGAGCTCATAGGGATTTATCATGTAAACCTTGCAAATAGATTTGATCTGCATGATAATAAAGTTGAGTGGTAATATTCTCGAAAATAAAGAGTGGTAATATTCTCGAAAATAAAGAGGTGAATAAATTTAATTAGCAATAAATTAAATTTATTCATGCACATTTATCTCTTAAATAAATTAACTAAATTAATACTAAACGGTGTAATATTGGGCTTCTTGTGGCATTAATTAAATTGAGCTCAAACTCATGGTTATTAATTAATTTCCACAAATTATATTATAACTCCAGTATATTAATACAATTGCACTCCTAATATTAAATCATATTATATCAAATAATATTTTCTATTTAGTATTAATTTATTTCATTTGTTTAAGATATAAATGTCCATTAATTAATTTAATTTATTGCTAATTAAATTTATTGATCTCTTTAATTCCGAAAATAGTACCACTCAACTTTATAATCATGCGGATCAAATCCACTTGCAAGGTTTACATGATAACACTTATGAGCCTATCTCGTGGACATTATAAACCCTTATCGGAACACATTTTCCCTTCAAGAATTCACAGCATGTCATACGAATAATACAGTGACCCAATTTACTGGTAATCGACTTAAGTACAATTTAGTCTCTTCCATTGCCTAGTCAAAGTCACTAATTTTAATCGCACACACCCGCAATAATATTGGGAATTAAGAGTATAATACACTGAGATTTAATTCGATTATTCAAGACAATCCTAATCAAATAATCTCATGCAGTCCGCTCAATACACCAAGTGTACAAGTACAAAATAATTAAGACAAATTATTTCTAGTTATACAACGACTATACTGATGGATAATCTCTGTCCATCTAGGTCGTGAGAAACTGTTCAATTATATATGAGTAACCGATAGTAAAATTTTCCTCGGGATGTCGCACACCATACTAACTACAACGTGTATAATCTAGGACGATTGAATATACATATTCAATTAAACATAAATAAAGGCAAATAATTGTTTATTATATTAAATAAGATAAATGACTTTACGACTTGGGTTTTCCGGTTTCCGGTGGTGTTCGAGATTATTTTGGGAGATGAAGGCGAAGTTTGATATTCTGTTGTTAGATCGGAGTGTGCGGTTCTCGAAATAGCGATTCAATGTGGAGTCGATTCTCACCAACATGGACCTTGATGATGCGTTGCTGGGCATGGACAAGATGTCAAACACGATGAAGCCATAAGAGAAGGCATGGAAGGACAGAAAGGCGAGAGGTATAATTGAGTCTATCTCTACGCTCCTTTGCTTCAAGAGGTGGTCAAGGAGAAGACGACAGTAGAGATGTGGTCGAAGTTGGAGTATTTATGTATGACGAAGACTTTGACCACAAAGTTGCATCTAAAGCAAAAGTTGTACGGGCATCGTATGGTGTAGGGTACAACTCTGCAAGAGCATCTATCTACTTTCATGGAGATCGTGTCTGATCTTGAGGCCATGAAATTAAAGTATGATAGCGAGGATCTTGCTTTGATTTTGTTTTGTTCGTTGCCAGCTTTATATGATTCTTTTAGGGATGCTATTATATATAGTAGTAAGACCCTAAAGCTTGAATATTTGGTCGATGCTTTGCGATCGAGGGAGACAATGAAGGAGGTTTTGAGTGGTGATAATCTAGGGGGACGACATATTTTACGAGGCGAGAGAAAGATTGGTAGATTTTATGAGCTATGCGGCAACACAATTTCCACGAGGGCAACTGCATCTGCCCAAGGAAGTCATTCGCTGGATGGTGAGTCGGGATCACATATAGAAAAATCGTGCACGTGTGTTTGTGTCGGGGACACCGTTAATACTAACCCGAATAGTATTCTAAATTTGGAGATCGAGTTTAGGCATGTTATGGATAGCATCGGAGAATTAGCGAATGCAGGTGATGCTGATAGTCGTGGGAAGGTTAGATTGGAGAATGGTGATATTGATTGTGTCGTGGTTATAGAGCTTGGTCGTACCCAAGGGGATGGCCGGTGCAACTTCACGTTCTTGTACTAAGTCTGAGTGTTGTACAAACTTAGGTTGCTCATGTTTTGAGTGAGCCATGCGGTCTGGGTGGAAGAAAGAAAAATAGGTCTATGATCGTTAGAGTTTGACGACTTGAAGTCGTGGGAATTCTCATCATAGTGGAGATTTGTTAAAATATGACTCGAATCGAAATAAAAACGGTACGACAACGGTGTCTACGCACGACTTGGCTCACGATCGATGCAATCATAATTAATTAAGGGGTCAATCATAATTAATTATGGGGTGGTGTCACATCACTAAAAGACTTAATTCGGAGTGATACTCTTTGCACATCGATGCTGTTTTTTTTTTTTCTACTCTTTTTATATTTTAATTATTTAATATAAATATATTATTTTTATAATAAAAACATGTTTTTCGAAAATATTAATTAAAATTCATTTTTTCTAAAATTAAATATTTTTACATTTTTAAAATCTACAAAATGCAGTTAATATAAACATCAATTTTAAATATTTAATTAATTCATGCGTTTCTAGTTACTCGTACACGCAATTAAATTCATTTCGATTGTGAAAACATATTAATTTTTTAGTTTTGAAAATTGTGCAATAAATATAAACAAATACGAGACTTCTAAAGTATAAATTGTCGTAAAACTTTCAAACACCTTAATATAAATAAATTATACTATAAAATATTTATTATACTTTAGAATATTTAATAAACAATTAAAATATTAAAATAAGTTTAAAGCGTTACACATTTTAAGCCATTAACAAAAAAAATGTACTAGTAATTGTTTATATTTATTGCGCAATTTTCCGGAAAAAAAAAATCAGTAATATATTTTGAAATTCGGGATAAATTTAATTGCGAGTAAGTATAAACAATTACATTTTTTTGTTATGTTAAACTGAATGTGTGTAAACAAAGTGTGTAACGGCGCTAAACTTATTTTAGTATTTTAATTATTTATTGAATATTTTAAAGTATAATAAGTATTTTATAGTCTAATTTATTTATATTAAGGTGTTTGAAAGTTTTTATAATTTATTTTAGTATTTTAATTATTTATTGAATATTTTAAAGTATAATAAGTATTTTATAGTATAATTTATTTATATTAAGGTGTTTGAAAGTTTTTATGACAATTTTATACTCTTGTTGTATTTGTTTATATTTATTGCGAGTAAGTATAAACAATTACATTTTTTTGTTATGTTAAACTGAATGTGTGTAAACAAAGTGTGTAACGGCGCTAAACTTATTTTAGTATTTTAATTATTTATTGAATATTTTAAAGTATAATAAGTATTTTATAGTCTAATTTATTTATATTAAGGTGTTTGAAAGTTTTTATAATTTATTTTAGTATTTTAATTATTTATTGAATATTTTAAAGTATAATAAGTATTTTATAGTATAATTTATTTATATTAAGGTGTTTGAAAGTTTTTATGACAATTTTATACTCTTGTTGTATTTGTTTATATTTATTGCGCAATTTTCAGAAACTAAAAAATTAATATGTTTTGACAATCGTAACGAATTTAATTGCGTGTATGAGTAAGTAGAAACGCATGAATTAATTTATATTTAAAATTAATGTTTATATTACATGGGTATTTTGTAGATTTTTAATTCATATTTAAAATTAATGTTTATATTACATGGGTATTTTGTAGATTTCAAAAATGTAAAAATATTTACTTTTAGTAAAAATGAATTTTAATTAATATTTTCGAAAAACATATTTTTATTATAAAATTAATATATTTATATTAAATTATTAAAATATAAAAAAAAAATAAAAAATGAAGGAGTGCTATTTGTCACATCAATGCCGTCGCATGGATGTGCAAATAGCATTTGTGCTTAATTCGTATGCGGGGCATAATTGTAAGTGTAGTGATCAAGTCACGGACGGGTTCACGTAGATGGGTGGGCGGAGATATTTGGGGACGAGTGTGATTAAACTAGTCAAAGTTTATCTCTTTTTTGATTTATTTCTTTGTTTAAAGATATTATAATTATATTTCTTAAATGATTTAAAGTTATATTAGAAAAATAATTTATTTTTAATTTTAATTGTTGTAAATTTAATAGGTATGCTACATTTATAATTTGAGTTTCTCTAGTAGACAAAAATTATAGAGTGCATATATAGTGAATTATTGTAAGGCTCAACGATATTATAGTGGATTTTCTTTTTCTTCTCGTGGTTTTTCTTGTTTTGGATTTTTACTTAAATTTGTGTGTTCGTACTTTTGTTTATCTATTTCTTTCGTTATTTCATATATATTTCCAGAGTCGTGAGCGTTTTAATTTCAATTTTAATTTCAATATCGCAACAAGTGAAATCAAATTCTTGATTGAGTTTTTTTGACGTGGATATCACAAGTTCACAACAATTGGTATTAAAGCTTCGTCAAAAACTAACGTTCCACATGTAGAAAATTTTAAAAATATGAAACTATTATAACTAGATTAATCGAGTAAATTTTGTTCATATCTCGTTGATATACTAAAATAATAATTGTAGATTTAATTACATATTTCTTTTTAAATATTTTTTCAGCTCGATTATATCTTTTTATGTTTAACATTGACACATCGCTCCCTCATTCGAAGAAGAATGAGATCGAGTAAGAGTATTGGTAAAGACAATTTATAGCTTACAACTAGATGTACAAAGCATCGTACATCTAGTTAATTAATATTTAAATTTATTTATTTATTTGACTTTATTTCTTTATTTCTTTTCATTATTTTCTCTCTTCTTTTTCTCTATATATAGTAAAAATTAATTAATTTATTCAATTTATTTTTTTGCGTAATATTTTTTTTTGCCGTAATATAAGAGTAATATTTTTTTTTGCCGTAATATAAGAATATATATTTTTTTTGCATTTAAGAATATATAATTTATTCATGTTGAAAATTGTATGATAATGAAGATTGTTGTATTAGTAGATGAAAATTTGTGGGATTTTTTTTGAAGATCTTATTAAGGAAGATTGTTGTATTATGTAATAAATATTTGATTGTTGTATTACGTGATTAACATTTGATTAATTTATTGTAAATAAGATTGTTGAAAATTTTAGATTAGAAGTAACGAAGATTTGATTTACGTTGAACGAAGATTATTTGATTGTTATATTATGTGATTAATATTTAATTAATTTATTATAAATAAAATTGTTTAAAATTCTAAATATAAATTATAATAAAAATTTGATTTACATTGAATGAAGATTCATTTATTACAAAATAGAGAGAACCAAACCCCTTCTGATCCATTCATTTTTGCATGAATATTTGATTTTATAATGAATATTAATAATATTAATATAAATTAAAAAATGATTTTTATTATTACAATTAAATATCGTTTTAAATTTATATTTTTGTATCGAATGAAATTTATTTTATTTCATAGTGATTTTTTGTTTATTTAAAAATTTAACGCTAAATTGTTTATTTAAAAGTTTAACACTAAATTAAAATTTTAATTTGTATTTTTATTATTGAATAACACTCGTACATTTAGTTACACGATATACGATATAGGGACTCGTTGGTAAAGGGGTGGTCAAACATGTCCACAATTGATTATCTCTCTGCAAGTTATCGATCGTGAAATCCAAAGTTTGGATGTGCGTGTGCACGTTTTGGCTGTGGGGTTTGTCCCCCTCCAATACGACATCGTTCTTGGGAATTAGGGCTTTTAATTATGTTTTGCCAAATTAATTACTCACTCCTTTCTAAGTATATATTTGATTGAGTTAAGATTTTTGTGGTGGGATTATGCGATTGATCGATGTTAGTCTAGACATTTGTGATATACAACTTAATTTAACTTGGCTTTACTAAATTCGTTATTGGGGTGACTTAGGGGTTAGGGGTGACGATGAATGTAAAATATTTCATTTCAACAAATTCATGTACTGATATAAATTATATTGATATACCATCATGTTGGTATATGATAAAATAATATGATATACCGATAAAATGATACTGTAAGCGATTTATATATAATTCGTTAAATTTGAATTTGGGTAAAAAATTAATATTAAATTATTTGAGTTATATATATATATATATTGTTGACGATCGGGACGATGTATAGTATGAGAATAACGGGATACCGAAGAAAAGAAATCAACAAGAAAATAGAGAAGACAAGAATTTACGTGAAAACCCAAATCGGGAAAAACCACGGGAGGAACGACGAACAATTCACTATAATATTGCTTCACGATTACAAGGATGATATACGCTCTAAACCCTCAAATCTCACGCAATAGCTATAGAATTATAATTGGTGTGTTTATGCCTATGGAGAAGCTCTCTTATATAGGGGAGACTCCTAATTAATGTATGGAAACATTAATTCTCGCCCATAATATGCCTGGTAGGAGAAGGAAACCTAAACAGACCAAAATTACGTATTTTCCAAAAAATACCACGCCTGGACAAAACGGCGACCGCCGTTTCCAAGTGGCGGTCGCAGGACAGATTCGGCGGTCGCCGAATCCATTTCGGCGGTCGCCGAAACCCCGATTTCTTGGCAGTCCCGACTTCGTCATTCGATGACCTTTTCGGCGGGCGCTGGTCTTCTTCGGCGGTCGCTGGACAGAAACGGCGGGCGCCGTTTTCCTCTGGCGGGCGCCGAATCCTCCAGCGTCGTTTCTCTTCTCGGTTTCGTGGCAAACTCAACAAATCTCCACCTTGACACTAAACCGCGAACTTCCTTCGCCTTCCGTCTTCCTCCAAAAGCCCCTAAGGGCTTAATCTCTCGATCGAAGTCCAACCAAGCTAGAGCAAAGCTCAAACTTGGTTGCGGGTAAGCTCTTCGTTAACATGTCCGCCGGATTGTCGTGAGTACTTATCTTACTCACCTTAATGTCGCCTCGAGCGATCACCTCACGAACAAAATGATAACGAATATCAATGTGCTTTGTTCTCTCATGGAACACTTGATCTTTTGTGAGACAAATCGCACTTTGACTATCACAAAAGATGGACGTCGTCTTAGAACTCTTCGAGAGTTCTCTGAACCAACCTCTCAACCATAGCGCCTCCTTGCAAGCCTCGGTGACTGCCATATACTCCGCCTCGGTAGTCGATAAGGCCACCGTACTTTGCAAGATAGCTTTCCAACTTATAGCACACCCACCAATGGTAAAAACATACCCGGTAAGAGATCTTCTTTTATCTAGATCACCGCCATAGTCGGAATCCACGAACCCTCGCACATCATCTTGATTCCTCCCGAACACCAACTTCTTGTTAGACGTACCTCTCAAATAGCGCAACACCCATTGCACCGCCTTCCAATGCTCTCTTCCGGGATTCGCCATATACCGACTCACGGCACTCACGGCGTGGGCCAAATCCGGACGAGTACAC
The DNA here is from genome assembly GCA_954870475.1 of Euphrasia confusa. Classification (NCBI taxonomy): domain Eukaryota; kingdom Viridiplantae; phylum Streptophyta; class Magnoliopsida; order Lamiales; family Orobanchaceae; genus Euphrasia; species Euphrasia confusa. Next base: position 31,855,598 of record OX940950.1, read on the forward strand.
ACCATTGCATACATCAAGGACCCAACGGCATTGGAATAAGGGACTCGAGCCATATCCTCGATGTCCTTCTCCGTAGTCGGAGAGTAAGCAAAGGTAAGTCTAAATTGTGTTCCAAGGGGAGTACTTACCGGATTCGCATTCTCAAGGTTGAATCGACGTAGCACCTTCTCTATATACCCCTTTTGGCCAAGATACAACTTGCCATCTCTTCGATCTCTCGTGATTTCCATTCCTAGGATCTTCTTTGCCGCACCTAGATCCTTCATCTCGAACTCCTTACTAAGTTGTGCCTTGACCCTCTCCACTTCCGACTTATCTTTAGCTGCTATCAACATATCGTCGACGTAGAGGAGGAGATAAACTAAAGACCCATCACGGCCTTTCCAGAAATACACACAACTATCATAGGAGCTCCTTCGGAAACCATTCTTAATCATAAACGTGTCGAAACGTTTATACCGTTGTCTAGGAGACTGTTTCAAACCATATAAGGACTTCTTGAGAAAACACACCTTGTTTCCTTGATTTGAACCCTCGAACCCCTCGGGTTGAACCATGTAGATATCTTCCTCGAGCTCCCCATGTAGAAAGGCCGTCTTCACATCCATTTGCTCAAGCTCCAAGTCTTGCATTGCCACAATGCCTAAAATTGCCCGAATCGAGCTATGCTTGACCACCGGTGAAAACACATCATTAAAGTCTACTCCGGGAATTTGGCTAAAACCTTTAGCCACTAATCTTGCCTTGTATCTCTCGTCCTCAACCCCAGGGATGCCCTCCTTCCTTTTGAAGATCCATTTGCACTTGATGGCTTTCTTGCCTTTAGGGAGATCAACCAACTCCCAAGTGCCATTCTTATGAAGAGACTCCATCTCTTCTTGCATAGCCAAGACCCACTTACTTGAGTCATCACACGTGACCGCCTCGGCATATGAGGAAGGTTCCTCATACGAATCAACTTCATCGGCCACGTTTAGAGCATAGGCAACTAACTCATACTCGGCTAACCTTTTGGGTGGTCGAGTCTCACGTCTTGGCCTATCTCGTGCTATGCATTGCGGCTCCACCTCTTTTGGATCTTCCGGAGTAGTCGAACTACTCGCCATATCGGTCGGGGAACTTGACCCATCATCTTCCTCTTGCACCCTGTCCGGCTCCACCTCAATAGGAGTACTTGGAACCTCGAGATTCCCTTTAGACGCCCGATCACCAATCATAGAAGCCTCATCAAAGACTACATCACGGCTTAGAATGATCTTCTTCGTCTCTGGACACCAAAGCTTGTATCCTTTAACTCCTTCCTTAAAGCCAACGAATATGCACTTCTTAGAACGTGCACTCAATTTCCCGTCGTTGACATGCATGTAGGCCGGACACCCAAACACCCTCAAGTCCTCATAATTCGCCGGAGATCCCTTCCACAATTCTTGTGGAGTCTTCTTATTAATTGCCATGGACGGGGATCGGTTGATAAGGTAACATGCTAAAGAAGCCGCTTCAGCCCAAAAACCTTTACTCAACCCAGAAGTTGCCAACAAGCAACGTACCTTGTCCATAATCGTGCGATTCATTCTCTCGGCTACTCCGTTTTGCTGGGGCGTGTATCTCACAGTGTGGTGCCTCACAATCCCCGAACCCTTACAAAATTGGTTGAATTCTTCGGACACAAATTCTAGGCCGTTGTCCGTACGTAGGTTCTTCACGACTTTCCCGGTTTGTTTCTCTATCATCACCTTCCAATCTCTGAAAGTAGAAAACACGTCGCTCTTGTTCTTCAAGAAGAACGACCAAACCTTTCGGGAATAGTCATCGATGATGGTAAGCATGTAGTAAGAACCTCCAGTGGAGGGGACCGGGGATGGTCCCCATAGATCGGAATGGACATACCCGAGTATCTCCTTCGTTGTGTGAGCGCCAGTGGTGAACTTCACCCTCGTTTGCTTCCCAAAGACACACTGCTCACAAAACTCCAACTTCGACAAGCCCTTATCCCCAAGAAGCCCTTGTCTACTCAACTCGGCCATTCCGGAATCACTCATATGCCCTAGACGCATATGCCAAAGTCTCGTCGTGTCGACATCCTGGACCTTGGAATCTCCCACGGCTACTTCACCTTTCACCGTGGTACCCTCAAGAACGTAAAGCCTATTTGACTTACGTTCGCCTCTCATGACGACCAACGAACCGCTGGCCACCTTCACGACTCCACCTTCTCCGGTGAACGAGTAACCCTTGAGCTCCAAAGTACTAAGCGAAATCAAATTCCGCTTTAAGCCGGGGACGAATCTAACCTCGCTTAGGGTGCGGATCGCGCCGTCAAACATCTTGATCCGGATGCTTCCTATCCCTTCGATCTTGCATGACGCGTTGTTGCCCATAGTCACCGCACCTTGCTCCACCTTTTCAAAGGACTCGAACCACTCACGATTCGGGCACATGTGGAACGTACATCCCGAGTCTAGAATCCACTCCTCGCTTGATTTGGAGACCTCACCTAAAGCCATAAGGAGATCACAATAATTCTCGGCTACACCAACTTCACCGGAACTCTTCCCGGAATTATTGTTGTTGTTGTTGCCACCTTCTCTCTCCAACCTATTTTTCAAGGCGTAGCAATCGGCTTTGATGTGACCCTTCTTTTTGCAGTAGTTGCAAACCTTGTTACTATGTCGTGACTTCGATCGAGACCTCTGGCCCGATTTCTGAGTTGTCCGCCCACGGACATTCAACCCTTCGCTTGGCGTCTCTCCCGAATTAGGATTCTCCATCATCATGATATTATCTCTTGATGAGAGAGCCGAGATAACGTCTTTAAACGCGAGACTCTCTCGTGCGGAATATAGGAGAGTATCACGGAAGGTCGCCATAGAAGGGGGTAGAGAAATTAGGAGCCAAAACGCAAGATCATCATCTTCGATCTTCACGCCAATGTTGCCGAGGTCGGCAACCTTCTCCTTGAACTTCGCTACGTGCGCTTGGATCGAAGATCCCTCCGCCATCTTGAGGAAATATAGGCTCCTCTTCAAATTGTGCTTACTTGACACCGTCTTGGTGATGCACATCTCTTCAAGCTTCTCCCACAATTCTTTCGCTGTCTTCATCTCCATGATGTCCTCCGCCAAACTGTTCGATACATGGAGCCCTATGGTTGTCATAGCCATCTGATCGAGCGACACACGCTCGTCATGCTCCATATGAACCGGCATGTTGTCAATACCGTTGAGGGCGATCTCTTGCTTCAAGGATCGTAGAACTAACCTCATCTTGTATTGCCAAATTGGGAACCTTGTGTTGAGATCCAGCATCGGTATGTCATACTTCACGCTCGTCATAGATCCTTAGCTCTGATACCACTTGTTGACGATCGGGACGATGTATAGTATGAGAATAACGGGATACCGAAGAAAAGAAATCAACAAGAAAATAGAGAAGACAAGAATTTACGTGGAAACCCAAATCGGGAAAAACCACGGGAGGAACGATGAACAATTCACTATAATATTGCTTCACGATTACAAGGATGATATACGCTCTAAACCCTCAAATCTCACGCAATAGCTATAGAATTATAATTGGTGTGTTTATGCCTATGGAGAAGCTCTCTTATATAGGGGAGACTCCTAATTAATGTATGGAAACATTAATTCTCGCCCATAGTATGCCTGGTAGGAGAAGGAAACCTAAACAGACCAAAATTACGTATTTTCCAAAAAATACCACGCCTAGACAAAACGGCGACCGCCGTTTCCAACTGGCGGTCGCAGGACAGATTCGGCGGTCGCCGAAACCCCGATTTCTTGGCAGTCCCGACTTCGTCATTCGATGACCTTTTCGGCGGGCGCTGGTCTTCTTCGGCGGTCGCTGGACAGAAACGGCGGGCGCCGTTTTCCTCTGGCGGGCGCCGAATCCTCCAGCGTCGTTTCTCTTCTCGGTTTCGTGGCAAACTCAACATATATATATATATATATATATATATATATATATATATATAATATATATTTGTCTTAGGTGTCATAGTTTTACCCTTTGAATTTATTTGTGCTCACACATATTAATAAACAAGGACCAAGGACCGTTAGATTTAAATTTGTGTTCACCGGTATTTATTAATTATTATTAAATTTAAATCAATTTATTATTCATCAATAATCGATGTGTATAAATAATTAAATTAAATATGAAGATTTATTTCCATAAATTGCATATATAGATGATTAATTATTATTAAATCTAAATCAATTTATTATTTATTAATAATCACTGTATATAAATAATTAAATTAAGGGGGAATGATGGATCGGGGCATTTGTAAGAGTACTATTATAAGTACTACCTATATTTTTCCCAAATTTTTATATAGGGCAGTGTTCCATTATTAACATTTTCAATGTGAAATAATTACGGAAGATTTTAATATATCCTAAATTTGAAATAACTAAGGATGAAATTTTATGTTAACACGCTACCTTTTTTCAACAACTACAAAAGATCTATCTATCTTTTTTCAACAACTACAAAAGATCTATCACAATTGAGGGTTAGACACCACGACCATAATTTTGTTTTCTTATTCACTACCACAGAAACAATCCAAGTTTTCGTCTAGTTGTCTGTCTTACCGTAGCGCTTAGGCGTATAAAGGTGAGTAATTTGTAGTGATTCAAAGATATGAAATTCGCTTTTATATGAACTGAATGAAATAAGTTGTGCTAGAGTCGATATTTGCATATTTGTTCTTATTCGGTTTGTTAAAATTGGGGAGAAATCATGAATTTTCTTTCTTGTGGGAAAAACGGGTTGTGTGCGTTTGTTAATTCTAACATTTTATGAAAAACGGGTTGTGTGCGTACCATAACAATCAAGCAGAGATTGTGACTTTCCATCTACTTGCACATGTACATCTGTCTCGAAACTTGAAGCTGCCAAATCAAGTTTTCTTAAAGTGGGCACTTGTTTCTCAATCACATCTATGAAATTTCTTTCTTAGTCTTTTTCACGTGGGCCTTTAGTCATTTGTGCTACGGCAGACAATTGAGCGTGTTTCAAATTTGTATAAATTTATTGTGGATTTTTTCATTTTGGTTTATAAAAAATCATGTTGTCTGCGTATTGTAATCTATTGTGTAGCAAATCTGTTACATTTATAGTAATGTTGATTTCTAACAGTAATGTGAAACGCGTTTTAATTGAAATTTTGTGTCAAAACAACAAATGTCCTAATTGGGTTGGCATGTGTGTATAGTATTTATGTAAAAACTTGTTATCGGTAGATGTCGTCTTAATAATTATCAATCTGTGGTAGCTTGATAAATTGGTATTTTAAATGCGATGACTTAACCAAATCAGAATTGAGAATTAAAATCTAACATAGATATTATACAGTTATGACTTCCTTAACCAAATTTGAATTGAGAATTAAATTATGAGAAGTAAAAGAAGAATTCGTCGTCAAGTTAATATCAATATAACATAGATATTTTATAAATATTTTGTTTTGCTTCTTTTACAAAAGGATTTTAGAACGAATTGAACATCAATAATGAATGACCTAAAATCCAAGAGTTGATTGCTTTTTTACTATTCCATTCCCAACTAGATTTATTTTGAGTTCAAAGATTCATTTGTTTTTTTACTGCTTGTGATTTATGCTTCATCATCATAATGTGAAGATAAATAAATCGAAATTTGAATTTATCGATTCATGGTAATTAGAAATTTTAATTCTTATGGTGTGAGTTTTTTTTCCAAACATCCTGCACAGAGCCCATCTTGCTTTTCACAAAATAGATGAACCCACGTTGTCCATTTGGAATCACGTGATTCGCGAGTTGGCGCCGCAAAGTGCCAACAAGACCTATGTCCTCGACATGTTCGATGAAATGCGCAACTCAGGGTTGCGCAGCGGTAAGCACCCTCTTATATTTTTGTAAAGGCGTTTGCTACTATAAAAAGGATTCACCTTCGAGGTTTGAAACTTTTGTTTTGGTTGTATCTTTATATATGCAATGCGTTGATTCATATGTACAGGTTTTGCGACGAAATGCCTAAAAGAGTGAAAGGGGGAATGGTTTCTTGGAACTCGTTGATCTGGGCGTATAGTCAACATGTGCGAATATGCGGAAGTTTTGGTTCTATTTTCCGCAATGAGGATGTAGAATGTGAAGTCTGATATTGTTACTTTGGTGAAAGTTGGTTTAGAATGCAATTATTTAGATGAAGAGAAACTTGATGATTCTATATTAGATGTGTAGAGCACGTTGAGGAAAATTAATTATATATTTACAATGATAACTGACACATTAGTTTGTCTCCTTTCCCATGTGCAACTAGATCAATTATTATAATTACAATGCATAACTATTCTAATAAGAGAAATTACATTGTTAATATACATAACTATTACACATCTATGATATATATCTATTCATATGACATATCTATGATAGATATCTATTATTATATGGTACATATCTATGATAGATATCTATTCATATTACATATCTATGATAGATATCTATTGTTATGTGGTTGTAAAAAACGTTATTCACTAAATACATAAGAGTATGATAGATATCTATTGCTCTATATTAATTGTTGTGGTTGTGAAAAACGTCATACACTAAATACTATGATAGATATCTGTATACGGCTCTACATTAGAAATATTGAGGTTGAGTCATTTTCTCCACGTGCGGTGGTGCTGCCTCCTTGTCATCAACATCACCCTGCTATTTATCTTCCCCTCCCCCACCGCATAAGAAGGTCCGCTCAATCTGCATCTGCCGCTCAGCAGAGCCTCCACAAAATCCTCCAGTTTGAATGTCTGAGTTCCAATGATATTTGAGATAAAAATACTTGTCAAGTTTCGAACCATTAGAAAATTCGCGGTCGAAACCCAAGCATTCCACCACGTTTAAAAAGACCGATGGTAGTGGTGTGAGCGGCGGCTAATCTGTTTACAACAATCCCAAACTCGTTTATCATGGATTTTCTTCTCACGGACATTTCGTCGAACACCTGGAGGAGTTCTTGGAAACGTCTCGCTCAGCTGTTCGAGTTACCACTGTCGCGAACACAGGAGAAGAACGTAAGGGCTGGTCTCCTACCGGAACAATGTCGTTTTAGCACGTTGAGAACCAGTTCTAGCGACAAGGGTATGTTGTAGTCGTCGAGCCTCCGATAGATCTCCTGAGTCGGTCGGCTGGAGAGGAGTTTGAGAAGAGTTTCGATTTCGAGAGTTTTCCTGATCGATGACATTTTTCCGATGGTGGGGGTGTGTGACCGTTTGCCTGACATGGCCGATTGAAAATTGAATATTGAAGAATCGTGCGAGCGATTATTGTACTGGAAATGATGGGGAACAATAATGACGTGAAAAATGGTGCTAGAAATTATTGTTTAATAATTGTGGAAGGATATTTAAGACTTTATACATTTTAAAAAGTGCCCTATATAGTATTTACAGAATACAAACACCCTGATAATTAAACACGTAAAAAATATACAACCCAACACGTAAAAAATATACAACCCTTAATAATAAAGTGAAAAAAATTGGGTGTTACAAATAATATTAAAAACCAATCTACCCATAACCTTAATATTACCTTAAATTAAATATGAAGATTTATTTCCATAAATTGCGTGTAGTGAAACTATAATTAAGCAATTATCTTTAATTAATTAGCATAATTATTTATTTCTTTATATATTATAAATTATCTTTATAATTTCCTTTCCAAATATTAACTGGAAATATTTAAAATATCAATTAATTAGCGTAATTAAAGAATGATGAGAGAGAATGTGCATTTTTTTTATTAATATATTTAACGGTTAATTAATTAATTTATATTATATAAAAAATAATATTCAAATTTAAGATAAATCTACTTTTTATTTTAAGCCACTAAATAAATTTGATATTATCTACTATTTATATTACTATAAGAAGAATTCAAATTATATTACTATAACGGCAGCATTTAAATTAAGTATATTCAATTATTAAAATCAGTAATTCAAATTAATTATATTTAAAAATAATAATAATTATCAAATCCTACTTCAAATTCATGTCTATATAAAGTATATTATCTTCACTCACTCTTTACCTATCACCTTTAAATTATGCTATTGTTTTTATTTGCTAATGCTAACACTATTTTTCATGTCATTTATTGTTTTTATTTGTTTATGCTAACACTTTTTTTTTTTGCAGACTTAAGTTTTTTTATTGTTATTTCTTTAATTTAGTATAATTTTATGAATATTGTTTTTTCTTTTGCAGCCTTCATAACTATTCTTTAAATTTAAATATTGAAATTTTAATTTTAATATTATTGTTTGAACATTAATATTTGTAAGTATTTTTTACTAATTTAAATTTAAATTTTAATATTATTGTTTGATCATTAATATTTTTATTTTTGCAGCGTAAGTATTTTTTATTAATTTGCATTTTAGTTTTAATATTATTGTTTGTTAATTATAATCGTAGTAAATATAACAATTTATTTGGTAATAATTTTTATATTTTGGATTTTTTTATTTTTTTAATTTTTCATTTTTTTGCAGAACTTTTGGATTTCTTACTGTTTTTTTGTTTATTTTTTAGGTTTCTTTATAAGTAAAAGACTTTACAAATGGAACAATTAGAAGTTAATGAAGGAAGATCAAACATTGGATTACACAAGTTTTAAATGGGACAAGCTTTTGTTTATGTTTCCTGATAAGATTAGAGTATATTTCCTAATAAGATTAGAGTAGTTTGTGTTAATTTTATTTATGATTTAATTTTCTCAATTTACTGTAATTTATAAAATTTATGCAATTTACAATAATTTTATTTAATTTTATTCTAATTTTGTTTATGTTATGTTTCCTAATAAGATTATAGTAGTTTGTGTTAATTTTATTTATGATTTAATTTACTCAATTTAGTGTAATTTATAAAATTTACTCAATTTACAATAATTTTATTTAATTTTATTCTAATTTTTTTTATGTTATAACTTATGCAACAGTATTTGTATTACTTAAAAATATCACTAAAATAGAATTAAAATAATTAATTGAGTTAATGAAATAAAATCGTATTTAATAATTATTCAAATAATTTAAAAGTCAATAATACAATCTATGATTATTATTTTTGTACAAAATAATTCTTTATTAAAGTAATAAATTACAAAAATAATTCTTTAATCAATTAGTAATACAATGGATGATTATTATTTTTAAAAAAAAAATTGTTTTTAAAGTAATAAATTACAAAAATAATTTTTTAATCAATTAGTCAATAAGTGTTTTCTTTATTAATCTCCTTTAAATCCGTCATTCTATTAAAGAGAATATTATTTATACATTTATAATCTCCTTAATTATAATAAATATTGACTTTAATAAATTTAAAATAATAAATAAATCATTTTTAATGTATCTATTTATTTTAACACGTTTTTTCCTTATTAATCTCCCTTAAATCCGTCTATTAAAGAAAATATTATTTATACCAAGAAATATACCATAATCACGAAATATACCATAATAAAAGCTATAAAATCATGTCGTATTTTTTATCAGATTTATTATTGACATTGTTTTTTTTTTCTTCTCTTGCTTTTTTTATAAATATAAATAATGATGTTTTTTTTAATGTATCTATTTATTTTAACACGTTTTTTCCTTATTAATCTCCCTTAAATCCGTCTATTAAAGAAAATATTATTTATACCACGAAATATACCATAATCACGAAATATACCATAATAAAAGCTATAAAATCATGTCGTCTTTTTTATCAGATTTATTATTGACATTTTTTTTTTCTTCTCTTGCTTTTTTTATAAATATAAATAATGATGTTTTTTTTTCAGGTTACAAGTAATTTATTTATTTTTCTTGCAATATTTTTTGTAAGATTGTTTTTTTTTTCAATTTTGTAGGGAAAACTATAAGTATTTATTTTCTACAAATTTAACTATTTGAATTTTGTTTGTTTGTATTTTTTGCAGTTACGTAAGTATTATTATTCAAGCCAAATTTTGAATTATTTTTTCTGATTTTTTTGTGATTATTTTATTTATCAGTATTTTATTCAAGCCAAATTTTGAATTATTTTTTCTGATTTTTTTGTGATTATTTTATTTATCAGTATTTTTTTTATATTTCATTTTGTAACTATTTCAATGTGTTTTGTTTATGTTTTTATTTTTTGATTCACACTAATTGTTTCATAGTTTTATTCACCTGTTTTGAGTTTTTTTATTTATGATTATGTAATTATCATATTTTTGTTTGAATTTTTTACAAGTTAAAATGTAAATTAAGATTTTGCTTTCATTTACTATTTTATATTCGTCAAATCTTGCTTTTTAATTTTTGCCGGGCATATAAGTATTTATTTTTTTATTTCGATTTTCATGAATCTAACGAATTTTACATGTTATTTTTTTGATAATTTATAAATCTAACTAATTCAATTTTGATTGTGTGTATTTTTTTTCAGGTTTCAATCTAAGTATTTATGTTTAAATCGGTAGAGAGGCGGCAGAGATTGATCAAGAGTTGTCTAGGCACTTTGCCTCTGGATTGGTATGAATTAGTCGATTATTAATTAAAATTTTATATTACTCAACACATTCATTTAGTGAATAACTCAAATGTTTAACTGTTTAAAGATAAAAAAATAATGTAACTCAGTAAATTATATACACGAATGCTATTTGCACATCGATGCGACGGCATCGATGTGACAAATAGTATTCATTAATTTCTTTTTTTTTTTTAATTTTTATATTTTAATTATTTAATATAAATATATTAATTTTATAATAAAAACACGTTTTTCGAAAATATTAATTAAAATTCATTTTTACCAAAAGTAAATATTTTTACATTTTTGAAATCTACAAAATGCGTAAATAATATAAAAATTAATTTTAAATATCAATTAATTCATGCGTTTCTACTTAATCGAACACGCAATTAAATTCATCCCGATTGTCAAAACATATTAAATTTTTAGTTTCTGAAAATTGCGCAATAAATATAAACAAATACAACTACACTTCTAAAATATAAAATTGTCATAAAAACTTTCAAACACCTTAATATAAATAAATTATACTATAAAATACTTATTATACTTTAAAATATTCAATAAATAATTAAAATACTAAAATAAGTTTAGCGCAATTACACACTTTGTATTTGTTTATATTTATTGCGCAATTTTCAGAACAAAAAAATTGACAATTTTATACTTTAGAAGTCTCTTTGTATTTGTTTATATTTATTGCGCAATTTTCAGAACAAAAAAATTAATATGTTTTTATAATCGGAACGAATTTAATTGCGTGTACGAGTAACTAGAAACGCATGAATTACTTGATATTTAAAATTGATGTTTATATTAACTGCGTATTTTGTAGATTTCAAAAATATAAAAATATTTTATTTTGGAAAAAATAAATTTTAATTAATATTTTCGAAAAACGTGTTTTTATTATAAAATTAATATATTTATATTAAATAATTAAAATATAAAAAAAAAAAAATTAAAACAACATCACATCGATGCTGTCGCATCGATGTGCAAATAGCATCACTCATTATATATTACTCAATTGGTGATTATTCTCTTCCAATTATTGGTCAAAGTTGCTTCGCCGCTAGAAGAACTATATCACAAAACCGAATTATGTTTCAATCATTCATCAGATAATGATTCATTATATTGCTTCTTCGCTAAAAAAACTATTTTAAGAAACGTATGTTTCAATCATTCATCAGATGATGATATCTTTTGTAAAGATAAATAATCGTCTCTGTTAAAATATGACTCGAATCCGTAGGAATTTTTTTTTTCTTATTTAGGAAAATTAGAATTATATTTAATATAATATAATTCTATTCCTTATGGATTTAGGAGTCATATATTAGGAAAAAGGGTTTATTCCTATTCCTATTGGTAACCTAATTTATGGGTTTTCTACACCTATTAATAGGGATCTCCATGGACACAATTATAGAGAGAGCGTGTTGAACACCAAGAGAAAACACAAGTTAATACCATCATAGAGAGAGATAATATTGTGTGAGATTAGAGAGTTTTAGAGTGAATATCAATCTTTGTAATCATCGGCAATATTATAGTGAAAGTTCTCGTCGTTCCTCCCGTGGTTTTTCCCGATTTGGGTTTCCACGTAAATTCCTTGTCTTCTTTTCTTGTCTCCTTCTATATTTATTGTTGAGTTATATTCGGGGTTCCGCATATTGTTCGTACTATACATCGTCGTTCTACAACAAATGGTATCAGAGCCAGGCAACGATCTCGTGACCTTCCAGACTACGATCCTACTACCTTCCGGAGCAAGGTTTCGATGACGAGCGTGAGGTACGATCTACCGAATTTAAGTCTCAACACGAGGTTTCCTATTTGGCAATACAAGATGAGGTTAGTACTCAGATCTCTTAAGCAAGAGATTGTTCTACTTGGTATTGACAACAAGCCGAAAGACATGAAGCATGACGAGTGGGTGGAGCTCGATCAGATGGCTATGGCGACCATAGGGCTTCATGTTTCGAATTCGTTGACTGAGGAAACGACGGAGGCGAAGACCGCAAAGGAATTATGGGAGTTGTTGGAATCGATGTGCGTTGAGAAAACGGTGTCCAGCAAGCATCACTTGAAGAGAAGTCTCTACTTCCTCAAGATGGCGGAGGGGTCGTCGATTCAAGACCATGTAGCGAGATTCAAGGAGCGTGTAACTGACCTTGGAAAAATTGGCGTGAAGATCGAAGATGATGATCTTGCGTTTTGGATGTTATGCTCGCTACCCCCCTCCATGGCGGCTTTTCGGGACACGCTTCTCTATGGACGAGATAGTCTCACGTTTAAAGACGTAACTTCGGCTCTCTCGTAAAGGGAAAACGTACAAAGGATGGAGTCCAACAAGGATGGTATGCCCGATGTGGGTGAAGGACTTAGCGTCCAAAAGAAGTACCGTGATAAAGGGAGCGACTCGGGGAATTCGAAGTCGCGACACGGGAATAAGGAGTGTTTCTATTGCAAGAAGAAGGGACACATAAAGTCAGAGTGCTACGCGTGGAAGAAAAAGGAGAGCAACAACAATAATTCCGGTAATCGGAATTCCGGTGACGTTGGATTAGTAGATGGGAATTTCTATGGAGAACTACTAATGGCTCTAGGCGAGAACTCCAACTTTTGTGGTGATTGGATCTTAGACTCGGGTTGCTCGTTTCATATGTGTCCGGACCGGTCGTTGTTCGAGACTTATGAATCTTTGGAGCATGGTGCGGTGTTCATGGCTAATGACACCTCGTGCAAGGTCGAAGGGATTGGAAATATCCGCTTGAAGATGTTCGATGGCACGGTGCGCACGTTAGGCGAGGTAAGACATGTCCCTGACTTGAAGAGGAATTTGATTTCCTTGAGTACCCTTGATATGAAGGGCTATAAACTCACTTGTAAAGGTGGAGTTTTAAGAGTTACCAAAGGTGGTTTGGTAATATTGCGAGGAAAGAGAAAGGCGAGTCGCCTTTATGTCCTCGATGGAAGCTCGGCGAAGGAAGTAACCGAGGTTGATAAAAGCTACACCGGAGAAGGTGGAGTTTATGAGGCTACCGAAGAGGCTTTGGTAGTGTTGGGAGGAGACGAAAAGGCGAGACGACCTTATGTCCTCCAAGAAGGCGCGGTGAAGGAAGTAACCGGGGCCGAAACCCGACTCTTGGTAGAAGAGTCTATCCGGCTTAGAGGCGCGCAACCAAGTAAGGCCGGAGTGACCAAGCTGATTGAAGATAAAGCGGTGAACGAAGTAACCGTGGGAAAAACTAGGCTCTCGGGTGAAGAGTCTACACGACTAGACCATGTGCGGCTTGGGAATGTGAGGAAAGTCGACAAGAAGGATCGAGTGTTTCTCGATCTATGGAGTGTTTCTAAACCTGGTGAGCCATGTGCGCTTGGAAAGCGGTCGAGAGCGTATATCTCGAATTGGGCTCACAATTCGAAGAAGACACTCGGGTATATACGTTCCGATTCATGGGGACCTTTGATGGTCCAGACTTCTAGGAACTAGGCCCGTTGGGGCATTTGGAGGAAGACGAGGGACGAGACTATTGAGGGCGATGTGATTTCGCATTATGGTTTGATATGCGATGAGATTTCGCATGCGCGATGGGATTTCGCGGCTTTGTGTTACATGTGATGTGATTTCACATGAGCGATGGGATTTCGCGGTTTCTCGTCAAGGTGGAGATTGTTAAAATATGACTCGAATCCGTAGGAATTTTGTTTCCTTATTTAGGAAAATTAGAATTATATTTAATATAATATAATTCTATTCCTTATGGATTTAGGAGTCATATATTAGGAAAAAGGGTTTATTTCTATTCCTATTGGTAACCTAATTTATGGGTTTTCTACACCTATAAATAGGGATCTCCATGGACACAATTATAGAGAGAGCGTGTTGAACACCAAGAGAAAACACAAGTTAATACCATCATAGAGAGAGATAATATTGTGTGAGATTAGAGGGTTTTAGAGTGAATATCAATCCTTGTAATCATCGGCAATATTATAGTGAAAGTTCTCGTCGTTCCTCCCGTGGTTTTTCCCGATTTGGGTTTCCACGTAAATTCCTTGTCTTCTTTTCTTGTCTCCTTCTATATTTATTGTTGAGTTATATTCGGGGTTCCGCATATTGTTCGTACTATACATCGTCGTTCTACAACAGTCTCAATACCTTTATATACAAATATTATTGTTCTACATGTTTAATTATTTTTTATCATTATATTAGTGTGATAATGATAATAATTTATTTGTATATATTTATCAATATATGTATTATCTCTTTCTCCTTTTATTTTTTTCTTAATTTTCTTATTTTTCTTCCAATCCGTTAAGGAGAAAATACCAAAACACTAAACGATATTTAAAATAAAAATTAATTATTATTAAATTAAAATTAAGCGTCTATTAATATAAATTTTATATTTAGTTAGTACTAAGGTATTAATTGTTATTTTTGAATTATTTTTTTATTTATACATGTGATGCAATGAAATTTAATTATATAAATTCAAATTATTATTTATTACTCAAAAAACAAGTATTAAAAAATGACGCTAATTTTTAGAATTAATTGAAATTTAGTATCTTAATACATTGGAACACTGAAAATTATATATTTTTAATAATAGAAGTAGAATATCATAATCAACACAAATATTTTTAAAAATGTCCGATTTGTTATAAACTCAAGAGAATTGAGAGATAATAATATAGTAGAAAGAGAGACAATATGAGAGGAGAATAGAATTGTTATCTTATGGGAGACCCCTTTATATAAGATACAAAGTAGGGTTTTTGTCTTGTTCACCAAGAAAGGGTAAACTAGTCATTCACTAATTAATAATATTCATAACACTCCCTCTTGAATGAATATTTACAGGATTGCTGCCTCGTTAAAACCTTGCCAGGAAAACCCAGTGGGATAAAACCTCGACGAAGGAAAAAGAGTACAGCCTGCTCCCCCTGATTGTAATCACCGAAGATCTTTGACTTTTGAAAGTAGTTTTTGGTGATCAGTATTCTCATTAAAACCTGTAACTAATAAAACCATATAGGAAAAACTTAGTTATTCAAATATACATTTTGGTCTTCAGGACACAACCTTCGAATTGTCGAGTTTCACATTCATTTGTATTATTGTATATTTTTCGTCCTTCTGGGACATGCCTTTACAAGACATATATTGACTAAAGCATTTGCAATTGCTATAACCGGCCGGTAACTCTGATGGAGTATTTTAGATGCGTCTAGTGTTCAATATACATTTCTTCACAAATAAACAATAATGTGAGCTTCAATTCACAATCATTTGAACTGCAGGTTCAATATCTCAGTTTATCTCGCAAACAAATTCATATGGAACATACTGATGTCCTCATTAATTATTATCGAGTGATGTACATGTCTCGTTAAAAACCTCGTTATAAATGCTGGAAATCGATATCCCGGGGTATCAAAAATTGCGAAACCGATAACCCCTACCGAAATCCCATCGCCGGAAACCGATCACGAACGACACGAAGAACCGGGCTCGACAAGAGTATCGCCGCGGGATGAACCCGCGGCTAAACCCTAGCCGAACCCCATCGCGGGGTTCGCGATCGCGCACGAGGCGATCGCTGGGGCTGCTCCGGCAGCCCCGGGCGGTGAGTCCGGCGACTCACCGCCACCGCCCGAGGAGGGCGGTTCGCCCAGCGGCGAACCCGCCGCGGCTCCAGCCGCGGCTGCCCGACGATCGACCACCCCGGCTCCCAGCCGGGGTTCCTCGCGTGTGCACGCGATCGAATCCTAGGTTCGATCGCTCCCTCGGCTCCCAGCCGAGGGTTCCTCTCGAGCTCCGCCGAGAATCTCGAATCCTCGTCCCCGGAGTTCGTCGTTTACCCGGATCGTGTGTTCATGCATGTATCACAATTTAATTGAACATAAAATCACACAAGGAGTTTTATGATCATACCTTTGATTCGTTGTGCGGAGAAACGAAATCAATTGAAGACCTTTGAATCTTCCCACGTATTCCTTGCACTCCGTTCGAACGTCGGGTGGGCGACGATCTATCGAACTCCTATGTATCTCCTTCAACTCTCTAGAATATCAAGTATGATAATCTTGTCTTATTATTTATGAAGGCCATGTAGTGCTTTTATAGGCTACGTAGGGGATCTAAAGGAGGTGGAATATTGGGCTTCCAATATTGAAGATTAAATTGAGCCCACTGCTCAAGTCCATTAATCCTTATCAATATTAATTAATTTATTTTCCACTATATAAATTAATTGCACTCCCAATATTAAACCATATTATATCAAATAATATTTCTCCGGTAGTATTATTTATTCCGTGTATTTAAGATTTAAATATCCATGAATAAAATTAATTTATTGCTAATTAATTTATTCATCTCTTTAATCCGAGACTAGTACCATTCAACCTTAATTATTGTGCGGAACGAATCCACTCATGAGGTTTCACAATAATTCCTTATGAACTCATCTCGGGGATATTATCAACCCTTCCGGGATACACTGTCCGGTCAATCATTCACGGCATGCCATATATGAAATATAGTGACCCAACTTAACCGGTAATTAACCCAATAATTAAATCGGTTAATTCCTTTGGTAAATCAAAGTCACTTATATTAAATATACACACCCGCAATAATATCGGGGATTAAGAATAAAATACACTGAGACTCGAATCGATTATCGCCGGCAATCCTAATCGATGAATCTCAACGATCCGCTCAATACACCAAGTGTACAAGTGTGATAAAATAATTAAGACAAATTATTTTCTCTCTCACACAACGACTATACCGATGGATTGGTCCGGGTCCATCTAGGTCGTGAGCCACTGTTTGATTAAATACGAGTAACCGATAGTATGATCTTCTGTGTGGGCCCGACACACCATACTAACTACAACGTATAAAATCTAGGACTATGATTTGCATATATTTAATTAATAATAATTAAAAGAAAACAATTGTTTATTAATTTAATAGATTAAATGCTATGACCGGGAGTTTACCGTTACTTAAATCTAGACATTAAGTACACAACTCCAACAATCTCCCACTTGTACTAAGGTCTAGTCATTTCCTCCAAACTCCCGGTTCTCATACTCATCACGTGCTTTAAAGTGTACTTCCGAGAAGTACTATGTGAGTGAGCAATCTAGGTTGCCGCTCTGAAGTTATCTTGGTGACTACTACGTCGTCTCCCTCGACGATGACTCGTATCAGGTGGTACTTGCTCTATGTGTTATCATCACTTTTGACTTATGACCTCTTCCAGTTCACCGTGCACCGCTATCCAATAGCCTTTGGTAAACTAAGAGTCATATCCAAGTCAAGAGGTTATCCCGGAACCTAACCAAAACTTCCGCTGCCTCTGAGGCTGCTATTCGGTTATGAGAGAGTCTGAGAAGCGTCTGCTTATCATTCTTTCATTTCATGGTTCCACCTCTTTCTAAAAGTGAACACATAGCCTGATATCGACTTACACTGGTCCTTCTTTGATTTTTGGATCTGAGAAACTGTAATCTAAGAAGATTTCGTCTTGCTCCGTAAGCCAGTACTATGAAAGTACTCTTACAGCATTCGAACATCCCTTATCCAGATTACTTTGATATCCTCCCACTACGCAAACGACATAGTTGATATCAGGTTGTCTTTTTACAACATTGCATCTATAAGGATTTCCACACATAAAGTGTAGGAAACTGCTTTGTCTTCATCTATCTCCTTCATGTGTTCGAAACACATATCCTTTAGATAGATGTATATTCTGTCTCTGAAAGGCAATAACCTTTCTCAGAAGTATGCATGTTTAAAACAAACCATAATCGTATAAGGTATCTAGGAGAAGTACAATGTTCTTATCGTTAGAACGAACGATCTTAAGAACATGCTCTAACTTCTACTCAATCTTATATCTCGATTTATTTAGACAACCATTATTTTATATCTGACAACATTTTTTACATTGTTGCCAATGATAAAATGTTATCTACATAAAATCTCCGAGAAACACCACCTTGTTTCCATTACGTCTTCAATACACCTTTCGTCTATGCCTTTTGATGAATCCATCAATGGATTATCCCATCAATTCGCAAGTTCCACGACTCATAGCTTTGTTTCAATCCATAATGGATTTACTAAGCTTGTATTCTAAATGATCTTGCCTCTTAACAATAATCTTTATTGTTTCCTAAGCAGGCACATTTAGATCTAGTACTGCCTTTGTGCAGAGCTAGGGATCGATTTCATCATTACCAGATCCAGAGTTAAAACTCTTCTAGTCTTATGAACAACCTCCCACTGCAATGGCGTCCCGGTGTATAATAGTAATAACAGTAGGTGCAGTATGTGGTGTACCTCTACTCGGTTTGGCTGGTTCCTAGTCTTTGTCCTTTTTCTCATTCCAAGGTACTGCGTCAGTTCGGGCTTTGTGGTTCTTCTAATAGTCTTTCTCTAAGAACCGGGCGTTACACGTCCTTCTGGTTCATAGTACTATAGAACACACATCACTTTGTTCATCTAGGATATCCTACAACCATATTGAATATGCCGTTGTCTCTAGGAATATCCATAGAACATAGGTAGTTCCGAACAACTTGTCCTTTTACTATTAGAATTCTATTTCTTATTGACTCACCATCTCTACACGTAAGTGTATGGTGTAGTCATTTGAGACTTAATCTCAATCTTTGATTGTGTTACGTGGTAGCCTCCGCGACTAAGTCGCAGGCTTCCAATGGATATAGTTTGAAGGTTCCCCGTAATTGCTTTGTGACTAAAACACTTCGCTTTTATGGCACATCAAGCATTCTAATCCATCTTCGAGCATTCTTAAAAAAACTACTCGCACCTTACACATATCATTGATCATTATTAATACTTGTCCGAATTCTATCCTTTACCAAAAGGTTTGTTTAGATGTATTATCCTCCAAATTCAATCCTTAGGTCGGAAGGTCCATTCCTTCAACTATAATTGATCAAATCAATTTCGACCATTTGAATCTTATTTGAAAATACTACTAAGTATAAGAATTCACAAGTTAATGATTTAATGAAGAAATATCTAATCAAGTAAAACAAGTTATAGAACGGTTTGTTGCATCGTGGCAGACTTAGGATCTATCATTCATATATTGCTATCTAATGTACCATAATAGATAATGCCATTATTTCTTATCAAAATCATCAAATGATTAAAGAAATAAAATATCCATTAATAGAAATCCAGAACTAAACGTTCTTTCTAAAAGGGTACATAACGCAATAATCTTGAAATGAAATCCTATTTAACTACTAAAGCAGATAAATGTCTTCCACCGCAACAGCTGCTTCCTCCACAGCTTTTGCCCGTGTAGACTCGAACTCTCCTTATCTAAGTCGCCGGGTTTTCTGGAACCCCTGCATTCAAAAATGCACATACCGTCAGTGGTTCCATATCTACACACCAGAATTCCGGTAGATAATACCGCTGACTATGTTTTTACGACTAAAGAAAAATTGGTACCTCTGAGAGGACATTCAGACTTCCAGTGTCCAGACTTGTTGCATCGGAAGCACTTGCCCCTTGGCTTTGCAGCCCCCACTCGTGGTACAGTCTTCTTGACACCACTGGGTTTCCAGGCTTGCTTCCTCCTCTTGCCCCTACCTCCGACAGGCTTCAAGCCTTTGGACTTGGTAGCTACAAGCGCTTGAGACTTGCCCTTCTTGTAGATCCCCTCTGCCGCCTTTAGTTCAGTCAAGAGTTGTGCAAGAGAATAAGATAGTTTACCCATATTATAGCTCATGCGAAACTGCTCAAAACTAGGGGTCAGAGACTGGAGTATGATGTCGACTTGCGTCTCAGCATCAATTTGAGCTCCTAGGATCTCAAGCTCATTCAACAGACCCATCATCTTAAGAACGTGCTCCCCTACGGGCGTTCCTTCAGACTGAGTAGTTGTCATGAGGACTCTCATGGCTTCTTGCCTTGCCGCACGATCTTGCTCCCCAAACTTCTCCTTGAGGTTAAACATCATATCATAGGCAGTGTCCATCGACTAATGTTGGGTTTGGAGTACATTTGACATGGAAGCCAAAATATAACACCTAGCCATTTCATCAGCCTTTTTCCACTTCCGATATGCCAGTTTTTCCTCATCAGTTGAGGCAGCCGTGGGCTCAGCAGGGCACACTTCATGGAATACAAACTTGTACTCCTCCGAAGTTAGGACAATGTCTAAATTTCTCTTCCAATCAATATAGTTGGGGCCAGTGAGCTTATGCTCCTTGAGTATCATAGAAAGTGGGTTCATAGCTATTCTCTAAACCTATAAGCACATTTAAACAAACAATCAATTTAATATCCGATATTATCTCCCTCAAATAATATCATTAAATCACTAATCACATCTAAAATCCTATCAGATAAGGCAAGCCACGATAGTGTGGACGTTTACCCATCCAAATGATTTAGCAATTAGATTTGCTTCGGTCGTACATCACTATAGCGTTACTTCGATGGGAAGAATACTATAGAGCGTACCTAAGTGTAAACCATTACTCAGTATCTAAGAAGATTGTTTGGGACTCGTATATCACTGCAAGCCACGATAGTGTGGACGTTTACGTTAACGTACGTTTCCTTCACTCCCTTCTATAACTGTCTACATCAATCGTTCCAAAATCCCATTCAATGCAGCAAGCCACGATAGTGTGGACGTTTACTACACCAAAAGACTTTTACAATTGACATCCAGTTACTTGAAGCATTCGATTTTGTAAATCAAGACGCGGAGAATCATAAGTGTGTTGGGATATGTCCTTCGATCCTACGTGTGCAATCGATAAAGTCATAAGGTCGTCTATGGATGTTAAATGATTATTCGATAATAGTAATTGCTGGGAGCAATATAATATTGATCGATAATTGTACCTACAGGGTCACACACGGACTCAAAGATGATGTACGATGCTTGATATATATATATATATATATATATATATATATATATATATATATATATTGATTTAGAATCAATATTTACGTGGATTTAATTCAAATGCATGGGATGCATGGCTTGCATGGATGCATGTCACATAGTGTGACATGGCATGCCACACAAGCAAGTGGGACCACATACAATGCATAGTGGCATGTGTATGTGACATGACCTTTCACCTCCTTTGTAACTCCTTTTGCATGTTAATGGTGCATAATTGATGCCCATTATGTTGGAGGTTACAATGGGGTGTTATGGCATGCATAATGATGCTAATATATGGATGAAAATCAGATTTTCATCATACATAACATTGAACCACGAAATCCACACAATAGAGAGAAAGGAGATAGTGTTCTTGGAGAACCGACTCGATCAAGCAAAGTGTTCGTCATCCGGGTTCGTGTGCAACACGTAGAGGCCGGGCCATTTGTGCGGCTTCAACATCCGGACGATCCAAAGGCGTGACGGGGTCATTCCAAAGATGAACAATTCGTGGCTGATCCATTAAGGTGGTTCAATCGACTCAACACCACCTTAACCAACGTCAATGATCAACAAATGTAAGAACTCGTTGATCCCTATATATATATATATATATATATATATATATATATATATATATATATATATATATATATATATATATATATATATATATATATATATATATATATATATATATATATATATATTAGATGTGTATATATATATGTTTATATGTGTTCTTATACACATTATGTGTGCACTAAGATCCAAGCATGATAGATTTATATGCTTTACACGCTTCCTCACACACGGTATATCGATCGGATCGGTGTACCGATACATTCAATTGGTATCAGAGCCTAGGGCTCGTGCACACTTTTGTGTTGGACACGAAGGTTAAATCAACATAATTGGATTATATGTTTAATTGTGATTATGTGATTAGATGTAAGTCCGGCCACCGTTAGTGGTCGGGTGAATGAAATTGTCGTTTTTTACGTACGATTGGCCATAGTTTTGGAGGGCTGCGTCCCTTGGAATCTTTTGTAATAGATAGGTTTTTTCTATTCAAAAATGTATTGTTCAATGTGTAAGCAATGGATTGAATCCATGGATCGACATTGGATATCGGCTATCCGGCGAAAAAGAGAAGGAACGAAGCAAAACGAAGCGAAACGGGCGAAAACCGGGCTGCTGGAGCAAAACGGCGGGCGCCGTTTGTGCTCCGGCGGGCGCCGAATGGATTCGGCGGGCGCCGTTTTGGAAACGGCGACCACCGAAAGGCTGATTTATGGTCTGCCCCCTTCTGTACCCTTTTGGCGGGCGCCGTTTTGGAAACGGCGACCGCCGGGTGTGTTCGGCGACCGCCGTTTGTGAAACGGCGGACGCCGTTCGTGGTTTTTGGGGTACAGACTAAGGTTGACCTAAATCGGCGGGCTAGGAACTGAAACGGCGGGCGTGGACCAGTCCAGAAGATGTTCAAGGCCTAGTTTGTTGCTTTTAATATTTTCGTTTGAGAGTTGTGAGGTTCTAGGGGCCTTTCGATTACGTATTTAATTGCTTTGCTAGTTATAGGATGTTTTATGTTATAAATGTTCAACTTACATATAAACACCTATGCATGCAAGTTCCCAAAATAATGAGTTTAATGTCTTGTCCAAAACATCACACCCATAAAGCCCTCGATCATAAGTTGGTAGGTCTGCCTCAGCGGGGTACTACTTGTTATCTTGGGATAAGTGGGAGTAAGGGTTAGATCCTTACACGTGAGTTTGGTTTTCTCATCGATAGATCCACTGCAGGCGTGGCTATCGAGACATGAGATGAGAATGGGACTCTCATCGACCGAGAGTGACATTAGATGTCATTGACATGGGATGTCTACCTATCTTGGACTTCTTAAGTGCGGACTCAGTCGGCTTAAGAATTTGCAAGATGAGGGTCTTGGGATTGTTTTGTTCAAGGGAACAAAGATATTAGATATCGATTGAACAAAATGGAATAAATAAGTAGCTTGTCAGACAACCTTATTTGTTTACCGCTTTGTGAATGTTTACATACTTTATTTATCTTTCTTTTGTAGTTTATCATGTTACTTTCAACTCGATTCAAGTTTGGTTCAATTCTTGATTATGAAAAATTGAACAACATAAATTTTCTTGATTCACAACGTAATTTGAGGATGGTCCTCAAATACGAAGACAATGAAAATGTGTTAAATAACCACATCCTAAGATATCATTGAACAACTCAATAGCATGTTCGGGGAATATGCTAAGATTGAGCGGTTCAGTATGACCAGGGTCATTGCTTCAGCTAGGCTGGAAAAATGGAAATCTATGGAATCACATGTGCAACAAATGATTGGATTATTTGCTTCAAGTGAACGCCTAGATTTTTCCTATGATGATTATTTGGCAACCGATTTCATACTTCAATCTCATGATGGTTATAATGCCTTTAGGCTAAAATTTCCATATGAATGGTTTGAAGAAATCGCTTCGTGAGCTCCACGGGATGCTCAAGGCTGCTGAGTCGGCGATAGAGAAAGACCCTAAGAGGGAAATTCTTATGATATGGGATAGGGTAGTCAAAAGAGCATGGGCAAGAAGGTTACTAGGGTTCCTAGGGAATCTCAATGCGTCTACTGCAAAAGTGTTGGACACTATTTGCAAACATATAAAAGTTCATATTTTATTCAATTTCAAAACAAATGCCTAATTTGTCTTTCATTTGATGGATTATAAGGTTATGATTATTTCACCTCGGGGAGTGATTTAATCCAAAACACTTAAGTTCATCAATGACACAAATTAGAGACTTTCGAGCCATTGGATGGCGTGAATCGATTGTCTGGTTGGCTCCCTCATATTTTATGAGAGATAGGGCTTCAATTGCATGATAAAATCGCTGGTTAGAAAATTTCGAGTTTTCACTTACGATTTATCACGTTTTGATATTGGAATAATTGTGAACTGGAATTCGAATAAGAGTCAATTATCGAGAATAATTGAACTTTCCCAAAGTTCAAAGAAGATGTGAAGAACGGGGTTGCTTCATCTTCAGGTATTAATGTTATAGACATTAAACTTCACAAATTCTACTTCTTGGGTATTGGATGCCAAATGTAGTTCTCACATTTGTATGTAGAGGAACTACATAGAAGTATAAGTTTGGTATGTCAATCTACGGGCGAGAAATGGAGCGAAGGTCGCTGCATTAGCCGTATGATCATATGATGTTGTTTTGCCTCAGGGCCTTGTTTTAAGTATTATAACTATGTATTTTTTCGTACCTTAAATAAACAATGAATATTGGTTCAGTATTGGATACTGATGGATTAGTTTTTCACTATTTAAATAGTTTGATAACTATTTTAATTGTGAACTATTCTTTGTTTTGGTACGATTATTACATTATTTATTTATACTTTAAACTCAACAAATCATATATAACATTAACACCAAAGGCCGAATCGAATAAGTCTCAATGAGACATAACTGTAACATTGTTGATTAGATCAAAATCTAAACATGCAACGAATCTTCTTTTAGAAGGCATTCTAGAATCATTTGACTTGGAGTCATTTGATACATGTAAATGATGTGTGATGGACAAGATAACAATGTCATCTTTCTTGGAGAAAGGAGAACATGTGAGTGATTAATTAGGGATGATCCATATTGATGTATGTGGAACCTATCAGTTCACAAGCACATGAATGTTATGTTTCAGAAAAGAGAAAACAAACTATATTAGATATAGTTCGACCATTCGATGAGAGGTCTGAATGAACTACTGGTCTCTTTTGGGAACACACAATTCTTGACTTCAACCTATACACTGAATAGGACACCGTCAAAAGCTGTTGATAAGACACCATACTAGGTATGGAAAGGGAAGGTCCCTAACTTGTCTTATATCAAGTTTTGGGGATGTGAAGCTTATGTGAAGAGAAATATCTCTACAAAGCTTGAACCCAAATCGGATAAATGTTTCTTTGTTGGTTATCCAAAAGAAACACGAGGGTACCACTTTTACAACCAATCCGAGAACAAAGTCTTTGTTGCTCGAGATGGTGTATTTCTTGAAAAGGTATATCTTTCCATGAAAGTAAGTGGGAGCTCAGTTGAATTGAACGGAGTTCAAGAAGACTTGAACGAGGTTCAAGAAGAACAAACTGAGATGGAGACTCAAGACTTGGTTGAGAGTACTCCAGTGGTTTTAGAAACCACACCTAACCCTCGAAGGTCCGGAAGGATTAGATCTCAACTTGACAGATACATAGGTATTCTGGCAAATGAGAACTATGAAATCATGCTTCTAGAAAGCAATGAACCTTCAACCTATATCCAAGCTATGACGAGTCCAGATTCCGAGAAATGGCAGGGTGCCATGAAATCCGAAATGGAATCAATGTCAGAAAATCAAGTTTGGAACTTGGTCGATTTGCCTAAAGGGGCTAGGCCCATTGGATGCAAATGGATTTACAAGATAAAAACAGACATGAATGGAAAACCTAGTGTTTTCAAAGCAAGGTTGGTGGCAAAAGGATATAAACAAATTCACGGGGTGGATTATGATGAAACCTTTTCACCAGTTGCTATGATTAAATCCATTCGGATTCTCTTAGCCATTGCTGCTCATTATGATTATGAGATATGGCAAATGGACGTTAAAACCGCCTTCTTGAATGGGATTCTAGTAGAGGATGTGTTTATGACACAACTAGAGAGTTTTATCGATCCTAATCAGGCTGAGAGTGTATGCAAGCTTATTAGATCCATCTATGGATTAAAGCAAGCATCTCGGAGCTGGAATCTTCGGTTCGATGAATCCATACAAGAGTTTGGATTTCAAAAGAACATGGAAGACTCTTGTGTTTACAAGAAAGTCAGTGGGAGTTACGTTGTATTCATTGTGTTGTATGTCGATGACATACTCCTTATTGGAAACAATGTTTCTATGCTTAATTCTATTAAAGAATGGCTTGAAATTTTTTTTTCAATAAAGGATCTTGGAGAAGCACAGTACATATTGGGCATCAAGATCTGTCGGAACAGATCGAAAAGGATGTTTGGACTTAGTAAAGCGACCTATTTTGAAAAGGTGTTTGATAAGTTCAGAATGAAAGACGCCAAAAAGGGTCTCATTCCAATTACTCATGGCACATCTCTTAGCAAGATTCAAGGCCCTACGGGGCTTGATGAGCAAAAGAGGACGAAAAACATTCCTTATGCTTCGGCAGTAGGGTCTATAATGTACGCCATGATATGTACACGACCGGACGTATCTTATGCTTTGAGCATGACTAGTCAGTTTCAAGGAAACCCAGGTGCGGCGTGTTAGACTGCGACCAAGAATATTCTTATGTACCTTAGATGGACAAAAGAATATTTTGTTTTCTTTGGAAGACAAAAAAGAGTTGATGTTAACAAGCTATTTGAATGCAAAATTCATAACAGACTAAGATAATTTCCGATTTTAATCTGGTTATATCTTTTGTCTAGATAGAGGTGAAATTTGCTGGAATAGTTCCATGCAATGCAATATAGCTGTTTAAACTACAGAAGCTGAGTACAGTATTGCATTGGATGCAATAATGTTGGCAGTTAAGATTTGAAAGTTCTTGAATGAACTAGGTGGCGTAGCTAGCTCAGCCCATCCGATAGTTCTCTATTTATAGTAGAGTTATCGCGCAAGCCAATGAGCTAGGAAGCACCACAAGTCTAAAACTGGTGCTCAGGAAGTTCCACATTATCTGGGAGATAGTTTTGTGGAGACATCGAGATAATAAAGTTGCAACTTTTGGTAAGGTTGCAAACCCGCTTTCTAAACCTCTCCAGCAGTTTAAGGTTGAGGCTTTCACGACTGCAATAGAGATCAGACATCTTAGAGATGGGTTGTGATTTCTATTACTGTATTAGATACTTTTGGAGATTTGGTAAACATTCACTCATATGTATAATACATATTTCTTCATATAAATATGGTTTAATTTATATGAGTTGTCCAAATGATTAAGTGATATCAATTGGGTTATGAGGTCGACTTACCATCATAGAGAGAGATAATATTGTGTGAGATTAGAGGGTTTTAGAGTGAATATCAATCCTTGTAATCATCGGCAATATTATAGTGAAAGTTCTCGTCGTTCCTCCCGTGGTTTTTCCCGATTTGGGTTTCCACGTAAATTCCTTGTCTTCTTTTCTTGTCTCCTTCTATATTTATTGTTGAGTTATATTCAGGGTTCCGCATATTGTTCGTACTATACATCGTCGTTCTACAACAGTCTCAATACCTTTATATACAAATATTATTGTTCTACATGTTTAATTATTTTTTATCATTATATTAGTGTGATAATGATAATAATTTATTTGTATATATTTATCAATATATGTATTATCTCTTTCTCCTTTTATTTTTTTCTTAATTTTCTTATTTTTCTTCCAATCCGTTAAGGAGAAAATACCAAAACACTAAACGATATTTAAAATAAAAATTAATTATTATTAAATTAAAATTAAGCGTCTATTAATATAAATTTTATATTTAGTTAGTACTAAGGTATTAATTGTTATTTTTGAATTATTTTTTTATTTATACATGTGATGCAATGAAATTTAATTATATAAATTCAAATTATTATTTATTACTCAAAAAACAAGTATTAAAAAATGACGCTAATTTTTAGAATTAATTGAAATTTAGTATCTTAATACATTGGAACACTGAAAATTATATATTTTTAATAATAGAAGTAGAATATCATAATCAACACAAATATTTTTAAAAATGTCCGATTTGTTATAAACTCAAGAGAATTGAGAGATAATAATATAGTAGAAAGAGAGACAATATGAGAGGAGAATAGAATTGTTATCTTATGGGAGACCCCTTTATATAAGATACAAAGTAGGGTTTTTGTCTTGTTCACCAAGAAAGGGTAAACTAGTCATTCACTAATTAATAATATTCATAACACTCCCTCTTGAATGAATATTTACAGGATTGCTGCCTCGTTAAAACCTTGCCAGGAAAACCCAGTGGGATAAAACCTCGACGAAGGAAAAAGAGTACAGCCTGCTCCCCCTGATTGTAATCACCGAAGATCTTTGACTTTTGAAAGTAGTTTTTGGTGATCAGTATTCTCATTAAAACCTGTAACTAATAAAACCATATAGGAAAAACTTAGTTATTCAAATATACATTTTGGTCTTCAGGACACAACCTTCGAATTGTCGAGTTTCACATTCATTTGTATTATTGTATATTTTTCGTCCTTCTGGGACATGCCTTTACAAGACATATATTGACTAAAGCATTTGCAATTGCTATAACCGGCCGGTAACTCTGATGGAGTATTTTAGATGCGTCTAGTGTTCAATATACATTTCTTCACAAATAAACAATAATGTGAGCTTCAATTCACAATCATTTGAACTGCAGGTTCAATATCTCAGTTTATCTCGCAAACAAATTCATATGGAACATACTGATGTCCTCATTAATTATTATCGAGTGATGTACATGTCTCGTTAAAAACCTCGTTATAAATGCTGGAAATCGATATCCCGGGGTATCAAAAATTGCGAAACCGATAACCCCTACCGAAATCCCATCGCCGGAAACCGATCACGAACGACACGAAGAACCGGGCTCGACAAGAGTATCGCCGCGGGATGAACCCGCGGCTAAACCCTAGCCGAACCCCATCGCGGGGTTCGCGATCGCGCACGAGGCGATCGCTGGGGCTGCTCCGGCAGCCCCGGGCGGTGAGTCCGGCGACTCACCGCCACCGCCCGAGGAGGGCGGTTCGCCCAGCGGCGAACCCGCCGCGGCTCCAGCCGCGGCTGCCCGACGATCGACCACCCCGGCTCCCAGCCGGGGTTCCTCGCGTGTGCACGCGATCGAATCCTAGGTTCGATCGCTCCCTCGGCTCCCAGCCGAGGGTTCCTCTCGAGCTCCGCCGAGAATCTCGAATCCTCGTCCCCGGAGTTCGTCGTTTACCCGGATCGTGTGTTCATGCATGTATCACAATTTAATTGAACATAAAATCACACAAGGAGTTTTATGATCATACCTTTGATTCGTTGTGCGGAGAAACGAAATCAATTGAAGACCTTTGAATCTTCCCACGTATTCCTTGCACTCCGTTCGAACGTCGGGTGGGCGACGATCTATCGAACTCCTATGGATCTCCTTCAACTCTCTAGAATATCAAGTATGATAATCTTGTCTTATTATTTATGAAGGCCATGTAGTGCTTTTATAGGCTACGTAGGGGATCTAAAGGAGGTGGAATATTGGGCTTCCAATATTGAAGATTAAATTGAGCCCACTGCTCAAGTCCATTAATCCTTATCAATATTAATTAATTTATTTTCCACTATATAAATTAATTGCACTCCCAATATTAAACCATATTATATCAAATAATATTTCTCCGGTAGTATTATTTATTCCGTGTATTTAAGATTTAAATATCCATGAATAAAATTAATTTATTGCTAATTAATTTATTCATCTCTTTAATCCGAGACTAGTACCATTCAACCTTAATTATTGTGCGGAACGAATCCACTCATGAGGTTTCACAATAATTCCTTATGAACTCATCTCGGGGATATTATCAACCCTTCCGGGATACACTGTCCGGTCAATCATTCACGGCATGCCATATATGAAATATAGTGACCCAACTTAACCGGTAATTAACCCAATAATTAAATCGGTTAATTCCTTTGGTAAATCAAAGTCACTTATATTAAATATACACACCCGCAATAATATCGGGGATTAAGAATAAAATACACTGAGACTCGAATCGATTATCGCCGGCAATCCTAATCGATGAATCTCAACGATCCGCTCAATACACCAAGTGTACAAGTGTGATAAAATAATTAAGACAAATTATTTTCTCTCTCACACAACGACTATACCGATGGATTGGTCCGGGTCCATCTAGGTCGTGAGCCACTGTTTGATTAAATACGAGTAACCGATAGTATGATCTTCTGTGTGGGCCCGACACACCATACTAACTACAACGTATAAAATCTAGGACTATGATTTGCATATATTTAATTAATAATAATTAAAAGAAAACAATTGTTTATTAATTTAATAGATTAAATGCTATGACCGGGAGTTTACCGTTACTTAAATCTAGACATTAAGTACACAACTCCAACAATCTCCCACTTGTACTAAGGTCTAGTCATTTCCTCCAAACTCCCGGTTCTCATACTCATCACGTGCTTTAAAGTGTACTTCCGAGAAGTACTATGTGAGTGAGCAATCTAGGTTGCCGCTCTGAAGTTATCTTGGTGACTACTACGTCGTCTCCCTCGACGATGACTCGTATCAGGTGGTACTTGCTCTATGTGTTATCATCACTTTTGACTTATGACCTCTTCCAGTTCACCGTGCACCGCTATCCAATAGCCTTTGGTAAACTAAGAGTCATATCCAAGTCAAGAGGTTATCCCGGAACCTAACCAAAACTTCCGCTGCCTCTGAGGCTGCTATTCGGTTATGAGAGAGTCTGAGAAGCGTCTGCTTATCATTCTTTCATTTCATGGTTCCACCTCTTTCTAAAAGTGAACACATAGCCTGATATCGACTTACACTGGTCCTTCTTTGATTTTTGGATCTGAGAAACTGTAATCTAAGAAGATTTCGTCTTGCTCCGTAAGCCAGTACTATGAAAGTACTCTTACAGCATTCGAACATCCCTTATCCAGATTACTTTGATATCCTCCCACTACGCAAACGACATAGTTGATATCAGGTTGTCTTTTTACAACATTGCATCTATAAGGATTTCCACACATAAAGTGTAGGAAACTGCTTTGTCTTCATCTATCTCCTTCATGTGTTCGAAACACATATCCTTTAGATAGATGTATATTCTGTCTCTGAAAGGCAATAACCTTTCTCAGAAGTATGCATGTTTAAAACAAACCATAATCGTATAAGGTATCTAGGAGAAGTACAATGTTCTTATCGTTAGAACGAACGATCTTAAGAACATGCTCTAACTTCTACTCAATCTTATATCTCGATTTATTTAGACAACCATTATTTTATATCTGACAACATTTTTTACATTGTTGCCAATGATAAAATGTTATCTACATAAAATCTCCGAGAAACACCACCTTGTTTCCATTACGTCTTCAATACACCTTTCGTCTATGCCTTTTGATGAATCCATCAATGGATTATCCCATCAATTCGCAAGTTCCACGACTCATAGCTTTGTTTCAATCCATAATGGATTTACTAAGCTTGTATTCTAAATGATCTTGCCTCTTAACAATAATCTTTATTGTTTCCTAAGCAGGCACATTTAGATCTAGTACTGCCTTTGTGCAGAGCTAGGGATCGATTTCATCATTACCAGATCCAGAGTTAAAACTCTTCTAGTCTTATGAACAACCTCCCACTGCAATGGCGTCCCGGTGTATAATAGTAATAACAGTAGGTGCAGTATGTGGTGTACCTCTACTCGGTTTGGCTGGTTCCTAGTCTTTGTCCTTTTTCTCATTCCAAGGTACTGCGTCAGTTCGGGCTTTGTGGTTCTTCTAATAGTCTTTCTCTAAGAACCGGGCGTTACACGTCCTTCTGGTTCATAGTACTATAGAACACACATCACTTTGTTCATCTAGGATATCCTACAACCATATTGAATATGCCGTTGTCTCTAGGAATATCCATAGAACATAGGTAGTTCCGAACAACTTGTCCTTTTACTATTAGAATTCTATTTCTTATTGACTCACCATCTCTACACGTAAGTGTATGGTGTAGTCATTTGAGACTTAATCTCAATCTTTGATTGTGTTACGTGGTAGCCTCCGCGACTAAGTCGCAGGCTTCCAATGGATATAGTTTGAAGGTTCCCCGTAATTGCTTTGTGACTAAAACACTTCGCTTTTATGGCACATCAAGCATTCTAATCCATCTTCGAGCATTCTTAAAAAAACTACTCGCACCTTACACATATCATTGATCATTATTAATACTTGTCCGAATTCTATCCTTTACCAAAAGGTTTGTTTAGATGTATTATCCTCCAAATTCAATCCTTAGGTCGGAAGGTCCATTCCTTCAACTATAATTGATCAAATCAATTTCGACCATTTGAATCTTATTTGAAAATACTACTAAGTATAAGAATTCACAAGTTAATGATTTAATGAAGAAATATCTAATCAAG
This sequence comes from Euphrasia confusa, assembly GCA_954870475.1. Classification (NCBI taxonomy): domain Eukaryota; kingdom Viridiplantae; phylum Streptophyta; class Magnoliopsida; order Lamiales; family Orobanchaceae; genus Euphrasia; species Euphrasia confusa. Next base: position 31,888,422 of record OX940950.1, read on the forward strand.
TAAAACAAGTTATAGAACGGTTTGTTGCATCGTGGCAGACTTAGGATCTATCATTCATATATTGCTATCTAATGTACCATAATAGATAATGCCATTATTTCTTATCAAAATCATCAAATGATTAAAGAAATAAAATATCCATTAATAGAAATCCAGAACTAAACGTTCTTTCTAAAAGGGTACATAACGCAATAATCTTGAAATGAAATCCTATTTAACTACTAAAGCAGATAAATGTCTTCCACCGCAACAGCTGCTTCCTCCACAGCTTTTGCCCGTGTAGACTCGAACTCTCCTTATCTAAGTCGCCGGGTTTTCTGGAACCCCTGCATTCAAAAATGCACATACCGTCAGTGGTTCCATATCTACACACCAGAATTCCGGTAGATAATACCGCTGACTATGTTTTTACGACTAAAGAAAAATTGGTACCTCTGAGAGGACATTCAGACTTCCAGTGTCCAGACTTGTTGCATCGGAAGCACTTGCCCCTTGGCTTTGCAGCCCCCACTCGTGGTACAGTCTTCTTGACACCACTGGGTTTCCAGGCTTGCTTCCTCCTCTTGCCCCTACCTCCGACAGGCTTCAAGCCTTTGGACTTGGTAGCTACAAGCGCTTGAGACTTGCCCTTCTTGTAGATCCCCTCTGCCGCCTTTAGTTCAGTCAAGAGTTGTGCAAGAGAATAAGATAGTTTACCCATATTATATCTCATGCGAAACTGCTCAAAACTAGGGGTCAGAGACTGGAGTATGATGTCGACTTGCGTCTCAGCATCAATTTGAGCTCCTAGGATCTCAAGCTCATTCAACAGACCCATCATCTTAAGAACGTGCTCCCCTACGGGCGTTCCTTCAGACTGAGTAGTTGTCATGAGGACTCTCATGGCTTCTTGCCTTGCCGCACGATCTTGCTCCCCAAACTTCTCCTTGAGGTTGAACATCATATCATAGGCAGTGTCCATCGACTAATGTTGGGTTTGGAGTACATTTGACATGGAAGCCAAAATATAACACCTAGCCATTTCATCAGCCTTTTTCCACTTCCGATATGCCAGTTTTTCCTCATCAGTTGAGGCAGCCGTGGGCTCAGCAGGGCACACTTCATGGAATACAAACTTGTACTCCTCCGAAGTTAGGACAATGTCTAAATTTCTCTTCCAATCAATATAGTTGGGGCCAGTGAGCTTATGCTCCTTGAGTATCATAGAAAGTGGGTTCATAGCTATTCTCTAAACCTATAAGCACATTTAAACAAACAATCAATTTAATATCCGATATTATCTCCCTCAAATAATATCATTAAATCACTAATCACATCTAAAATCCTATCAGATAAGGCAAGCCACGATAGTGTGGACGTTTACCCATCCAAATGATTTAGCAATTAGATTTGCTTCGGTCGTACATCACTATAGCGTTACTTCGATGGGAAGAATACTATAGAGCGTACCTAAGTGTAAACCATTACTCAGTATCTAAGAAGATTGTTTGGGACTCGTATATCACTGCAAGCCACGATAGTGTGGACGTTTACGTTAACGTACGTTTCCTTCACTCCCTTCTATAACTGTCTACATCAATCGTTCCAAAATCCCATTCAATGCAGCAAGCCACGATAGTGTGGACGTTTACTACACCAAAAGACTTTTACAATTGACATCCAGTTACTTGAAGCATTCGATTTTGTAAATCAAGACGCGGAGAATCATAAGTGTGTTGGGATATGTCCTTCGATCCTACGTGTGCAATCGATAAAGTCATAAGGTCGTCTATGGATGTTAAATGATTATTCGATAATATTAATTGCTGGGAGCAATATAATATTGATCGATAATTGTACCTACAGGGTCACACACGGACTCAAAGATGATGTACGATGCTTGATATATATATATATATATATATATATATTGATTTAGAATCAATATTTACGTGGATTTAATTCAAATGCATGGGATGCATGGCTTGCATGGATGCATGTCACATAGTGTGACATGGCATGCCACACAAGCAAGTGGGACCACATACAATGCATAGTGGCATGTGTATGTGGCATGACCTTTCACCTCCTTTGTAACTCCTTTTGCATGTTAATGGTGCATAATTGATGCCCATTATGTTGGAGGTTACAATGGGGTGTTATGGCATGCATAATGATGCTAATATATGGATGAAAATCAGATTTTCATCATACATAACATTGAACCACGAAATCCACACAATAGAGAGAAAGGAGATAGTGTTCTTGGAGAACCGACTCGATCAAGCAAAGTGTTCGTCATCCGGGTTCGTGTGCAACACGTAGAGGCCGGGCCATTTGTGCGGCTTCAACATCCGGATGATCCAAAGGCGTGACGGGGTCATTCCAAAGATGAACAATTCGTGGCTGATCCATTAAGGTGGTTCAATCGACTCAACACCACCTTAACCAACGTCAATGATCAACAAATGTAAGAACTCGTTGATCCCTATATATATATATATATATATATATATATATATATATATATATATTAGATGTGTATATATATATGTTTATATGTGTTCTTATACACATTATGTGTGCACTAAGATCCAAGCATGATAGATTTATATGCTTTACACGCTTCCTCACACACGGTATATCGATCGGATCGGTGTACCGATACATTCAATTGGTATCAGAGCCTAGGGCTCGTGCACACTTTTGTGTTGGACACGAAGGTTAAATCAACATAATTGGATTATATGTTTAATTGTGATTAAGTGATTAGATGTAAGTCCGGCCACCGTTAGTGGTCGGGTGAATGAAATTGTCGTTTTTTACGTACGATTGGCCATAGTTTTGGAGGGCTGCGTCCCTTGGAATCTTTTGTAATAGATAGGTTTTTTCTATTCAAAAATGTATTGTTCAATGTGTAAGCAATGGATTGAATCCATGGATCGACATTGGATATCGGCTATCCGGCGAAAAAGAGAAGGAACGAAGCAAAACGAAGCGAAACGGGCGAAAACCGGGCTGCTGGAGCAAAACGGCGGGCGCCGTTTGTGCTCCGGCGGGCGCCGAATGGATTCGGCGGGCGCCGTTTTGGAAACGGCGACCACCGAAAGGCTGATTTATGGTCTGCCCCCTTCTGTACCCTTTTGGCGGGCGCCGTTTTGGAAACGGCGACCGCCGGGTGTGTTCGGCGACCGCCGTTTGTGAAACGGCGGACGCCGTTCGTGGTTTTTGGGGTACAGACTAAGGTTGACCTAAATCGGCGGGCTAGGAACTGAAACGGCGGGCGTGGACCAGTCCAGAAGATGTTCAAGGCCTAGTTTGTTGCTTTTAATATTTTCGTTTGAGAGTTGTGAGGTTCTAGGGGCCTTTCGATTACGTATTTAATTGCTTTGCTAGTTATAGGATGTTTTATGTTATAAATGTTCAACTTACATATAAACACCTATGCATGCAAGTTCCCAAAATAATGAGTTTAATGTCTTGTCCAAAACATCACACCCATAAAGCCCTCGATCATAAGTTGGTAGGTCTGCCTCAGCGGGGTACTACTTGTTATCTTGGGATAAGTGGGAGTAAGGGTTAGATCCTTACACGTGAGTTTGGTTTTCTCATCGATAGATCCACTGCAGGCGTGGCTATCGAGACATGAGATGAGAATGGGACTCTCATCGACCGAGAGTGACATTAGATGTCATTGACATGGGATGTCTACCTATCTTGGACTTCTTAAGTGCGGACTCAGTCGGCTTAAGAATTTGCAAGATGAGGGTCTTGGGATTGTTTTGTTCAAGGGAACAAAGATATTAGATATCGATTGAACAAAATGGAATAAATAAGTAGCTTGTCAGACAACCTTATTTGTTTACCGCTTTGTGAATGTTTACATACTTTATTTATCTTTCTTTTGTAGTTTATCATGTTACTTTCAACTCGATTCAAGTTTGGTTCAATTCTTGATTATGAAAAATTGAACAACATAAATTTTCTTGATTCACAACGTAATTTGAGGATGGTCCTCAAATACGAAGACAATGAAAATGTGTTAAATAACCACATCCTAAGATATCATTGAACAACTCAATAGCATGTTCGGGGAATATGCTAAGATTGAGCGGTTCAGTATGACCAGGGTCATTGCTTCAGCTAGGCTGGAAAAATGGAAATCTATGGAATCACATGTGCAACAAATGATTGGATTATTTGCTTCAAGTGAACGCCTAGATTTTTCCTATGATGATTATTTGGCAACCGATTTCATACTTCAATCTCATGATGGTTATAATGCCTTTAGGCTAAAATTTCCATATGAATGGTTTGAAGAAATCGCTTCGTGAGCTCCACGGGATGCTCAAGGCTGCTGAGTCGGCGATAGAGAAAGACCCTAAGAGGGAAATTCTTATGATATGGGATAGGGTAGTCAAAAGAGCATGGGCAAGAAGGTTACTAGGGTTCCTAGGGAATCTCAATGCGTCTACTGCAAAAGTGTTGGACACTATTTGCAAACATATAAAAGTTCATATTTTATTCAATTTCAAAACAAATGCCTAATTTGTCTTTCATTTGATGGATTATAAGGTTATGATTATTTCACCTCGGGGAGTGATTTAATCCAAAACACTTAAGTTCATCAATGACACAAATTAGAGACTTTCGAGCCATTGGATGGCGTGAATCGATTGTCTGGTTGGCTCCCTCATATTTTATGAGAGATAGGGCTTCAATTGCATGATAAAATCGCTGGTTAGAAAATTTCGAGTTTTCACTTACGATTTATCACGTTTTGATATTGGAATAATTGTGAACTGGAATTCGAATAAGAGTCAATTATCGAGAATAATTGAACTTTCCCAAAGTTCAAAGAAGATGTGAAGAACGGGGTTGCTTCATCTTCAGGTATTAATGTTATAGACATTAAACTTCACAAATTCTACTTCTTGGGTATTGGATGCCAAATGTAGTTCTCACATTTGTATGTAGAGGAACTACATAGAAGTATAAGTTTGGTATGTCAATCTACGGGCGAGAAATGGAGCGAAGGTCGCTGCATTAGCCGTATGATCATATGATGTTGTTTTGCCTCAGGGCCTTGTTTTAAGTATTATAACTATGTATTTTTTCGTACCTTAAATAAACAATGAATATTGGTTCAGTATTGGATACTGATGGATTAGTTTTTCACTATTTAAATAGTTTGATAACTATTTTAATTGTGAACTATTCTTTGTTTTGGTACGATTATTACATTATTTATTTATACTTTAAACTCAACAAATCATATATAACATTAACACCAAAGGCCGAATCGAATAAGTCTCAATGAGACATAACTGTAACATTGTTGATTAGATCAAAATCTAAACATGCAACGAATCTTCTTTTAGAAGGCATTCTAGAATCATTTGACTTGGAGTCATTTGATACATGTAAATGATGTGTGATGGACAAGATAACAATGTCATCTTTCTTGGAGAAAGGAGAACATGTGAGTGATTAATTAGGGATGATCCATATTGATGTATGTGGAACCTATCAGTTCACAAGCACATGAATGTTATGTTTCAGAAAAGAGAAAACAAACTATATTAGATATAGTTCGACCATTCGATGAGAGGTCTGAATGAACTACTGGTCTCTTTTGGGAACACACAATTCTTGACTTCAACCTATACACTGAATAGGACACCGTCAAAAGCTGTTGATAAGACACCATACTAGGTATGGAAAGGGAAGGTCCCTAACTTGTCTTATATCAAGTTTTGGGGATGTGAAGCTTATGTGAAGAGAAATATCTCTACAAAGCTTGAACCCAAATCGGATAAATGTTTCTTTGTTGGTTATCCAAAAGAAACACGAGGGTACCACTTTTACAACCAATCCGAGAACAAAGTCTTTGTTGCTCGAGATGGTGTATTTCTTGAAAAGGTATATCTTTCCATGAAAGTAAGTGGGAGCTCAGTTGAATTGAACGGAGTTCAAGAAGACTTGAACGAGGTTCAAGAAGAACAAACTGAGATGGAGACTCAAGACTTGGTTGAGAGTACTCCAGTGGTTTTAGAAACCACACCTAACCCTCGAAGGTCCGGAAGGATTAGATCTCAACTTGACAGATACATAGGTATTCTGGCAAATGAGAACTATGAAATCATGCTTCTAGAAAGCAATGAACCTTCAACCTATATCCAAGCTATGACGAGTCCAGATTCCGAGAAATGGCAGGGTGCCATGAAATCCGAAATGGAATCAATGTCAGAAAATCAAGTTTGGAACTTGGTCGATTTGCCTAAAGGGGCTAGGCCCATTGGATGCAAATGGATTTACAAGATAAAAACAGACATGAATGGAAAACCTAGTGTTTTCAAAGCAAGGTTGGTGGCAAAAGGATATAAACAAATTCACGGGGTGGATTATGATGAAACCTTTTCACCAGTTGCTATGATTAAATCCATTCGGATTCTCTTAGCCATTGCTGCTCATTATGATTATGAGATATGGCAAATGGACGTTAAAACCGCCTTCTTGAATGGGATTCTAGTAGAGGATGTGTTTATGACACAACTAGAGAGTTTTATCGATCCTAATCAGGCTGAGAGTGTATGCAAGCTTATTAGATCCATCTATGGATTAAAGCAAGCATCTCGGAGCTGGAATCTTCGGTTCGATGAATCCATACAAGAGTTTGGATTTCAAAAGAACATGGAAGACTCTTGTGTTTACAAGAAAGTCAGTGGGAGTTACGTTGTATTCATTGTGTTGTATGTCGATGACATACTCCTTATTGGAAACAATGTTTCTATGCTTAATTCTATTAAAGAATGGCTTGAAATTTTTTTTTCAATAAAGGATCTTGGAGAAGCACAGTACATATTGGGCATCAAGATCTGTCGGAACAGATCGAAAAGGATGTTTGGACTTAGTAAAGCGACCTATTTTGAAAAGGTGTTTGATAAGTTCAGAATGAAAGACGCCAAAAAGGGTCTCATTCCAATTACTCATGGCACATCTCTTAGCAAGATTCAAGGCCCTACGGGGCTTGATGAGCAAAAGAGGACGGAAAACATTCCTTATGCTTCGGCAGTAGGGTCTATAATGTACGCCATGATATGTACACGACCGGACGTATCTTATGCTTTGAGCATGACTAGTCAGTTTCAAGGAAACCCAGGTGCGGCGTGTTAGACTGCGACCAAGAATATTCTTATGTACCTTAGATGGACAAAAGAATATTTTGTTTTCTTTGGAAGACAAAAAAGAGTTGATGTTAACAAGCTATTTGAATGCAAAATTCATAACAGACTAAGATAATTTCCGATTTTAATCTGGTTATATCTTTTGTCTAGATAGAGGTGAAATTTGCTGGAATAGTTCCATGCAATGCAATATAGCTGTTTAAACTACAGAAGCTGAGTACAGTATTGCATTGGATGCAATAATGTTGGCAGTTAAGATTTGAAAGTTCTTGAATGAACTAGGTGGCGTAGCTAGCTCAGCCCATCCGATAGTTCTCTATTTATAGTAGAGTTATCGCGCAAGCCAATGAGCTAGGAAGCACCACAAGTCTAAAACTGGTGCTCAGGAAGTTCCACATTATCTGGGAGATAGTTTTGTGGAGACATCGAGATAATAAAGTTGCAACTTTTGGTAAGGTTGCAAACCCGCTTTCTAAACCTCTCCAGCAGTTTAAGGTTGAGGCTTTCACGACTGCAATAGAGATCAGACATCTTAGAGATGGGTTGTGATTTCTATTACTGTATTAGATACTTTTGGAGATTTGGTAAACATTCACTCATATGTATAATACATATTTCTTCATATAAATATGGTTTAATTTATATGAGTTGTCCAAATGATTAAGTGATATCAATTGGGTTATGAGGTCGACTTACCGCATAATGAAGTCCCAATGGTTGAACTGATATACTTGAATCATATAGCTGTTCCTGGTTCGTATAATCGAGTACGGACAAACCGATAATACAAAGAACTAGATTGTAATGTGTACTATAGCGCCGCTTCATGGGCTAGTGATGTGGGACATCAAGTACAATTACATAGATATTAGCTGGGAGCTAATGATCGAACAGACCCGACTGGAATAGTATTTGAGATTTCGAGTCATAATACTATTTCATTGACTGTCGAGCAATTTCCTTTGACCTGAGTAGTCGAGAGTGATTCCATTGTGAAATGGTGTACTTTGATACAAGTAAACGCCTTTCGTAAAAGGAGGTTATAAAACTTGTTATTGGGTATATAAGGAAGCAAGTGGGAGAGCTTGGATTGACAAGATGGGATTGTCCTCCATTTTTTAATGGGATATATGTCTTACCGGCCACTTGGAGAGTCGAGACTGTGGAAAATACGTGGCCACGTCCAGATTCATATCATAGTGATAAATCTGGTTTTACAGTCTGTCTCAAAGTCCAAGAAAGGTTTGAACCGATTGAGGATGACTCGAGTCTTGCCTCAAGTTCAAACTTAGACATAAAGTGACAACAGGAAGTTGGCAGCACACTGGCTCTGAAGGCCAAGTGGGAGATTGTTGGGATATGTCCTTCGATCCTACGTGTGCAATCGATAAAGTCATAAGGTCGTCTATGGATGTTAAATGATTATTCGATAATATTAATTGCTGGGAGCAATATAATATTGATCGATAATTGTACCTACAGGGTCACACACGGACTCAAAGATGATGTACGATGCTTGATATATATATATATATATATATATATATATATATATATATATATATATATATATATATATATATATATATTGATTTAGAATCAATATTTACGTGGATTTAATTCAAATGCATGGGATGCATGGCTTGCATGGATGCATGTCACATAGTGTGACATGGCATGCCACACAAGCAAGTGGGACCACATACAATGCATAGTGGCATGTGTATGTGGCATGACCTTTCACCTCCTTTGTAACTCCTTTTGCATGTTAATGGTGCATAATTGATGCCCATTATGTTGGAGGTTACAATGGGGTGTTATGGCATGCATAATGATGCTAATATATGGATGAAAAATCAGATTTTCATCATACATAACATTGAACCACGAAATCCACACAATAGAGAGAAAGGAGAGAGTGTTCTTGGAGAACCGACTCGATCAAGCAAAGTGTTCGTCATCCGAGTTCGTGTGCAACACGTAGAGGCCGGGCCATTTGTGCGGCTTCAACATCCGGATGATCCAAAGGCGTGACGGGGTCATTCCAAAGATGAACAATTCGTGGCTGATCCATTAAGGTGGTTCAATCGACTCAACACCACCTTAACCAACGTCAATGATCAACAAATGTAAGAACTCGTTGATCCCTATATATATATATATATATATATATATATATATATATTAGATGTGTATATATATATATGTTTATATGTGTTCTTATACACATTATGTGTGCACTAAGATCCAAGCATGATAGATTTATATGCTTTACACGCTTCCGCACACACGGTATATCGATCGGATCGGTGTACCGATACATTCAAAGTGAAACTCGAAGTTTCTAACCAGTGATTCACCATGCGAACAACCCTATCTCTCATTAGATGAGGGAGCCGAGCAGACAAACGATCCATCTTCAAAAGAATGGTACGAATGTCTCTAATTTGTGTCATCCACATGACCAAGTGGCTTTGGCTCCATTCCACTCCCCGGGGTGAGAATGAGTCGACTTGAAGTCAGTTTCAGAAAGACAAATTAGGCATTGTTTGATAAACTTAATCAATGTTTCTTGTAAAAGGAATTACAAGAATTCTCCTCCAATGACATATCTATATGAACTTCGAAAGCTCATAAATGTCACCAAGAGAACATTAATGGAGACCATGGGAATGTTTCCATCCCCGCTCCCACTTAGCTTTTTATAACAAAGGGATACGCTATCTAATGCATAATTAAACACATAAGCATGCATACAAGCAATAAAGCACATAGCACATAGTCAAAATAATGCTAGAAAAATTATTTTTCCGACTATCATGGCTTTATTCCATCTCCGTATGCGTTTTCTAGTCTTCAGTCTTCGTTCTTGAATGCTCCATGTGACGAGAATATTAATTCCAATATTTAAATCTATTTATTTTTAATAGATCCAAAAGATACTCAATTCGAAAATTAAGTCAATCGAATAAATCAAAAATAAAATTAAATATTATTAATATTTTTATTTATTTATTTTCCTATCTAATTCTATTAAATCTCTAGAATAATCTATCCAAGTCCAACTTGGAATATTCTAGAAGACTTCTATAATAGAATAAGGAAATAAAATAAATTAGGACTCTTCTACTTTCCAAGATTAATTAATTTCCATTACTATGAAAATTCCCATAAAATAGGAATAATCAATTAGGAAATAAATCAATCCTAAATTAACTTTTATTCCTTTCCAATTCTATTAAATCTCTAGAATCCTATTCCAAGTATAACTTGGAATACTCTAGAAGAGTTCCATAATAGAATAAGGAAATAAAATTAATTCCAATTAATTCTTTTCCTAATCCATGAGAATTCCCAAAAAATAGGAAAACTCAATTAGGAAAACCGAATAAATTAGGAAAGTGAATCTTTGGTAGGAGTAGCATGGGTTGAGGATCCCCACACCACCCCCACCGCCGACCACCATCACCGGGAGGGCACCGCCGCCGCCTCCCCAGCCGGCCGGCCACCACCACCGCCTGCGGCAGCCCCAGCCGAGGGGCGATTGATCCCTCCCCATGGCTTCGGTCATGGGGTCGATCATGGGGTTGATCGACCCCCCGGTTTTCGTCCTCTCCGTCTTCTTCGTCACACGAGTTCTCCGGCGGTCGTCTCGGCATCGATCCAACGTAAATAAATTACAAGAAATAAATTTACAATTCCAGTATCGATTCTATACATGAAATCGACCCTATACACTTTCCGGAAAACATAGAACAATAATAATAAATCTAAATTCAGTCAACCCCCGAATTTTTACTATTACAAGCATTCATCCACACAAAACGAATCTCGACATGTCCGAGAGTTTAATAACGAATAATCATGGCAAAATTAAATAGCAATTAATTAAACGAATAATTAACAATTAATTTAAACCATGATAGTCGGAATCCCTGCAAGGTAGAACACAATTGAACACATACATGAACACGAAACCAAACGCTCTGATACCAATTGCTGGAAATCGATATCCCGGGGTATCAAAAATTGCGGAACCGATAACCCCTACCGAAATCCCATCGCCGGAAACCGATCACGAACGACACGAAGAATCGGGCTCGACAAGAGTATCGCCGCGGGATGAACCCGCGGCTAAACCCTAGCCGAACCCCATCGCGGGGTTCGCGATCGCGCACGAGGCGATCGCTGGGGCTGCTCCGGCAGCCCCGGGCGGTGAGTCCGGCGACTCATCGCCACCGCCCGAGGAGGGCGGTTCGCCCAGCGGCGAACCCGCCGCGGCTCCAGCCGCGGCTGCCCGGCGATCGACCACCGCGGTCGATCGCCCACCCCGGCTCCCAGTCGGGGTTCCTCGCGTGTGCACGCGATCGAATCCTAGGTTCGATCGCTCCCTTGGCTCCCAGCCGAGGGTTCCTCTCGAGCTCCGCCGAGAATCTCGAATCCTCGTCCCCGGAGTTCGTCGTTTACCCGGATCGTGTGTTGATGCATGTATCACAATTTAATTGAACATAAAATCACACAAGGAGTTTTATAATCATACCTTTGATTCGTTGTGCGGAGAAACGAAATCAATTGAAGACCTTTGAATCTTCCCACGTATTCCTTGCACTCCGTTCGAACGTCGGGTGGGTGACGATCTATCGAACTCCTATGGATCTCCTTCAACTCTCTAGAATATCAAGTATGATAATCTTGTCTTATTATTTATGAAGGCCATGTAGTGCTTTTATAGGCTACGTAGGGGATCTAAAGGAGGTGGAATATTGGGCTTCCAATATTGAAGATTAAATTGAGCCCACTGCTCAAGTCCATTAATCCTTATCAATATTAATTAATTTATTTTCCACTATATAAATTAATTGCACTCCCAATATTAAACCATATTATATCAAATAATATTTCTCCGGTAGTATTATTTATTCCGTGTATTTAAGATTTAAATATCCATGAATAAAATTAATTTATTGCTAATTAATTTATTCATCTCTTTAATCCGAGACTAGTACCATTCAACCTTAATTATTGTGCGGAACGAATCCACTCATGAGGTTTACACAATAATTCCTTATGAACTCATCTCGGGGATATTATCAACCCTTCCGGGATACACTGTCCGGTCAATCATTCACGGCATGCCATATATGAAATATAGTGACCCAATTTAACCGGTAATTAACCCAATAATTAAATCGGTTAATTCCTTTGGTAAATCAAAGTCACTTATATTAAATATACACACCCGCAATAATATCGGGGATTAAGAATAAAATACACTGAGACTCGAATCGATTATCGCCGGCAATCCTAATCGATGAATCTCAACGATCCGCTCAATACACCAAGTGTACAAGTGTGATAAAATAATTAAGACAAATTATTTTCTCTCTCACACAACGACTATACCGATGGATTGGTCCGGGTCCATCTAGGTCGTGAGCCACTGTTTGATTAAATACGAGTGGCCGATAGTATGATCTTCTGTGTGGGCCCGACACACCATACTAACTACAACGTATAAAATCTAGGACTATGATTTGCATATATTTAATTAATAATAATTAAAAGCAAACAATTGTTTATTAATTTAATTGATTAAATGCTATGACCGGGAGTTTACCGTTACTTAAATCTAGACATTAAGTCCACAACTCCAACAATAAAACCCTGTAGGAAAAAATACTCGAGGAAAAGAGTACATGGCATTCACATTCATATTGTGGTGATTGTCTCGTTAAAAACCTTTAACTAAGAAAACCCTGTGGGAAAAACTTAGTAGAGAGAAAAAGAGTGCAATCACTGGTCTTCGGGACCAATCACTGGTCTTCGGGACCTTGTCTTCAATATCATTTTTTTCCATAATGACATATGTAATTAATATGATATTGTATATGTTCTGATTTACATTTCCTTTCATTTAAGGAATCTTAAAATCCATCCAGGATTTTCATGTATGTATCATTCGATGCATATATTTATCGTTGTTGCTGCCATAAATATTAGGTAGCGTAACTTAATGTCATCTTTCAAAATATTTGATTAACATCGAGTTTCTGCGAAAAACTCTTGAGCAACTAATCTCGCTTTTATATCTCACCACATAATTACTCGTTTTTCGTACAAACACCCACATATATCCTTCTGGGATAAAATTTTAAGGTGTATACTATAGAGTCAAAATATATTATTATTTAGCGAGTCATGCTCAGCCTCAATTGCTCGTTTCAAGTGCTGCTGGCACACTATCATTGATTTAAGTTTTGGATCCAAATTTTCTAGAGCAACCCTTGAGGCAAATATGTCGTTGACGACTTTCTATTTTTCCATGTTGATGACAATTCAATATATCAACCAAATCTTTAATCATTTCCCAAAATATTTAATTTGGTTGTTCCGCAATCCCACAATTTTCTATTATCACGTGCACATGCTTTTTCAATAATATTTTCATGTAACTCTCTTCAGGAGATTTTGAGGGTGACTAAATTTCTTTGTTTTTTCGCGGATTTATTTTATATCTTGAGATCGATCTATTACGCTTCAGGCGTATATTAGAATCAACATTTGAGTTGATCTATTTGGTATTTGAACTCTTATAGTTCATTTTATCACAAATATATGTGATTTTGTCACACCTTCATTAATTTGGGAGATTACTTGCTGAATATTGCAAGTCACTTATTTTCATGTTTAAGTACATTTGTAGTACTCGTGGAGATAATTAGTAAAACTCTTCCGGAGCTCACTCTTAACATGTCATCATTTGCATAACAGTATTTACCAATGATCCTTCGGGGATACATTATCATTATCAATGATCCTTCGGGGATACGGTATCTTTACCAATGATCATTCGGGATCAAAATATATCTCAATATATAATTTTCTCAGAAATTACATTTAATTGGAATCGACTTTTTCGATATTCATTTGTTCTGATTTTCAAGGACATCCTTCAGGGATAATTCATATAATCATTGTTTCAACGAGAACAATCGAATTTGGCGTACTTTGAGTATCATGATTTAACCTTATTCAAAAACATTTAATTGCTACAAGCAATTTGATTTGATATTTTTGCAGGAATATCCTATCATGATGTTCTTCAAGAACATTTAAAATTAAATTTTGATATTTAATCATGAATATCATATCATAATGTTCTTACATTTAAAACTTATTTCTACTACGGGAGTAATTTAATTTGATATTTCTAAACTTATTGCTACTACGGGAGCAATTTAATTAGATATTTATCGAATAATATCAAATTATGATTTTCTTCCAAAACGATCAATATAATTGTTTTTAACCAGAGTATATGTTCTTCAGGAACAGTCATTTTAATTGATATATTAAAAATAATTGATTTGATATTACTTCAGAAATATCAAATTTTTCATGGGGATTCAAACTCATGTGGCTATCACAATATTCAAGCAAATAACCATCGGACTATTCAAAACTTTTCCTAAAGTTTCACCCACTTTGGAATTCAAGAAGTAACTCAATTAATTTCGAGTTCGCACATACATGACTTGACCACGAAAGACTCGCACGATGTTCTTCAAGAATATTTAATTTTGATATTTTTTCGAGAATATCATGTCACGCTGTTCTTCAGCAACATTAAAAACTTTAATTGATTTATTAAACATATATAATTAATTTGATATTACTTCAAAAATATCAGATTATAATTATTAATTTGATATTATATCAGATTATAATGTTCTTTCGAAACATTAGACATTTACTTGCTTCAAGATGAGCAATTTATGAAGAAGTTCATGAATATCAGATTACAATGTTCTTAGGGAACATTTGATATTACTTCAAAAATATCATATTGTAATGTTCTTCAGGAACATATTACTTTTGTGAAGAAGAGTAGAAGAAGTAGATATATTTATAATTATTAATAAATATAAACATAAATATAAATTCTTGCCTTTGAGTTCGGATCTTGGATGAGTAGAACTTCGATGAAGAACGCGGTTGAGCTTTCGATGAAGAACGCGGTTGAGCTTTCGTGGTGATAACGTGTTATAAACTCAAGAGAATTGAGAGAGAATAATATAGTAGAAAGAGAGACAATATGAGAGGAGAATAGAATTGTTATCTCATTCGTATGGGAAGACTCCTTTATATAGGATACAAAGTAAGGTTTTTGTCTTGTTCACCAAGAAAGGGTAAACTAGTCATTCACTAATTAATAATATTCATAACACGATTATATTATTATACTATACTATAATGTATTTACACTATATATATATATATATATATATATATATATATATATATATTATACTATATATTTACAAATAATGTATTATATTATACACTACAATTAATATATTATACATTGTTGTTTGCTTAATCAAAATTTGCATGTATTCCTTGATTTTTTTGTGAATTTTTTGAATTTTTTATCTCAAATTATAAATGGATATCTTTATTTAACAAATTTCTTTTTATACACTAAATTATACTAAGTCTTAAAATTCCCTCAATTCTGTTGACTACCATTTCTAAAATTAGTATTCAACATTTTAAGAACCATAAAATGCCCTCATCTCTGTTGGATACTGTTTTTATAATTAGAATTAAACATTTTAAAATTTTGTGTATTACTTTTTGAGCAAATATACTAAATATGTAAAGAAACTAAATAAATTAAATGACAGATTAAAAAAATATCAACAAACTCTGATTAAATCAAAAATATTTCTAAAACACCAAAAAAAATTATATAGTAAATCAAATAAAAAGTTTTTCACCAACATGCAATATATTGCCGATGTGAACGTTGAAAAAGTCGGACATTATTATATTTACAAGCAAAAGTCTGGCATTATTATATTTATAAGCATAAATAAAATGATCATTAAAAAAAATTGATCGACAAACAATACTCAATGTGACCCTATTAGAATTATCAGATTATTAACAACGTTTCGATTAAATTTCCGTTCATAAAATAATTAGTAACAAAAAAATAATTAAATTTTATAAATATAACAATTATTCAATCAATAATAATTCAGGATAACATACAATTTATCGAGTGATAACATGCATGCCCAATGAAAAATTGATCATTGTTTAAGTAAATTGTACTTAAATCTTTTTTCATTTGTCCGTTGATATTTCCAAACAATTTATTTTGATATTTTGAATACTTTTTGGGTTATGTTTTAACAGTTTAAATGGTTATTCATGTTTAAACTATAAGTGAAATTAATTTAATTATATTTTTAGCTTTAAAGACTAATTATTTACTTATTTTATGTTCATGTTTTATTTTGATTTGAGTTACCGTCAAATTCTTTACTTATTTGTTAATATTCCCTCCATCCCCTTAGATAGTGCATAGAGAAAGATGCACGTAGATTAAGAAAAAGTGATTTTTTGTGTGTTTAATAATATAAAGTAGGGGTATAATATGTATTGATGTGTAAGTATTAATGTAGTTAGTTGAAAAAGTAGTGGTATAAGAGTAAATAAATATGTATTGAGAGGATAAAGTTGTGAAAAGACATTTCATTTATGGAAAGTGCACTGTTTTAAGGGATGAACTAAAAAGGAAAGTACGCATTGTTTTAAAGGATAAAGGGAGTATGAAATTTTCAAATGGAACTAAACTCATTGTTGTTGAACCAATTGGTTTGTAAATTTGATTTATACAATGAAATGATACTTAATTATTTTAACATTAATATTAATAGACTTTTATATACTATCATTTAGATTTGAGAATGACTTTATTAAAAAAACTATTTTTTAACGCAAAATATATATTCGATTAAATATAAATTAGGCTTAATTGAGAATGATTTTATTAACAAAACTATTTTTTAAAGCAAAATATCTATTCGATTAAATATAAATTGAACTAAATTTAGTCTATAAAGAAGTATTTGTAATATCATTATGATTTTTTATTGTACTATTTCAATTATATTATTCACTTGATGTTTATTTGTCAATTATCAATGTCTGCATCTAACATGCATGAGTTTATGTTAAACATTAAATTTAAGTAGAAAGAGCACTACTCCAATAATAGAAAGTTGAATTAAATACACGTGCATCGCACGGGAATGACTAGTTAATTGCAGTTTGATTCATTGGAGTTGAGGATTCTATTAATTTTAATTATGTTCAATTTTAAATTAAAAATGATAAAATGTAAAATAAAAAATTGTTATGATAAATGATTTAATGTAAAAAATATCTATTTTATGCTAAAATAATAATCATTATTTTTAAATTTTATTTTATAATATACAAAAATTATTCTTATTATTATCATAAATATTTAATTCAGTTCAATGGAATTCACAATAAAAAACGGCCATCTTGTGGTTTGTTGGGCATTCCTAATTCCTGCTAGCTACAAAATAAAAGTAACAAAAATCATTGTGAAGCATTGCTCGTGACATGTTCATTGGATTCAATGATGCATGGGTTGAATCACGTGAAACTATATTTTTCAATTCATATGAAAAAATATTTGAAATGCATAATTAATTAATATATAAAAATGTATATTGTTGAAGTCGAGTAAGGAATTCGGATTGTGGGGTATCGATTTGCTTAAAGCTCAATCACCGAAAAAAAAAAGCGAATCCATTTTGTCTAAATCCAAATAAAACTTTCGTATATGTTAAAATTAAGATGGTCACGTTATCTGCATATGAAAAATTCACTGTTCTTTAAAATTAAAGAATCAATATAACTCTGATCTTTATCAAACCTATAAAATAATTTCAGTATACTCTTTTAAAAAATAAGTATAATTCAACAATAATTTCTTACAAAATTAATTAAGTGTAAAAAATTTATAAAAATATATTGATATTAGACATATGTATATATAGAGTTTCTTTCTTATGGGGACCAATCCGTACGAATTTAACAACGTGAATATTTTATTATTTTTTATTCAATACAATCTCTTTTAATTTTATTCCATATTAAATTAATTTTATTCCTATTTTTTATCCTTGCCAATTTTATTTTTTTTCAAATGACTCAATATAAATTTATTTTATTTTAATTCCTTCCTCAAAATAAAATTATTGCGCAAGTAATTCTCATGGTCGAATATCAACATGAACCAGTACATTCAACAACGGTCAGACAAACTACTTGACAGTGTTTAAAAAAAGTTGATTTTGACTTTCTACGATGAAACTACCTCCTCGTCTGTTGTTTCTCGATGCCTATGTTTAGTGATGACGAAGTTGCTTTCATGCTCACGGTCGACCTTTCGAGATGGTTTTGTAAAATAGTGATGAGAAGCTATGTTGGTGATTATTGTAAAATAATAAACTGGAAGGGAGAAGAATTAATCTCCCGTAAATCACAGAAAACCAATTAGGGTTCTGAGTTGTTTTTGTATATATATTCAATGATCAATAACGGGTTGTGCATGTGTTTATATATACACATGCAGTACCCCTAACCCTAAACAATAAGGACTAGAAAGCAATTAAAAGAAGTCGAATAAATTACATAAGAACCCTAATGATATGAAAGGAAGGAGAAGATTATAGCATGCAATATACATGCATGGATGCATGTGTATTCAATAGCCCCCCTCAAGATGGGAATAAATGTTTGTAATTCCCATCTTGCGTAGCAGATGAAGGAAAGCTTTTGAACCGAGCGCCTTAGTAAACAAATTTGCAAGTTGATCCTCAGTTTTCAGGTAGAACATTTTGAAGAGACCTTTATGCAACCACTCCCGGACAAGGTGACAGTCAATCTCAATATGTTTGGTGCGTTCATGGAACACAGGGTTGGAAGCAATATGCATGGCCGCTACATTATCACAGTAAAGAAGAGCCGGTTGAGAATGATTAATATCAAAGTCAGTGAACCAAAGAAGCTCACAGACAAGTGAAGCCATAGCCCGGTATTCTGACTCGGCTGAGGAATGAGATACCGTGGTTTGCTTCTTGGATCGCCATGCTACCAGAGAATCACCAAGAAACACACAATATCCAGTGACTGATATTCTGGTTTCCACATCAGCAGCCCAATCTGCATCACAATAAGATTTGAGGTGAATTGGTATAGATGCTGAGTAGAAGAGACCTTGACCTGGAGAACCCTTAAGATATTTAACCACACGAATGGCAGCTGACATGTGGAGGTCAGTTGGGTGAGCAAGGAAATGGCTATGAACCTGAATGGAGTAGGATATGTCTGGTCTGGTGAGGGTGAGGTATAGTAACTTGCCTATGAGTCTTCTATACTCAGAGGGATTGGAGAGGGCAATACCTTCATCCGTGGTAAATTTGAGTCCTTTTTCAAAAGGAAAGTTCACAGGTTTACTGTCCAGAAGAGCACAGTCAGAGATGATATCAAGAGTATACTGTCTTTGATTGATCACCAAACCAGAAGCATTTCTAGCAACTTCAATGCCAAGAAAAAACTTTAAATCACCCAAGTCTTTGAGTTGAAAACGTCTGGCAAGAAAACTCTTTAACTTGACAAGGGATTCTGAGTCATTACCTTCCAAAATAATATCATATACATAGATGTGTATGAAGGTGAAGGATGATGCTGACTTCAAGAGGAATAGAGAGGAGTTAGCAGTGCTTTGTGTGAATCCAAAGGACATAACTACTGAACATAGTTTTTCATTCCATTGTCTTGAAGCTTGTTTCAAGCCATAAAGTGATTTATGGAGTCTGCAACACATGTTGTGCTGATTTGTTGTTTAATATCCTTGTGGGAGAGACATGTAAACTTCCTCATGAAGTTCACCATACATGAAAGCATTATTGATGTCTATCTGAGTGAGATGCCACTGCAAAGAAGCTGCCAAATCCAAAACAGATCTCACAGTAGCAATCTTGGAAACAGGAGAGAAAGTATCAAAGAAATCTAACCCTTCTTGTTGAGTGTATCCTTTGGCAACCAACCTGGCCTTGTATCTCTCAATTGAACCATATGAGTGTCTCTTGATTTTGTATACCCATTTATTTCCAATCAACCTTTTGCCTGGTGGAACAGGTACCACTGTCCATGTTTTGTTGGCTTCAAGAGCTGCTATCTCTTTATCCATGGCTGCTTGCCATTCAGGTTCCATGGATGCTGCTTTAAAGGATCTTGGTTCAGTGTGTATGACTGTGGACATAACATAAGAGAGATAGGGATCATTCAACTGTGTGAATGTCAAGTGATCAGATATAGGGTATGGAGATGGAGGCAATGGGTGGACAGTGTCATGCTGTCTGACATGGAAAATCAAATTGCATTGATAATCAGTGAGGTAAGTAGGAGGTTTGGAATGTCTACCTGTTCTCCTAACAGGAATGACATCTGCAGGAGATGTGGTGGATAATGTAGAATCTGGGACAACAATGGGTGTAGATGGGGTAATGGTATGGTCAGTTGTGGATGGTGGTGTGTCTGCTGTGGCTGTAGGTGTATTGGTACTGGTAGGTTCACGTATATTGGTATTGGTAGGGACAGTTGATTGTGGTTGATCAATGGAGAAGTCTGGGTAGTCAAAAGGTGTATGGGATAGTGGAGAGTTGTTTTCTGAAGGAAGCTCTTCAATGTGGAAAGGGAATTGATCTTCATAAAACTTGACATCCGTAGCAGTGAAAAAGGTATTCATATCCAAATCATATAAAATATAACCTTTGACACCTTTAGGGTATCCAACAAAAACACTTATGTGAGCTCTGGTTGTGAATTTGGCTTTTCTGGGATCAGTATTTGCAGCATAAGTCAAACAACCAAAAACTCTGAGGGATGCAATGTCAGGTTCCTTGTTATAAAGAAAAGTGTAAGGGGTAGTGTTTTTAATGACTTTGGAGGGTGTTCTATTGATTAAATAGGTGGCAGTAAGTACACATTCTCCCCAGAATTCAAGTGGTACATTGGATTGAAACCTGAGAGCCCTTGCAACTTCCAATATATGTCTATGTTTTCTTTCAACCACAGAGTTCTGCTGTGATGTATAAACACAACTCTTTTGATGATTAATGCCATTTTGATTGTAAAAATCTGGCATGTCAAATTCCTTACCCTGATCACTTCTGATAGTCTTGATGTTTAGATCAAACAATGTGTTGACATATAGTACAAAGTTCTGCAACATATTCCTTGCTTGAGATTTTGAATTCATCAATATCCATGTAAATCTACTCTTATGTTCAACCACTGTGAGAAAGTATTTTGATCCATTGTGTGAGGTAACTGAAAAGGGACCCCAAATATCAACATGAATAAACTGAAACAAGGAAACAGCCTCATCAACATGTTCAGGAAAAGGCAATATTGTCTGTTTAGATTTATGGCAAATATCACAAGCATGGTTAATTAAAGTGCCAGGAATAGAAGGAAAATCTTTAATAACTTTATTCATAAGGATCATTCTGTTCACAGAAGGATGGCCCATTCTTTGGTGCCATATATTAATCGAAACATGATTAGGAAAACTACTATAACTATGCTCTTCTTTCTTCTGAGCCACTACTTCAAACTGATAGAGCCCTCCAACCTCTCTAGCTGTCCCAATCACTGTGGAGTTGAGTATGTCCTGTATAATGCAGTGGTCATGAGAGAAAGTCAGTTTAGACTGTGTATCCAGTAATAGCTTGCTCACTGAAATAAGGTTAAATGTAAAGGATGGCACAAGAAGGACATTGGTTAAGGTTATGTATCTGCTAAGGGTAACAGTTCCTACTTGAGTTACTATGGTACTGGATCCATTTGGTAATCTCAAAGTAATAGGCTGCCTTGTTTTGATATTTCTCATTCCTTTAGAAGTGTTAGTGATGTGATCACTAGCACCTGAATCCGATATCCACATATTCTGGTTTAGACTTAACAAACAATGTGAGGTTAAGGTATAGGAGCAGGCAGTACCTGTGGTTTTCTTATCATTGGT
Source organism: Euphrasia confusa (assembly GCA_954870475.1). Classification (NCBI taxonomy): domain Eukaryota; kingdom Viridiplantae; phylum Streptophyta; class Magnoliopsida; order Lamiales; family Orobanchaceae; genus Euphrasia; species Euphrasia confusa. Next base: position 31,910,505 of record OX940950.1, read on the forward strand.
GTTATGATTAATTCCCTGCAGCAAGGTACAAAGATGTTGATACTCTTTGGATGACAGTTAAACTGTTGAAGGCTCTTCTTGTTTCTCAACTTGATTAACATTGGATTTCTGGGAATAAGACTTGACACCTTTAGAATCCTTTCCAGTATATCCATTTAACTGAAAACATCTGTCAATGTTGTGGCCCTTCTTTCCACAGTGAGTACAGCTGTAGTTCCCTCTATTCTGATTTTGATTCTCAGAGGATGATTTATCATATCTGGGTGGATAACCATAAATCTCAAAGCAATTATCCACAATATGATTGTTTCTTCCACACTTTGTGCAAATCATTGAGCTTTTCTGATTTTGACCTGCTGATTTATTCCATGTTTGTTGACTTGTGGCTTTGGTATCTTGTTTGGCTGCCATGGCATTAGATTGTATGTTGGGTAGACTCATGTTTTTCAACTCCAAGTTTGACTCTTCTTGGGAAACAAGGCTAAAAATCTGATCCAAAGTAGGTAGTGGATCCTGGAGAAGGATCTGGTTTCTCAAATTCACATATTCATCATTGAGCCCCATCAAGAACGGCAGAACTTTTCTCTTGTTGGCTTTTTGCTGATTCTCCATCATAGCAGGACAATCTGCTGTAGGACAGATGGATGATGGTTCATAGGCTGTTATTTCACCCCAAATCCCTTTCAACTTGGCAAAATAAATACTGACAGAATCTCCTTCTTGCTTTGTACTTATTAACTTTTGTTCCAACATATAAACCATGTTATTGTTGGCTTTTGAAAATTTGTTTTGAAGTTCAATCCACACCTGTCTTGCTGAGGTATCATAGGCTGTGAATCCTCCCAATTCTTGTGACACGTTTGAGGAAATCCATGGGAGAACCATTATATTACATCTTCTCCAATCCATGAACAAAGGATCTGAGAGAGAGGTTAAGGAATCGAGCCATCAACAAAACCTTGCTTGTTCTTTGTTGTAAACGCGTGCATCATGTTTCTGCTCCAGACCTGGTAATTCTTTGCATGTAAGGGCTCGCTAACGAACTTCTGTCCAGGCGCCTCTCCATAATGTAAGTAGTATGGACTTGAAGGTTTTGATGGATCCATGGGATTTGAAACTGTCGATCACTACTCCCAGCTTCTTTCTCTTCTGTGTTCACCATCTTATTTGCGGAATCGCTCTGATACCATGTAAAATAATAAACTGGAAGGGAGAAGAATTAATCTCCCGTAAATCACAAAAAACCAATTAGAGTTCTGAGTTGTTTTTGTATATATATGCAATGATCAATAACGGGTTGTGCATGTGTTTATATATACACATGCAGTAACCCTAACCCTAAACAACAAGGACTAGAAAGCAATTAAAAGAATTCGAATAAATTACATAAGAACCCTAATGATATAAAAGGAAGGAGACGATTATGGCATGCAATATACATGCATGGATGCATGTGTATTCAATAATTATGAAAAGAAAAGGCTGCTTTTAATTCTTCTACCTCTAATTTTATGTTGGTGCTTTGAATTTGATGCTCAATTAATTTAACAAACTCATCGAAGAAATATTATTTGTTGAACTTTAATTAATTAATTTTTGATTCAGTGTTTGTGAGGAAGATGAATAAATAAATCAATTAATATATATAGAAACGTAGGATAAAGAGATAAATTATAGGACAATCAATTTAATAAAAACAATAAATTTAGAAGAGAGAGAAAATATTGAATAAAAATAAATAAAATATTCAGAGTTTTGTTAAAATTGGTACGAATTGGTTCCAAGGGGACTCTCTCTCTCTCTCTCTCTCTCTCTCTCTCTTCTCTCTCTCTCTCTCTCTCTCTATATATATATATATATATATATATAATATAAAATTAACTTATTTTACTAATTAATTAATTTAAAAACACTATTAATATGAGTAAACTATATAAATCGAGGTAAATTAAATCTCTTTTTGTTTGAAAATAATTTTAAATTTAATTTTTCATAAATTTAATCGATCGGAACTGAATCGAGTTGAACTAAACTAAAATTAATTGATTTAAATTTAACTGAATTGGATCAAATTAAAATTAAATCCAAAAAAACAAATGAGAACGTTCATTAATAATTATTGGCTCCAATTCTACTTTGTTAATTATGACTCGAATTGAATTATTATTTAGGAATAGATAAGAATTATATTAGAGTTATATTAGTAGAAGGATTTATTCCTATTTCTAATTGTTTCTAATTTAATAGATTTTTTATACTTATAAATTGAAGTTCTCCGTAGACGAAAATCATAGAGGAATTATTGTAACCTCAACGGTGTAGTGAATTTTCCTTTTTTTCCGTGGTTTTTTCCCGTGTTTTGGGTTTTCACGTAAATTTTTGTATTCGTTTTTTTCTTATGTCTTTTATTCGTCATCTTATGTAAATATTCGAGAGCCGTGGACAATTTAGTGTCCAATAATTGTAACAAGTGATATCAGAACCCCTTGATTGAGGTTCTTTGACGTGTGTATCGCAACATACTTAATAGTTCACGTTTTCCATGTCTCAAATAGTTACTCCCTTCGTCTGAGTGCAAAATGTGACAATTCTTTTCGGTTTGGAGATTAAAAAATTAATATTAAATGTGTTTAGTGGGATGTGATTAGATTTGATTAAATATTTAATTGTTACTATTTTATAAAAAAAACTTACTACTACCTCGATCTCTCAAAATTTTGCCTTTTTTTTTTTTTTGGTTCTAGATCTTTGCCAGATCACATATAGAAATATGTGGTGGAGGTTCACCCAATCGGAGTTGATGCTAGGGTTCATGTGCTTTCGGGATTTAGACATAATCGCGTGTGTATATGTTGGTTCAATTCACGTGTTGTTTCTGATCTAGAGTTGTAACTGAACACATTTCGATTTCCTTGAGAGCTCGAATAATACAGAAGCACCATCTCCCTCCCCGAGCACGTAGGTCGAAATCCTTGTTCATTTTCTTTGATTTCAATTGAGTTATACTCTTAATTACAAGTTCGTAGATACTTTTAGGTGTGTTTGATCGCTTGTTCGATGTCTGAATCACTTTTCACCACTGTTAGCTCAAAGCTCGGTTCGAAGCTTTTGAGTGCGTAGTTGTTTGATTGTGTTTGAATATGTGAGAATCCTCAACAAGTGGCACTGTATGTTAGAATCGATCCAGTAGCGTTGATGATGAAGGGTGGATCCGCGAAGTTTGAACTATAGAAAAAATGAATTTAACCTTTGGAGAATTAAGGTTCGAGTCGTGCTGGTGCCACATGGACTAGTCTCGGCACTGGATGCTCCGTTTCCACCACTTACACCGGTGAGCAAAGGGAAGGAGAAGGAGAAGGCATATAAATATAAGAGCACATAGTGTGATCATCTTGAACTTAAGAGATAAGGTGTTGAGAGAGGAATCTACTACCTATGGTCTATGGAAGAAACTGCAGAGCTTGTACATGACTAAATCCTTGGCAAACATGTTTTAATTGATGCAAAGGTTGTATGACTTTAAGATGTGTTTTGATAGATATGTGGTGGACTAGATGGATGACTTTGTGAGGTTGTTTGATGATTTGGAGAATGTACATGGTGAAATGAAGGAGGAGGATCAAGCTCTGTTTTTGTTGGGATCATTACCCTCTTCATATGACCAGCCAGTTAAAGGGTGCTTTGCTCTATGGTGGATTTCATGATTTAACTCTGGAGGAGGTGCAGGTAGAATTGAGATCCAAGGAGTTGAAAAAGGATTCTAAGAAGGAGCAACATCAAAATCCAGAGGGTTTGACAGTCACAAAGAAGAAGTCATGGAACAAGAAGAAACCCCAAGGTGGAGGTGATGCAGGAACATAAACCTCAGAGACAAGAAATCGATACCACTACAACAAGGCAGACCACATGAAGAAGAATTGCTACCAACTTAAGAATCAGCAAGGGAAATCCAAGAAACAACCTCAGTTAGCCGATGATTTAGAGTCTACATCAGATCTTGAGGATGCAAAGGTACTTGCAGTTACTTCTACCTGTAGAAATGGGGAATGTGTGCTTGATTCTGGTTGTACATTTCATATGTGTCTTGTGAAAACATTGGTTTGAGGACTTTGAGTTTCTTTATGGGGGTTCTGTGGTTCTTGGTAATAACCTTACATGTCAAGTGGAAGGTATTGGTTCTGAAAGGTTCAAAATGTGTAATGGATCAATCAAGAAGTTGACTAAGGTGAGGTATATTCCAGCATTGAGAATGAATTTGATATCCCTTGGTAAGCTTGATAGCTTGGGGTTCAATTTCAGTTCAGTGAATGGTTGTCTTCAAATTTGAAAGGGAACCAGTGTAGTTCTTGAGGGAGTCAATAGGAATTATCTGTATTTTCTTAAGGGTTCTACTTTGGTTGGTGAGAAATCCTTTGTTGCTTCCTTTGATAAGGTGGAGTTATGGCACAGAAGACTTGTTCATTTGAGTGAGAAAGAGATTCATGAGTTGGGCAAGAAAGGCATGTTTAATGAGGGCCAACTTAATAGGCTTAAGTTCTATGATTATTGTGTTTTGGGAAACGCTAGGAGGGCCAATTTTGGAGTTGGAAGGCATACAAATAAGGGAGTGTTGAATTATGTTAACTCTTATCTCTAGGGACCTCCTTGAACCAATACAAAGAGTGGAGGCAGGTACTTCTTATCCACCATTGATGATTTCTCAAGAAAAATATGGGTGATAATACTAAAAGCAAAGAGTGATGCATTGCAAAATGATAATGGTTTAGAATTTCTATTTGGTGAGTTCAATGCTTTCTGTTTTGAGAATGGTATTTCTAGAAATAAGACTGTGGCCTCTACTCAGAAAAATGGTGTTGCTGAGAGGATAAATAGGACCTTGCTAGAGAGAGTAAGGTGTATGCTTCTAAGTTCTGGACTTTGAAATTACGTCTTCAGCGTAGGATACCAACTTTTCGCGAAGTTGGCCTTAAACACAACGTCAACAGCTTCAGTCGAAGAAACACTCACACAAGTTCGTAGTATAAATAGTGGAGACAAAGTTTATGTAATATATTTCATTTCATTGAAAACAAAACGAAACTATTACACGAAATATGGTAGGCAAAACGATTACAAGAAGTTTCCCGAGTGTCGCAACACTCCTACTTACTAGTAATCTAGCACACGAGTACCTAGAGGTAAATCTCCGAACTCTAATCTTGGCACACAGTGCAAAAGCAACTACACAAACTCGAAGCTCGAAGCTATCGACTACGATTCTAAAAATCAGATTTAGTTCTCTCAAAATCGTCAAGTGAAATCTTCAGCATCCATAGGTTTATATAGTAGTGTCGCACATGTGGAGCGCTGATGTGGAGCATTCTCATTGGTCACATGCTTGGCTGATTTCACATTTCCATGGATGACATCACTTTGTAGAACTTGGATTCTTGAATCCTTGATTCTCGAATCTTTGAATCTTGAATCTTCAATTTCAAAATCAGACTTCAATTCAATCTTGACTCCATCGATCTCAATTCTTCATCTTCAATTTCTTGTGAAAATCTCTAAGTGTTGAAGCTTCGGAATTTCATCGTCTTCACGGTCGTCAATATCATTGAAGTAGTAAACACTAGAACCATTCTTCATTTTCTTGATTTGAGTACTTGGTGAAAGGAATCACGTCGAAAGCACTCAGTTGTTGAATCCAAGATAAATTGCACGAGTCGCCGGTTTTTACGTAAGGAGTGCAAAACCGGCGACTCCAGTCGCTGTTTCATGTCGCGTCCAAACCGGCGACTCCAGTCGCTGGTTTTCATCCAAGTCCATAAACGGCGACTCCAGTCGCCGAAACCGCACATACACAAAAGCGGCGACATCAGTCGCTGGAATTGCCCCATTCACCAAAAGCGGCGACACGAGTCGCCGTTTTCACTTCTCTTCAAAGCGACGACTCTGGTCGCCGTTTCTATGCAATGTCACTTTCAGCGACTCCAGTCGCCGTTTCACGCAACATCAAAAGTGGCGACTCGCGTCGCTGATTCCATGCAGTTTCAAAAGTGGAGACTCAAGTCTCTGTTTCCAAACGCGAAGTTGTTGACTTCGGATTCCTAACCTGTAATCTTGAAATCAAACAAAAACACAAACACAAATATGTTGTCGCCAAAATCAACATTCACAATCTCCCACTTTTTGCACAACTCATAAAAACAAGAAAAGTGAAATGAGATACAAGTATCTCCCCCTCAATCAGATTCATCACAAAAAAAAAAAAATATAACTAAGTAAAAAGATGAAAAACATCAATCAATCAATCAATGAAAAACCATAAAATACTTAGAAAAAATTTCAAACCAAACATCAAAAAAACTTAGATAAGAAAGCAAACCAAAATATCCAAGAGATAACCAAATATGAAAAACAATCCATGCACGAATGAGTTCAGAGTTGTATGCATGCAAAAACAGAATATGAAAAACGAGTTCAAGAGTTATGAAAAACAGAAATTAAAAAACTTGAAATTGCACTTCAATCTTTTGGTGAGCCGGTGGGAGTCGGATCACGTTCAGGACTCTCGATCAACTCTTCTTCATCATCTTCATAGTTGAAGCCGTCGTCAGAGCTTGAGTCTTCTTTTTCTTCTAACTCAGAATCAGTGTCCGGATTCCCAAAGATTTCGTACTCTCCGAAATCACCGCCAGAAACATCGTCAACATCCACAACGTTGACATCTTCATCATCCTGGTCCTTGAGTCCATCAGACGACATCGTGAACGACGCCTCTGGATTTGTGGTTTCCTCCATCTTCCTTTTTACCTTGTCCCGAATATCCATAATACTATCAAAGATATCATCATCAGTTTTCTCACCATCATCACTCACAACTTCGACAGCTTTGTGTTTTCCCTTGGACAACTCCACGTGAGCTTCTTGGATAGCATCCCTCACCATCTTGAGAATGAAAGTATTTTTCAAACTTGCATCGGGAGCTCCAACATCACCAAGTCCTCCCCCTTGTTGGATCTCCCATTGAAGTTTCTTGAACGACAACTTTTGTTTTTCTTGAGCTTCAATCATTCTGTTGTACGCGACAACGTGCTCAGCTTGACGCTTATCCACCAACAAGGAGTCAGCATAGAACTCTTGGACAACAGCCGAAGGAACCACATCACGATGACTATGGATCGGATGATGAGGATTTAGATGTGAAGGAATTCCCAAAGAGGGGCAAAAACCTTGAGGGACAACTTTTGGCATTTGTGCAGTCTGAGTCTCCGTTTCATCGACAGCAGCTGTCGTCTCGATTTTCTGGCGCTTCAAGCTTGGAGACTTGGTTTTCTTAGCTGCTGGCTTTCTTTTCTTTGAAGACTTCAGCGATGGAGGCGGAGTTAGAATTTCAGGAAGTGCATTCCTGTCAACAGTTGAAGTCCAGGGAAGATCGATGACTCGTTTTCCCGGATTAAGATACTTTTCGGTAATTTTCACAGCCCCATTTTTCTTCATCTTTTTCTCAGTTCCGGTGATCGGAAGGAAACCTTGAGAATGCAGCATGCCATATATCAGACACGGATGAGTGAGATGGATTCTCTTATTTTCAGGCAAGTCAGCTTGCCGAATGATAGCCTCATCCGAAGTCTTGGAATTTTACACAAGTCATCAAAAATTATTTGGCCAAGGTCAGCTTGTTCGCCGCAGCCGAGACGAAAGATTAGATGCATCAGCTCGGGAGTTATCACCGAGGGGTCAGGATTAGCAAACCAATTTGACATCCCCAAGGGATGGAGAATGCCATAGAAGGCTGACAGCTTGGACGGCGGTCGCGAAGCAGACTTCAGTTTTTTCAGAGTGACAAAAGTACCAACTTTCAAGTCATCAGCTCTTTCAGCAGCTGATGGTTGTTGGAATTCGATATCCCTGGTTATTTAAATTTGCGGAAACCAATAACCCGATCAAACCCTTCGCCGGAGATCACATGAACGCCGACTCATCCGCCGGAGTCCAGCCTTTGGAGACCACGCACCCGAAGGCACGCAGCCCGCCCCCAGCCGAACCCCCGCGAGGCGGGGTTCACGCGATCGATGATCGCGTGCGATCATCATGATCGATGGGGCTGCCCAGCAGCCCCCGCGGCGAGTCCGGCGACTCGCCGCCGCCTGGAGGAGCCCCGCCTTCACGGCGGGTGGGGTGCGGCACCAGCCCGCGCCCCCGGCGATTGATCCCCGTGATCGATCGCGAGCCCTCGGCCCAGCCGAGGGTTCCTTTCCTCCGCGCGCCGCCAAACCCTAGCGGGCGATCCCGCGGTCCGGTGGCTTCGTGACGCTACCGTCGTGGAGTAGCGCAAAATAATATTTATAATGCCTAAACTATTCACTAGCACAAGTACTAGTAGCAAGTATAGGGTCGATCCCACGAGGAGGCGATTTAGCTTATAGTTTTTCCGGCTTTGAATGCTCAATTGGGTTGTCACGTTTGAAAAGGTTTTGTTTTGGAGAGCAGTTGGGCACTGCCGAACCGTGGTCACCGTGTTTACTTGACTGAAAATAACAAATAACTTAAACAGAAATAAAACTAGCATGCAACCTAATTAATAGACTGAGCAATTAACAGACTCGACTAAGCAAATAAGTTGAACCAAATAAAGAATAAAGTATCCAGGCATTGACTCCCCTGACTTTCCCCTTGACCTATGTGATGCCGATCATCGGTACGTATATCATTTTGCTAACAGTTTTGTCTTCCAGTTATAGATCCCAAGTATTAACATCCCTATGATGTCACGCATATTAATACCCCGAACCCTTATTCGCTCTTATGTTTAAGTCCTGCCAGATCTCTCTCGACAGGTCTCCTGACGTTGACCAATTCGACACTATGTGACCGCATGAGTCTAAGTTGGTCAAGTCGCCTTTATCCTCCAAGCAAACCCGGAATGGCCAATAGCATGCCTGGACAGACCCAAGTCATACGACCACATCTCCAGCAACATGTTGTACTTCGCGGACGCCCAGTATCCCGGTCGCGTTGATCCACGTACTCCTGTGTTAGGCAAGTCGGGGTTCCCACTGGTCACTGTAGGATTGCCCAAGTCCCTAACATGCTTAAGTTACTACCCTGTTGAATCGGGAACAAAACTCAGCTAGTTGCTGTCATCAATAAGCCTCCCGGCATGGTCACGTCTTAGGGTTGGTCAGGTTCTGTCTTTGCCCAGATACAAACAGATTAGCTACTTATCATATTTAAAACGGAAAATAAAGTAGAATCAATAAGACGAACTGAACTTTGCATTGAAACGGGAAATTGTTCAAAGGGAAATAAAACTAAGTACGAAATCAAAAGCATAAAAACATAAAGTAAATTGTTTCTAGCCCGAGGGCTTAACAGAAAATAAACGCCGGCGAGTGGTGTTGCTCACGCGGCCGCCTTCTTCTTCGCTGGACAGGTTAGGGTTCGATCCGGATTGCTCGCTGCTCATGCGTCGTAGGGTTTCTTCATCAGTCGGTCTTCTTATATAGACGGGCTTGGATGGATAAGAGACGTGAGGGGGAAATACCTCTAAGACCGGACGAGAGTCCTTCTTAGGCGGGAGTATGAATCTGGTCCTCTTTAAAAGACTCCACAGAATTCAGGACTCCTGGTACACCGCATGCCCAACGTTCCGTCTCCGTCAATGTTAGTGCTTGCCCATGTACTTCCTTCTCTGACTGATTGAGGTAGCGGACCATGTGCGGTACTTGATCGAGCTCAAGTCTTGCTCCACCTGCTGACGGCCTAGTTGCTTGATCAACTCTGCTGGATCCTTTTCGTCAGTCTGGCTTGCTCAACGGATGCTCTTGACCATGGAAGGTGATTTCCTTGCCTCTTTCACACAGTGCGCTCCTCTTTTCTTCCCTTTACCTGCCCACCTGCAAAACTTGCCCAAGTACCCAAACGTGCCCTCCCAGACACAAAAAAAGTAAAAACAAACTAAAGACTCGATATACTTGACTCTAAAAACCTAAAAATGAGCCAAAAAATATGGCTCATCACACGCACACACTTTACTTCGCTTGTCCTCAAGCGTGCACGGTGACTTGCCTGCTCAAGCAGAAAACAAACAGGGGGTAGAGATAGAAAGAAAATAGAAGACTAAAGGACAGCATGCTTATCAAAATACAGAGAGTTGATCAAATGAACAGATAGTCAAAATCATAGTCAAGGAGATGCATAAAAAACGGTCAAGAGTTTGCAACAGGATTTTGGGATTCTCACTAAGTGTTTCTCTCTATGTAGTGGATGGGACATGCATTTTACTTAGCAAATTTCCTCCTAATTTCTTCTCTTTCTTACGGGCCTTAGCACACCCTTTTATTGGTGGATCTATTTTTTTCTTTTTCTTTTCTTTTTTTTTTTTTTTTTTTCTTTTTTTCTAGAGAAGACTTTGCCCTGACTTGCTCTTTTTATGTAATTGAGCATATTTGCAGGTTGGTCAGGGCAGTGGGAGTTTTCCCCCAGGTGATCAAGAAATTTTGGCTCGGCTCAAGGGGCTAACAAGGGTCTTCTTTTATTTTTAGTGCAGAAAGAAAATGCCTAAGTCATTTACTACTCAACTCAATTTTCAAATAATCACAATGGTCAGAACTTGGGCAAGCTTCAGCATCACAAACATTTTAAACAGCTACTCTCAAGAAAGAAATATATCACACAGATGTAGGCTCAAATCCTCACAGCTTACCTAGTTGCAATTCCATCGTCCCTAATATTTTTCATGCATAGACTATTAATTTTGAAAACTGTTCAATTTGATCAAGGTATTTATCAAGCATGCGACTCGATCAAACTATGGGGTTGCTCTTGACCTTCCCCCACTCACACACTTTGCCTCTGGCAAAGTGTGCAAATAGTAATAAGTTGGGCAAGCATCCCCCCTGACTCCGACTCCAACGATGTTGGCGCACCTTCCCACATACACACTTTGCCTTGGGCAAAGTGTGCAAATAAAGAGGTCGACCCCATCAGACATGAGTCGGGCAGACTCAAGACCAAATAAAAAAATAAAAAAATAAAAACCTAAACTACTAAAACAAAAAGGGAGGGTACATTTAGGGTTTGGGTTCAGGTGGGTACCTGAATCCAACGTGGGCGAAGTAGGCAAGTAGGGCAGCGTGCATCTCTTCCTGCTTCTCTCCAATGCGATCCTGCTTCTCTTCGAGGACATCCAATTGCTCAAGGATCTCCTCCTTCTGCGACTCGACCTTCACACTTGGTCGACTCACAGGCTCGGTCTTTACTTTCGCCTTGGCTGCCATTGCCAAGGCCTTCACTTCCTCTGGGTTTGTGAACACCCACTCCTCTCCATCAACTCTGATATCAGCCATCCTATTCAGACATGCGTGGTCAAACTTCTCCTCGGGCATCATCTCCATCAACTCAAAATCAAGCTTCAACTCCATTCTCTGGGCATAGACTCCTGGAAAGTGGGCAAGGGACAACCTCTGTGCTGGCTTGCTCAAGATGTTCTTCAGTTGTGCGCACAGGAAAGCTCCAAAGTTGACCTTGATCTTCTTGGTCATGCACCACAGTAGATCAAGCTCGGTCAGGGAGACTGTGTTGCTGTTGTCCTTCTTCCCGTAAAATTTGTAGGCCAGGATACGGTGACAGATGCGCAAGGCGTCGTCCTTCAACTGGAAATTTTTGGCCTCCTGAGATTTGAACACTTTCTCCTTGCTCAAGGTTCTCCAGATCTCATTCCTTTCCTTCTGCGTGCGCTCGGGTGGCGTGGTCAACCTGTCCTGGTACTCCTTTGAAAACTTGTCCTTGAAACTGGCCGCTCCCATGGCCATGTTGATCTCGAAGATGCTCGCCTCATTATACGATCCCATCAATTTGAAAGAAATGCCCAACGGCCCGCCATCCTTGCTCGTCCTCACCTCCAGATCTTCATAGAACTCCTTGACCAACTTCTCAGAGACTTGCCCTGGCCAGGTCAAGAAGTCCTCCCATCCTATAGCTGCAAAATACCCTTTAACTTGATCAAGAATATTCAAATCTTTAAGGGTTTCGAAACATACCGTCTTGGGCACGACGACTGCCCTTTTCTGGATGTTTGAAGGTGGGGGTACTGACTGCTTTCCCTTGCCACGGGTGACTCGGGTTGACGCCGGGGTTTTGAATTTCTCAGGCGTGTTGGCCGGAATCGACTCCGATTCTTCCTTAATCTCCGTCTCCTCTTCACCGTCTTTTTCATCCTCCTCGCCGCCGGCAGTGGACATATCGTCGGGCTTCTCGTCGGACGACGACTCCATGGTGGCGACCGGCGTGTTCTCTCGGGGCTTCTTAACTGTTTTGCCTTTCTCTTCAGCCGTGAACTTCCTCTTTTTCCCGGCGTCTTCACTTGGCTCGCCACTCTGGCTCGCCGGCGCCGATTCGGTTGACGGTTTAGGGGTCACATCAAGGTCAGAAAGTTTTGGGGCTTCGATTTCAGCCGTCAGTTGGTCCACCAAGTCGGTGTTGAGGGGTGGTGGGCTTTCTTCGCGCACCGGGCTCTGTTTGACCGGCGAAGGGGTGTTTCCTTTTTCCGGTGGTGGTGGTGTCTTCTCCTTCGCGGGTACAGAGGCGGCGGCGGCGGTTTTTGACGACTTGGCTCCGGCCATCTTCTTTGACGGTTGTGATTGAGGACTTGTGAGATCAATTTTGGTACCGTGGGGGATTTTGTTTAACTTGGTGTTTTTGGGGCGGGTGGATACCATGATTTTCGGAGTTAGGGTTATGGGGGTGGTAGAGGTAGTGGGGAAGTTGAGGAGTTGTGTGCGGTTTTTGAAGTAGAGGGGTAGTGGTAGAGGTGAATTAGGATTTTGAATTTATTTAGGACTCTGCAAATTCAGAGTCGATGGGACTCTTTTGAGGATTCCCGATAATTCAGCAATCATCACAACTGCCCTCCTCTATTCATTGCTCAATCTCCGCACTTGCTCGCTCCAATTTTATGTTTCCTGAAAACAAAGACAGACCAAAACCCTTTCCTGCCCAAGGCTACTCCTTGGCGTGGTAAATTTATTAATAAAAAGAAATAATGGAAAAGCATAGTATACATACCGAGTTCGCCTTTGGTATTTGCCTCTATTTATTGTCATGGGCCTGACTTATTTTTCTTGCTTTACTTGGTCAAGTGGCTGGCTCAGGGGGTATCATCCCCTTGAGATCCTCATTCCCATAGTAAGCCTTGACTCTCTGCCCATTCACTTTAAAGATCTGATCGTCACCTGGTTTAAATAGCTCTACCGAACCATTTGGGCAAACAGCATGGACTATGAATGGTCCTGCCCATTTGGTGGATAGCTTTTTAGCCTTGAACTTAAACTTGGTTTGGTAAACCAGAACCAGTTGACCAGGCTCGATCTTCTTTTTCTTGATGATTTTGTCGTGGGCTCTCTTTGTTCGCTCCTTGTAATTGACCGCGTTATCATACGCTTCAATTCTTATCTCCTCCAGCTCAGTTAGGTCAAGCTTACGTCCTTCGCTGGCTGCATCCCAGTCGAAATTGACCTTGTTAACTGCCCAATGCGCCTTGTGTTCAATTTCCACGGGCAAGTGGCATGACTTGCCAAACACCATACGGTAGGGAGAGATCCCTGAAGGTGTTTTGTAGGCGGTTCTGTAGGCCCAAAGTGCATCATCGAGCTTGTCACTCCAATCCTTACCTTCTGGCTTGACCGTCTTCCTCAAGATGGTTTTAATGATACGATTGGATAGCTCGGCTTGCCCATTGGCCTGGGGGTGATAAGCTGTGGAGATTCTGTGGTGCACTCCATATTTCCTGAGCAACCTTTCAATTATATAGTTGCAAAAATGTGTACCTTGATCACTGATCAGTGCGCGGGGTACCCCAAATCTGCTGAATATGTCGCCCTTGAGGAAGGTGGCTACCACTCTAGAATCATTAGTTGCTGTAGCCTTCGCCTCGACCCATTTGGATACATAGTCAACTGCCAAGAGTATGTACTCCTTCCCTCTGGAGTTGGGCAATGGTCCCATAAAGTCGATGCCCCATACGTCGAAGACTTCTACAGGCATGATGGGCATCATGGGCATCTCATCCCTCTTGGTCACGTTCCCCTCTCTTTGGCACTTGTCACAGCTCCTGCACCACTCAAAACAATCCCTCAAAAGAGTTGTCCAATAAAAACCACAGTCAAGTACCTTCCTTGCTGTGCGTCGGTGGCCAAAATGTCCTCCGCAGGCTTGCTCATGGCAGTGCTTCAGGATGTCTGCTTGCTCAACTTCAGGGATGCAACGTCTCAGCACTTGGTCTTCTCCCCTTTTCCACATGTAGGGATCATCCCAAATGTACTTCTTGCTTTCCCGCTTGAGCTTGTTCTTACCGTAGAGGGTCATGTCTTCTCGTATATCTCTTGTGACTATGTAGTTGGCCAAGTCTGCGTACCATGGCTCTTCTGACTTGGTTGAAATCTGATACAAGTACTCATCTGGAAAAGTCTCCGTGATGGGCATGCCTTCTTCTCGCTGGATTATCCTGCTCAAGTGGTCGGCCACTAAATTTTGGTTACCTGATTTGTCTCTGATTTCGATGTCGAACTCTTGCAGCAACAAGATCCATCTAATCAGTCGTGGCTTGGTCTCCTTTTTAGCCATCAAGTACTTCAGCGCGGCATGGTCAGTGTAAACTATGGTTTTGCTCCCGAGCAAGTAAGATCTGAACTTCTCGAATGCAAACACCACAGCCAGTAGTTCTTTCTCTGTGGTCGCGTAGTTGCATTGGGCAGGGTTCAAAGTCTTGGATGCATAGTAGATTACATGTCGTTCCTTGCCCTTCATCTGCCCAAGTACAGCTCCAACAGCATACCCGCTTGCGTCGCACATAAGTTCAAATGGCATTCCCCATTCCGGTGGCTGAATGATGGGGGCAGTGACTAACCTTTCCTTGAGGTGGTTGAAGGCAGCTTGACAGTCATCATCAAAGTTCCAGTCAACCTCATTTTGCAATAGCCTGGTCAGAGGTTGGGCAATCTTTGCAAAGTCTCTCACGAACCTCCTGTAGAACCCAGCGTGCCCAAGGAAGCCTCTAACTTGCTTGACATTCCTTGGATAAGGCAGTTTTGATATGGTCTCTATTTTGGCTCGGTCAACTTCGATTCCCTTGGCAGAGACTACATGCCCAAGAACTATCCCTTCCTCGACCATAAAGTGGCACTTCTCGTAGTTAAGTACCAAACTTTTCTCTACACATCTGTTGAGGGCCAACTCCAGGTTGTTCAAGCATGTCTCGAATGAGCTGCCATATACAGTAAAGTCATCCATGAAGACTTCTATTCCTTGCTCAAGTAGATCAGCGAAAATGCTCATCATGCATCTCTGGAAAGTCCCAGGGGCATTGCATAGACCAAAGGGCATGCGTCTATATGCGAATGTACCGTATGGGCAAGTAAAAGTAGTCTTGTCCTGGTCTTCCGGGGCCACCCAAATTTGCATGTAGCCGGAGTATCCGTCAAGGAAGCAAAAATGTGTCTTCCCAGCTAGCCTCTCGAGCATCTCATCAATGAAAGGTAGTGGAAAGTGGTCTTTCTTTGTTACCTTGTTCAACTTCCTGTAGTCTATGCATACTCTCCATCCGGTTTGAAGTCGAGTAGCTATTTGCTCCTTCTTTTCGTTCTCAATCACTTGGATTCCTGACTTCTTGGGCACCACATGGACTGGACTGACCCATTTGCTATCTGAAACAGGGTAGATAATGCCCAAGTTAAGCAACTTGAGTATTTCCTTGAGCACCACCTCCTTCATGGCAGGGTTCAGTTTCCTCTGTGGATCACGTACTGGACTTGACTCTTCCTCGAGCAATATGTGGTGTTGGCATATGGTGGGGCTGATCCCTTTGATGTCGGCCAGAGTCCATCCAATGGCTTGCTTGTATTGGTCAAGGATGTATCTCAGCCTGCTCTCCTCTTCCTTCTTCAATTTTGAACTAATGATCACGGGCAACGTATCATTTTGCCCAAGAAACATGTACTTGAGATGTGCAGGGAGTTTCTTCAGTTCCAATTCTGGTGGTTTTTCCAGGGATGGCACCATGATCGTGATTTCCTGGGGTGGCAGCTTGCTCATGCCCATAGGATGATTTTCCAAAGCTCCCAGTTGCTCAACTATCTGTTGGACTTCAAGTTGCTCATCAACTGCATCTTCTATGGTCAATCCCCTTTGTATCACCAGATCTACTTTGTCAGAGACTCCATATCCCAGAGCCTGCTCCTCGATAAATTCGTCAATCTGGTCAACATAATGCACTTGCTCAGTGTCTTCTGGGTGCTTCATCGACTTGAACAAGTCGAATGTGACCGTTTCTCCTTCAAACTTGCAGGTTAGCTTTCCAGTCTCACAGTCAATGTGTGTCCTTGCTGTCTTCAAGAATGGTCTGCCCAAGATCATCACTGGCTGCTTACTTGATCTCCCCATGTCCAGGACATAGAAATCGGCAGGGAAAATGAGCTCCTCCACCTTGACCAATACATCTTCCAGGATTCCCTCGGGATACACGTTTGATCTGTCTGCCAACTGGATAACTACCCTTGTTGGTTTCATCGGCCCTATACCCAAGTCTTCGTACATTGACTTAGGCATAACATTGATAGATGCTCCCAAGTCGAGCATGGCTTTTTCTATGTTCATGTTGCCGATTATGCAGGGAATATAGAACATTCCAGGGTCTGCACACTTCCTTGGCACATTCCTCTGGAGTACCGCTGAAACATTCTCTCCTACTTCGAACTTGGCATCATCTTGGTATTTCACCTTTTTTGTGCACAGCTCCTTGAGGAATTTGGCGCACCTGGGCATGGATTTCAGGATGGTCAACAGAGGCATGTTGATTTCCACCTTTTTGAACATCTGGAACATCTCATTAGTGTCCTCCTTCTCTTTCTTCTTGCTCAATCTGCCTGGGAAAGGAGGGTAGATTTTTGGTGGTGTTACTGCTTGAGTAGGTACTGATGTTTCCTTCTGTTTGGGTGGTGTCAGCTCAAGCTCTTCCTCTGACTCTTCTTCCTCGTTGACCTCTTCAATAATTCCTTCCACTCGAGATGGTGGAGTGGGCTTCTTGGGTGCTTCAGCTAGGACCTTTCCATTTTTGAGATGGATAGCATTCAGTTGGGCGTTATTTAGTTCAATTTGGGGAGGTAGTCCGTTGGCCTTCTTTTTCATCTCAGTCATTGCCTGGGTCAAGTGCGCCAGTTGGGCATTGATGTTCTGGAATTGCCCGCGCGACTCAAGCATTTGAGCATTGATATTCTGCAGTTGACCTCGAGTCTCAACCTTGTACTTCTCGTTGTCCTGTTTATACCGGTCATTCTCCTGCTGGGCTTTGATATTTTCATTGACCAAGGTCTGCATCATGTCTGCCAAAGTTGGGCCATTGCTCTGGTTCTGCTGGTTGCCCTGATTTTGGTAGTTGTTCCTCTGATGATTGTTCTGGCCGTGGTATTGCTGGCCTTGATTTCCTTGGTTCCCTCCGCCCTGGTAGTTGTTGTTTCCATACCGGTTGTTGTCATGATTTTTCCAGTTGTTCGAGTTGTACGTGTTTCCATTGGGCCTTTGTCCGTTCCCATTGTTCTGCATTATCACCTTGACCTCTTCGTCAAAAAGCTCAGGGCACTCGTCAGTGGCATGGTTACTTTCCTTGCAGATTTGGCATGCCTTGACTCCTCTCTTTAGCCCTGGGTTTTGGTTGAGCACCAGTTGCTCAACTATGTTGCACAGCTTGTCCAATTTGACTTCAGTTGCAGATGGTATGGGCAAGTTGTTCCTGGGTAGGTCACTGCCATCCTCCCTTGTCTCTTCGGCCATTTCCTTGAAGATTTTGAATGCTTCGTCGGCCCTTTTGTTTAGAATGGATCCTCCACAAGCTGCATTGATCCATGTCCTCTCCGTTTCTCTTAGTCCAGAGATGAAGTACTGGACCAAGTCATGGTCAAGGATCTGATTCTGTGGGCACTTGGCCAACATCTGCTTGAACCTGACCCAGTAGTCATGGAAATTCTCTCCTCCTCCCATCTTGATGCTCTTGATTTTCTTCCTCATCTGCTGGATGCGTGCAGCTGGGAAGTACTTCTCAAGGAACTTCTGCTGAAGCTGACTCCAGGTGGTCACTTCTCCAGCAGGTAGAGTGTAAAGCCACTCTCGGGCACCTTCGGCTAGTGAGAAAGGGAAGGCTAGGAGCCTTATGTATTCCCCTAGCCCTTCACTTGCTCGGATGGTGCCACATGCCAATTCAAAGTCTTGGAGGTGTCTCTGGGGATCCTCCAGGGGCATGTCACTGAACTTGGGCAAGATCTGGATGAAGCCGTGCTTCATCTCCCAAGAATTGTTTTCAACCGTGGGCAAGGTGATGCCCAGTGGTTTCAGATTCAAGTTTTCTGGGAACATCGTGTCCCTCAACGTCTTGGCTCTCTCTTCTCCCATCCTTGATCGCGTAGGTGACCTGGATGTGTTCGGTGAATCTTCTCTCGCTGTGTCCGAGATCGACTCTCCTGTCTCAGTTATGGTCAACTGAGTTACTTGAGCGGCACGTGCTAATGCTTGCTTTTGTCTTGCTGCTTTTCGATTCTTCCTTGCGGTTCGCTCGATTTCAGGATCAAATAGTAGCCCTGTATCCTTGCTTCCCGATGAGTCAGAATCCTGCATACAAAAATAGGTCAAGCGTTAGCACGGAAAACTATTGGCTTGGAATATTGCCTCCCCGGCAACGGCGCCAATTTTGACGCTACCGTCGTGGAGTAGCGCAAAATAATATTTATAATGCCTAAACTATTCACTAGCACAAGTACTAGTAGCAAGTATAGGGTCGATCCCACGAGGAGGCGATTTAGCTTATAGTTTTCCCGGCTTTGAATGCTCAATTGGGTTGTCACGTTTGAAAAGGTTTTGTTTTGGAGAGCAGTTGGGCACTGCCGAACCGTGGTCACCGTGTTTACTTGACTGAAAATAACAAATAACTTAAACAGAAATAAAACTAGCATGCAACCTAATTAATAGACTGAGCAATTAACAGACTCGACTAAGCAAATAAGTTGAACCAAATAAAGAATAAAGTATCCAGGCATTGACTCCCCTGACTTTCCCCTTGACCTATGTGATGCCGATCATCGGTACGTATATCATTTTGCTAACAGTTTTGTCTTCCAGTTATAGATCCCAAGTATTAACATCCCTATGATGTCACGCATATTAATACCCCGAACCCTTATTCGCTCTTATGTTTAAGTCCTGCCAGATCTCTCTCGACAGGTCTCCTGACGTTGACCAATTCGACACTATGTGACCGCATGAGTCTAAGTTGGTCAAGTCGCCTTTATCCTCCAAGCAAACCCGGAATGGCCAATAGCATGCCTGGACAGACCCAAGTCATACGACCACATCTCCAGCAACATGTTGTACTTCGCGGACGCCCAGTCTCCCGGTCGCGTTGATCCACGTACTCCTGTGTTAGGCAAGTCGGGGTTCCCACTGGTCACTGTAGGATTGCCCAAGTCCCTAACATGCTTAAGTTACTACCCTGTTGAATCGGGAACAAAACTCAGCTAGTTGCTGTCATCAATAAGCCTCCCGGCATGGTCACGTCTTAGGGTTGGTCAGGTTCTGTCTTTGCCCAGATACAAACAGATTAGCTACTTATCATATTTAAAACGGAAAATAAAGTAGAATCAATAAGACGAACTGAACTTTGCATTGAAACGGGAAATTGTTCAAAGGGAAATAAAACTAAGTACGAAATCAAAAGCATAAAAACATAAAGTAAATTGTTTCTAGCCCGAGGGCTTAACAGAAAATAAACGCCGGCGAGTGGTGTTGCTCACGCGGCCGCCTTCTTCTTCGCTGGACAGGTTAGGGTTCGATCCGGATTGCTCGCTGCTCATGCGTCGTAGGGTTTCTTCATCAGTCGGTCTTCTTATATAGACGGGCTTGGATGGATAAGAGACGTGAGGGGGAAATACCTCTAAGACCGGACGAGAGTCCTTCTTAGGCGGGAGTATGAATCTGGTCCTCTTTAAAAGACTCCACAGAATTCAGGACTCCTGGTACACCGCATGCCCAACGTTCCGTCTCCGTCAATGTTAGTGCTTGCCCATGTACTTCCTTCTCTGACTGATTGAGGTAGCGGACCATGTGCGGTACTTGATCGAGCTCAAGTCTTGCTCCACCTGCTGACGGCCTAGTTGCTTGATCAACTCTGCTGGATCCTTTTCGTCAGTCTGGCTTGCTCAACGGATGCTCTTGACCATGGAAGGTGATTTCCTTGCCTCTTTCACACAGTGCGCTCCTCTTTTCTTCCCTTTACCTGCCCACCTGCAAAACTTGCCCAAGTACCCAAACGTGCCCTCCCAGACACAAACAAAGTAAAAACAAACTAAAGACTCGATATACTTGACTCTAAAAACCTAAAAATGAGCCAAAAAATATGGCTCATCACTTCGCCACCACCGCGTGATCGTTCGTCTAATCCGGGTTCGACTCTTGGATCTTGTTTTTTCGATAATTGATTTCAATATATACAAGAATTAAATAGCAATTATTTAATTCACCTTTCGATTCGTTGTGCGGAGAAACGAGATCTTATGATGACCTTGAGATCTTCCCACGTATTCCTTGCACTAGCCCGGACGTCGTGTGGGCGACGATCTACCGAACTCCATGGATCTCCCTCTCTACTTTCTCTCTCTAGAATTGTGATCTTCAAGTTATGAGAATAGAGAAGACCATGTAGTGCTTTTATAGGCTACGTAGGGGATCTAAAGGAGGTAGAATATTGGGCTTCCAATATTGAAGATTAAATTGAGCCCAATGCTCAAGTCCATTAATCCTTATCAATATTAATTAATTCTATTTTCCACTATATAAAATTAATTGCACTCCCAATATTAAACAATATTATATCAAATAATATTTCTCCGGTAGTATTATTTATTCCGTGTATTTAAGATATAAATATCCATGAATAAAATTAATTTATTGCTAATTAATTTATTCATCTCTTATATCCGAGACTAGTACCATTCAACCTTAATTATTATGCGGAACGAATCCACCTGCAGGGTTTACATAATAATTCCTTATGAACTCCTCTCGGGGATATTATCAACCCTTACGGGATACACTTTCCGGTCAATCATTCACGGCATGCCATATATGAAATATAGTGACCCAACTTAACCGGTAATTAACCCAATAATTAAATCGGTTAATTCCTTTGGTAAATCAAAGTCACTTATATTAAATATACACACCCGCAACAATATCGGGGATTAAGAATAAAATACACTGAGACTCGAATCGATTATCGCCGGCAATCCTAATCGATGAATCTCAACGATCCGCTCAATACACCAAGTGTACAAGTGTGATAAAATAATCAAGACAGATTATTTTCTCTCTCACACAACGACTATACCGATGGATTGGTCCGTGTCCATCTAGGTCGTGAGCAACTGTTCGATTAAATACGAGTAACCGATAGTATGATCTTCTGTGTGGGGCCCGACACACCATACTAACTACAACGTATAGAATCCAGGACTATGTTTTGCATATATTTAATTATAAATAATTAAACGCAAACAATTGTTCATTTAGTTAAATAGATTAATGGCAATGGATCGTGAGTTTCTGTCACTTAAATCTAGACATTAAGTACACAACTCCAACAATCTCCCACTTGTACTAAGGTCTAGTCATTTCCTCCAAACTCCCGACTCCCATACTCATCACGTGCTTAAGTTGTACTTCCAAGAAGTACTATGTGAATGAGCACTCTAGGTTGCCGCTCTGAAGTTATCTTGGTGACTACAGCGTCGTCTCCCTCGACGATGACTCGTATCAGGTGGTACTTGCACTATGTGTTATCTTACACTTATGGACTTGTGATTTCTTACCATTTGCCATTGCACCGCTATTTACATAGCCTTTGGCAAATTAAGAATCACATCTAAGTCCCAGAGATTATCCCGGAGTTATACCAAAACTTCCGCTGCCTTTGAGGCCGCTATTTGGTTACCCATGGCAGAGTCCGAAAAGCATCGTGCTTATCACTCTTCCATGTTAAAACTCCTTCTCCTTCAATAGTGAAACACATAGCCTGATATCGACTTACACCGGTCCTCATTTGATTAGAAATCTAAGAGAATGTAATCCAAAGGAAATGCTCGTCTGCTTCGTAGTCTAGAACAGTACTTCGAAAGTACTTTTACGGCAGTCGAATATTCCTTTCCAGGATTACCTTGATATCCTCCCACTATGCTCACCGCATAGCCGATATCAGGTTCTCGTTTTTCAACATTGCATTTATTAAGCTTTCCACACTCAAAGTGTAGGAAATTGATTTCATTGCTTCTATCTCCTTTTGTGTTCCAAAACACATATCCTTAGATAGATGCATTCCGTCTCTGAAAGGTAACGAACCTTTCTCGGAATCTTGCATGTTAAAATGAACCATAATCATATATATGCAAGATGTCCAGGAGAAGTACAATGTTCTTTTCTTGAGATCCTAGATCTTAAGAACATGCTCTAACTTCTTCTTCATCTCATATATCGATTTTTCTAGACAACCATCATTTTATGTCTGACAACATCTTTACATTGTTACCAATGATAAAATGTCATCTACATAAAACCTCCGAGAAACACCACCTTGTTTCCATCACGTTTCCCATACACACGATTCGTCTATGCTTTTGATGAATCCATAAAATGGACTATCTCATCAATTTGCAAGTACCACGAACTCAATGCTTTGTTTCAATCCATAAATGGATCAACTAAGCTTGTACTCTAAATGATCTCGCCTCTTAACAATAATCCTTATTGCTTTCCAAGAAGGTACATTTAGATCTAGTACTGCGTTCATGTAGATCAAGGGATCGATTTCATGTATACTAGGTCCAGAGTCCGAAGACTCACCTAGTCTGATGAATATCTCTGGTTGTCACACAACCTCCCACTACAACGGCATTCCGGTGTATAAACAGTGATAACAGTAGGTGCAGTTAGTGGTGTACCGCTACTCGGTTCGGCTGGTTCTAAGTCTTAATCTTTCTCTCTCATTTCAAAGTATTACGTCACCTTGGGCTTTGTGGTTCATCATATAGTCTTTCTCTAAAAACCGGGCGTTAGAACTTATAACGTCCTTCTGGTTCATAGTACTATTGAACACACATCTTTTGTTCTTCTAGGATATTCTACAACCGCATTTGAATGCCCCGTTGTTTCCAGACATATCCATAGAACATAGGTAGTTCCGTATAACTCATGCTTTTACTATTTCTATAAGAGTTCCATTTCTTGTTTACAACACACCATTTCTACACAACAGTGTATGGTGTAGTCATTTGGGATCAAATCCCAATCTCTGATTAGTATGCCATGCATTCTTCAGACAGGTACTTGCCTCCGCGATCAAATCGCAGCCTATAAATGGATATACCTTGATGGTTCTCCACAATTGCTTAGTGTCCATTGACTTGTCAAAACACTTTGCTTTTTGTGGCACATCAGGTATTCTAATCCATTTTTCGAGTAATCATAAAATGAAGTACTCGTACCTTATTGTCTGAGTAGGCATAGGTCTGCATACATCAGAGTCAATCAATTCTTATACTTGTCCGGATCTTATATCTTATATCCATAAAGGATTGCTTAGTCGTATTATCTTCCAAATTAGATTCTTAGGTCGGAAGGTCCACTCCTTCAACTTAATTCATCTTATAATCAATTTTCGACCTTTGAACTTCTTATTTGAATAAATATGACTTAGCATAAGATTCCACAAGTATAAATGATTTAATAAAGAAATCTCTTATTAGTAAAACGAGTTATGTTTAACGGTTCGTTGCATCGTGGTGGACTCAGGATTCATCATTTATATATTGCTAGCTAATGTACCAAAATAGATAATATCATTATTTCTTCTTATAACCATCAAATGATTAAAAGAAATAAAATATCCATTTATTAGAAATCTAGAACAAAGTTCTTTCTAATATGAAGGGTACATAAAAGCAATAACTCAAAATGAAATCCTATAAAATGTCCTCCACTGCAACTGCTGCCTCCTCTACAGCATTGCTCATGTAGACTACGATTTCTTCTTTTCCAAGTCGTTAGGTTTCCTGGAACCTTTGCATTTAAAATGCACATACCGTCAGTGGTTCCATATCTACACACCAGGTTCCGGTAGATAATACCACTGACTATGTTTTACGACTAAAGAAGAATTTCGTACTTTCTTTGAGAGGATAATCAGACTTCCAGTACCCAGACTGTTTGCATCGAGAACTCTTGCCTCATGGCTTTCTCGTCCCATCTCGTGGTCCAAAAAGAACCACTGGGTTTCTTTGCTTTTCTTTTCCCCGTTTGCCTTTAGGTTCGAAACCTTTGGCATTGGCTACAAGAGCTTGCGATCTCTGTCTCAACTCGTCTAAAAGGTCAATCATCTCAAAAACGTGTTTAAGCGTTTCCTCGAAGCGACTGCCCTTTATGAGTATCCACATCGCCTCTTGTCTAGCCGCCTATGTCAATAGGCTCGGGAGGACAAAGATCACTGAGCACTAACTAGTACTCTTTAACAGTTTGGGTAATGTCTAGATCTATATTCCAATCATTACATTTAGGGACCAGTGAGTTTAAAAATCCTTAGTTATCACATAAAGTGGGTTCAAAGCCATCTCCTAATCTATGAGCACATATAACAACAAACAATCGATTTAATCTCCGATATTATCTCCCTCAAATAATATCATTAAACCACTAATCGCATCTAAAATCCCATCAGATATGGCAAGCCACGATAGTGTGGACGTTTACCTATCCAAATGATTTAGCAATTAGATTTCCTTCGGTCGTACATCATCATTAGCGTTACTTCGATGGGAAGAATACTAAGAAGCGTACCTAAGTGTAAACCATTACTCAGTATCTAAGAAGTTTGTTTGGGATACGCATATTCACCGCAAGCCACGATAGTGTGGACGTTTACGTTAACATACGCTCCTTTACTCCCTTCTATAACTGTCTACATCAATCGTTCCAAAATCCCATTCAATGTAGCAAGCCACGATAGTGTGGACGTTTACTACACCAAAAGACTTTTACAATTGACTCCCAATTACTTGAATCATTTAATCTTGTAAATCAAGACGCGGAGAATCATAAGTGAAACTCAAAGTTTCTAACCAGTGATTCACCATGCGAACAACCCTATCTCTCATAAAATGAGGGAGCCGAGCAGACAATCGATCCACCTTCAAAAGATGGTACGACTGCCTCTAATTTGTGTCCTCGACATGACCAAGTGGCTTTGGCTCCATTCCACTCCCCGGGGTGAGAATGAGTCGACTTGAAGTCAGTTTTGGAAAGACAAATTAGGCATTGTTTGATAGACTTAATCAATGTTTCTCGTAAAAGGAATTACAAGAATTCTCCTCCAATGACTTATCTATACGAACTTCAAAAGTCCATAAAAGTCACCAAGAGAACAGCAATGGAGACCATGGATATGTTTTCATACCCTCTCCCACTTAGCTTTTTATAACAAAGGGATACGCTATCTAATGCATAATTAAATACACATAAGCATAATAACAAACATACATTTCATGCAAGTACGTTCACAAATAATCAAATAATTACTCAAGTAAAATTATTTCTCGACTATTCGTACCTTGATGAATTCCAGCATGCTTGTCTTGAGCCTCCATTCTACGTCTTGAATACTTTGCCGAGCGACGGAAAAATTCTTTGATTCTCATATTTAATTTTGCTCCAATTAAATAAAATCAATTCCATTGATTTCCATATTTAATTCTATTTTAAATAAAATCCAAGATTATCCAATCCAAAATAAATTTTGAATTAATCTAATGATTTTAAATAAAATACTTAAATTAAATAAAATCAATATTATTAAAATCCATTGATCTCCATATTTAATTCTATTCTAAATAAAATCCAAGATTTTCCAATCCAAAATAAATTTTGAATTAATCTAATGATTTTAAATAAAATACTTAAATTAAATAAAATCAATATTTTAATAATTTCTCAATCCTATTTAAATTAGATCTCAATAATCCTAATCAAAATCGAATTTTGATTCTTCTTAAGACTTCTAATCTAAGTAGGTATAGGATATTTAGAGAAACTAGGATTTTCTTTCCTAATTTAACTCTCTATCTAATTCCATTATTTAATTCCATAATTAAGAAATCTAATCCAAATAGAATTTGAATTAATTCCAAAATTAAATTAAATAAAATTAGAAAGATTAAATTATTTCCGGAAAGATCGGATTTACCGGGACGAACCGAAACAAGTTCCGGTCATCCCAAAATCCCAATCGAACCCACTGGACCAACTAAACCAAGAATTAACTTGGTCCCATGCATGTAATAACATGCACACCAACGTGCACCTCACCATGCATGTGGAGGCCATGTATGGCCACGTTGATTGATCCATACACATGCAAATTGCATGTACAGCATAGGATTGTGAATGAATTAATTCATTCAGTCGATGCCCCACATCGATACAGCAGCCCGCACAAACAGCCCGCGCAAAGGCGTGCCACCCGGTTGTGCTCGTAGTCGCGCCACCGACTGCCCCGACTTCCGGCGATGGAGATCACCAAGTCGTGCAGCCCAGCAGCCCGCGCGAAGCGGTTCCTCCCAGCCACGGGCAGCCTTCGATCGAGCTCCATGTCGGCGATCGATATCCGGCGACCACCGCCTCGGTGAATCAAGCCATCGATCTCCGCCAACAGCTCATCATGTGCGACCAGCCACTGCCCCAGCAGCCCACACGCCCTTGCTTCCAGCTACCTCCCCGGCAGCCCGCAACGAGCGCGCGATCGATCTCCTCCGGTTCGATATTCCGAAAACCCTCGTTTTTAATAATTAATATTTCCGACAAACACAATTCATACAAGAGAGAAAAACAAGTACGTAGAACAATATATAGCACAATAATTTAATAAAATTAAATTAATCTATGGCCATATACAACGAGAATCGATCATCGAAACAATTAACGAAAAACGTAACCGTACGCTCTGATACCAATTGTTGGAATTCGATATCCCGGGTTATTTAAATTTGCGGAAACCAATAACCCGATCAAACCCTTCGCCGGAGATCACATGAACGCCGACTCATCCGCCGGAGTCCAGCCTTTGGAGACCACGCACCCGAAGGCACGCAGCCCGCCCCCAGCCGAACCCCCGCGAGACGGGGTTCACGCGATCGATGATCGCGTGCGATCATCATGATCGATGGGGCTGCCCAGCAGCCCCCGCGGCGAGTCCGGCGACTCGCCGCCGCCTGGAGGAGCCCCGCCTTCACGGCGGGTGGGGTGCGGCACCAGCCCGCGCCCCCGGCGATCGATCCCCGTGATCGATCGCGAGCCCTCGGCCCAGCCGAGGGTTCCTTTCCTCCGCGCGCCGCCAAACCCTAGCGGGCGATCCCGCGGTCCGGTGGCTTCGCCACCACCGCGTGATCGTTCGTCTAATCCTTTCGATAATTGATTTCAATATATACAAGAATTAAATAGCAATTATTTAATTCACCTTTCGATTCGTTGTGCGGAGAAACGAGATCTTTGTTGGGATATGTCCTTCGATCCTACGTGTGCAATCGATAAAGTCATAAGGTCGTCTATGGATGTTAAATGTGTTGGAGTTGTGTACTTAATGTCTAGATTTAAGTAAAGGAAACTCACGATCCATTGCCATTAATCTATTTAATTAAATAAACAATTATTTGCATTTAATTATTTATAATTAAATATATGCAAATTATAGTCCTGGATTCTATACGTTGTAGTTAGTATGGTGTGTCGGGCCCACACAGAAGATCATACTATCGGTTACTCGTATTTAATCGAACAGTTGCTCACGACCTAGATGGACACGGACCAATCCATCGGTATAGTCGTTGTGTGAGAGAGAAAATAATCTGTCTTGATTATTTTATCACACTTGTACACTTGGTGTATTGAGCGGATCTGCTTGAGATTCATCGATTAGGATTGCCGGCGATAATCGATTCGAGTCTCAGTGTATTTTATTCTTAATCCCCGATATTATTGCGGGTGTGTATATTTAATATGAGTGACTTTGATTTACCAAAGGAATTAACCGATTTAATTATTGGGTTAATTACCGGTTAAGTTGGGTCACTATATTTTATATATGACATGCCGTGAATACTTGACGGGAAAGTGTATCCCGGAAGGGTTGATAATATCCCCGAGATGAGTTCATAAGGAATTATTATGTAAACCCTGCAGGTGGATTTAATCCGCATAATAATTAAGGTTGAATGGTACTAGTCTCGGATATAAGAGATGAATAAATTAATTAGCAATAAATTAATATTATTCATGGATATTTATATCTTAAATACACGGAATAAATAATACTACCGGAGAAATATTATTTGATATAATATGGTTTAATATTGGGAGTGCAATTAATTTTATATAATGGAAAATAGAATTAATTAATAATAGTAAGGATTAATAGATTTGGGCTTGGGCTCAATTTAATCACTATTATTGGAAGCCCAATATTCCACCTCCTTAAGATCCCCTACGTAGCCTATAAAAGCACTACATGGTCTTCACAATTAGCAGAGACAAGATAATCATACTTGATTAGTCTAGAGAGTTCGTGAAGGAGATCCATGGAGTTCGGTAGATCGTCGCCCACACGACGTCCGGGCTAGTGCAAGGAATACGTGGGAAGATCTCAAGGTCATCGATTGATCTCGTTTCTCCGAACAACGAATCGAAGGTAAAATCGTTAAACACCCTTGATGATTTTATTCGATTATTTATTGAAAATACCGTAGAACCAAGATCCAAGGACGAACCCCGGAACGAGGTCGAACCGGGCAGTGGTGGCGAATCCACCGGACCGCCGCGGCTCGAGGACCCCGTGGGGATCGAACCAAGAACACCCCGGCTGGACGCCGGGGGTGCACGATCGAGGAGAACCCCGGCTGGACGCCGGGGTGCGATCGAACCCTAGGTTCGATCGCGGGGTGGCGGCGGGTGCCGCCGCGGCTCGCTGGGCGAGCTGCCCCCCTCCCCGACGGCGGTGAGTCGCCGGACTCACCGCGGGGCTGCCGCTGCAGCCCCAGTCGATCGATCGCACGAAGCGATCGATCCTTCGATCGCATGAGCCCCGCGGACGGGGGCTCGGGCTGGGCGTGCGCGCGGCTTCGGCCGTGTCGTGCGTTCGGCTCGTGCTCCGGCGCGTTCATCGGCGTTCATGTGATCTCCGGCGAATGGTTTTTGATCGGGCTATGGTTTCCGCAAATTTTAATAGCCCGGGATATCGAATTCCAACAATTGGTATCAGAGCGTGGTTTTAGTTCATGGTATTTTTCGATAAATTGTTCTACCTTGCAGGGTTTCCGACTATTATGGCTAGATATAATTTATTCGTTAATTATTGTCATAATATGTTTTGATTAAACTCTCGGACATGTCGAGATTCGTTTTATGTGTGGTGAATGCTTGTAATAGTAAAAATTCGGGGGTTGACCGAATTTAGGATTTATTATTACGTTCTACTTTTTTCGGAAATTGTATAGGGTCGATTTCATGTATAGAATCGATACCGGATAATTGTAATTTAAATTCTTGTAATTTATTTACGTTGGTTCGATGCCGAAACGACCGCCGGAGAAGACGTGTGACGAAGAAGACGAAGGGCTCGAGGATCGATCATAGAGATCGATCCCCATGAGATCGATGGCAAGGGAGAGGGGCGATGATCGCACCCCTCGGCTGGGGCTGCCGCCGGCTTGGTGGTGGCCGGCCGGATGAGTGGTGGCGGCGGTTGCTCTCTCCGGTGGCCGGTCGATGGTGGTGGTGGCGCGGGATCCTCGTGATCTCGTGCTACTCCTACCGAGATTTGCTTTCCTAAATTATTCGGTTTTCCTATTTTGAGTATTCCTATTCTTAGGTACTCTCATGGAATAGAAAAAGAATAAATTTAGAATAAATTTATTTCCTTATTGATTATTCCTATTTTATGGGAATTTTCATGGATAAGGAAGGAATAAATTTAGAATTAATTCGGTTTTCCTTATTGAGTGTTTTTCTTTATGGAAACTCTCATGGATTAGGAAAAGAATTAATTGGAATTAATTTATTTCCTTATTCTATTATGGAAGTCTTCTAGAATATTCTAAGTTCTACTTGGAATAGGATTCTAGAGATTTAATGGAATTAGAAAGGAAAATAATTAATTATTAAATTAATTTATTTCCTATTTGATTATTCCTATTTTATGGGAATTTTCATGGACATGGAAATTAATTAATTTTGGAAAGTAGAAGAATCCTTAATTAATTTTTCCTATTTAATTATTCCTTTATGGAATTTTTAATAGATTAGGAAAGGAATTAATTTGAAAGGATTAGGAGTCCTAATTTATTTTATTTCCTTATTCTATTATAGAAGTCTTCTAGAATATTCCAAGTGGGTCTTGGATAGATTATTCTAGAGATTTAATAGAATTAGATAGGAAAATAAATAAATAAAAATATTAATAATATTTAATTTTATTTTTGATATATTCGATTGACTTAATTTTCGAATTAAGTAACTTTTGGATTAATTGAAAATAAATAGATTTAAATATTGGAATTAATATTCCCGTCACATGGAGTATTCAAGAACGAAGACTAAAGACTAGAAGATGCGTACGGAGATGCGATAAAGCCATAATAGTCGGGAAAATAATATTCTAGTATTATTTTGATTATGTGATAATATTCTATGTGCTTTATTTCATGTATGCATGCTTATGTGTATTTAATTATGCATTAGATAGCGTATCCCTTTGTTATAAAAAGCTAAGTGGGAGAGGGTATGGAAACATATCCATGGTCTCCATTGCTGTTCTCTTGGTGACTTTTATGGACTTTTGAAGTTCGTATAGACAAGTCATTGGAGGTGAATTCTTGTAATTCCTTTTACGAGAAACATTGATTAAGTTTATCAAACAATGCCTAATTTGTCTTTCCAAAACTGATTTCAAGTCGACTCATTCTCACCCCGGGGAGTGGAATGGAGCCAAAGCCACTTGGTCATGTCGAGGACACAAATTAGAGGCAGTCGTACCATCTTTTGAAGGTGGGTCGATTGTCTGCTCGGCTCCCTCATTCTATGAGAGATAGGGTCGTTCGCATGGTGAATCACTGGTTAGAAACTTTGAGTTTCACTTATGATTCTCCGCGTCTTGATTTACAAGATTAAATGATTCAAGTAATTGGGAGTCAATTGTAAAAGTCTTTTGGTGTAGTAAACGTCCACACGAACGTGGCTTGCTACATTGAATGGGATTTTGGAACGATTGATGTAGACAATTATAGAAGGGAGTAAGAGAGCGTATGTTAACGTAAACGTCCACACGAACGTGGCTTGCGGTGAATATGCGTGTCCCAAACAATCTTCTTAGATACTGAGTAATGGTTTACACTTAGGTACGCTTTATAGTATTCTTCCCAACGAAGTAACGCTATAATTGATGTACGACCGAAGCAAATCTAATTGCTAAATCATTTGGATAGGTAAACGTCCACACGAACGTGGCTTGCCATATCTGATGGGATTTTAGATGTGATTAGTGGTTTAATGATATTATTTAAGGGAGATAATATCGGAGATTAAATCGATTGTTTGTTGTTATATGTGCTCATAGATTAGGAAATGGCTTTGAACCCACTTTATGTGATACGTAAGGAATATTAAACTCATTGGTCCCTAAATGTAATGATTGGAATAGAGATCTAGACATTACCCAAACTGTTAAAGAGTACTAGTTTGTACTCAATGAGTTTTGTCCTACCGAGCCTATTGACATAGGCGGCTAGACAAGAAGCGATGAGGATACTCATAAAGGCCAGTCGGTTCGAGGAAACGCTTAAACACGTTTTTGAGATGATTGACCTTTTAGACGAGTTGAGACGGAAATCGCAAGCTCTTGTAGCCAATGCCAAAGGTTTCGAACCTAAAGGCATGAATCCGGGGAAAGGACAAGAAAGCAAAGAAACCCAGTGGTCCTAAGTTTCTTGGACCACGAGATGGGACGAGAAAGCCATGAGGCAAGAGTTCTCGATGCAAACAGTCTGGGTACTGGAAGTCTGATTATCCTCTCAAAGAAAGTACGAAATTTTCTTTAGTCATAAAACATAGTCAGTGGTATTATCTACCGGAACCTGGTGTGTAGATATGGAACCACTGACGGTATGTGCATTTTAAATGCAAGGGTTCCAGGAAACCCGACGACTTGGAAAAGAAGAAATCGTAGTCTACATGGGCAATGCTCTAGAGGAGGCAGCAGTTGCAGTGGAGGACATTTTATAGGATTTCATTTTGGGTTATTGCTTTTATGTACCTTTCATATTAGAAAGAACTTTGTTCTGGATTTCTAAAGAATAGATATTTTATTTCTTTTAATCATTTGATGGTTATAAGAAGAAATAATGATATTATCTATTTTGGTACATTGACTAGCAATACATAAATGATGAATCTTGAGTCCACCACGATGCAACGAACCGTAGTATGAAACTCGTTTTTCTAATAAGAGATTTCTTTATCAATTATACTTGTGGATTCTTATGCTGAGTCATGTTTATTCAAATAAGAAGTTCAAAGGTCGAAAATTGATATTTGATCAATTAAGTTGAAGGAGTGGACCTTCCGACCTAAGAATCTAATTTGGAAGATAATATGACTAAGCAATCCTTTATGGATATAAGATGTAAGATCCGGACAAGTATAAGAATTGATTGACTCTGATGTATGCAGACCTATGCCTACTCAGACAATAAGGTACGAGTACTTCATTTTATGATTACTCGAAAAATGGATTAGAATACCTGATGTGCCACAAAAGCAAGTGTTTTGACAAGTCAATGGACACTAAGCAATTGTGGAGAACCATCAAGGTATATCCATTTGTAGCCTGCGATTTGATCGCGGAGGCAAGTGCCTGTCTGAGGAATGCATGGCGTACTGATCAGAGGTTGGGATGATCCCAAATGAACACACCATACACTGTTGTGTAGAGATGGTGTGTCGTAAATAAGAAATGGAACTTTTATAGAGATAGTAAAAGATGAGTTATACGGAACTACCTATGTTCTATGGATATGTCTGGAAACAACGGCGCATTCAAATGCGGTTGTAGAATATCCTAGAAGAACAAAAGATGTGTGTTCAATAGTACTATGAACCAGAAGGACGTTATAAGTTCTAACGCCCGG
The DNA here is from genome assembly GCA_954870475.1 of Euphrasia confusa. NCBI lineage: Eukaryota > Viridiplantae > Streptophyta > Magnoliopsida > Lamiales > Orobanchaceae > Euphrasia > Euphrasia confusa. Next base: position 31,943,801 of record OX940950.1, read on the forward strand.
TTCTTAGAGAAAGACTATATAATGAATCACAAGCCCAAGATGACGTAATACTTTAAAATGAGAGAGAAAGATTAAGACTTAGAACCAGCCGAACCGAGTAGCGGTACACCACTAACTGCACCTACTGTTATCACTGTTTATACACCGGAATGCCATTGTAGTGGGAGGTTGTGGAACAACCGGAGATATTCATAAGACTAGGAGAGTCTTCGGACTCTGGACCTAGTATACATGAAATCGATCCCTGGATCTACATGAAGGCCGTACTAGATCTAAATGTGCCTTCTTGGAGAGCAATAAGAATTATTGCTAAGAGGCGAGATCATTTAGAATACAAGCTTAGTTGATCCATTTATGGATTGGAACAAAGCATTGAATTCGTGGTACTTGCAAATTGATGAGATAGTCCATTTTATGGATTCATCAAAGGCATAGATGAATTGTGTGTATTGGAAACGTGATGGAAAACAAGGTGGTGTTTCTCGTAGGTTTTATGTAGATGACACTCTTATCATTGGCAACAATGTAAAGATGTTGTCAGACATAAAATGATGGTTGTCTAGATAAATCAATATGAAAGATAAAAGAAGAAGTTGGACATGTTCTTGAGATCTTGGATCTCTAGAAAGAACATTGTACTTCTCCTGGACATCCTACATAAATGATTATGGTTCGTTTTAAACATGCAAGATTCTGAGAAAGGTTCGTTACCTTTCAGAGACGGAATGCATCTATCTAAGGATATGTGTTTTGGAACACAAAAGGAGATAGAAGCAATGAAAGCAGTTTCCTTCACCTTGAGTGTGGAAAGCTTAATAAATGCATTGTTGAAAACAAGAACCTGATATCGGCTATGCGATTAGCATAGTGGGAGGATATCAAGGTAATCCTGGAAAGGAATATTCGACTGCCGTAAAAGTACTTTCGAAGTACTGTTCTAGACTACGAAGCAGACGAGTTTTTCCTTTGGATTACATTCTCTTAGATTTCTAATCGAATGAGGACCGGTGTAAGTCGATATCAGGCTATGTGTTTCACTATTGAAGGAGAAGGAGTTTTAACATGGAAGAGTGATAAGCACGATGCTTTTCGGACTCTGCCATGGGTAACCAAATAGCGGCCTCAGAGGCAGCGGAAGTTTTGGTATAACTCCGGGATAATCTCTGGGACTTAGATGTGATTCTTAATTCGCCAAAGGCTATGTAAATAGCGGTGCAATGGCAAATGGTAAGAAATCACTAGTCCATAAGTGTAAGATAACACATAGTGCAAGTACCACCTGATACGAGTCATCGTCGAGGGAGACGACGCTGTAGTCACCAAGATAACTTCAGAGCGGCAACCTAGAGTGCTCATTCACATAGTACTTCTTGGAAGTACACCTTAAGCACGTGATGAGTATGGGAGTCGGGAGTTTGGAGGAAATGACTAGACCTTAGTACAAGTGGGAGATTGTTGGAGTTGTGTACTTAATGTCTAGATTTAAGTAAAGGAAACTCACGATCCATTGCCATTAATCTATTTAATTAAATAAACAATTATTTGCATTTAATTATTTATAATTAAATATATGCAAATTATAGTCCTGGATTCTATACGTTGTAGTTAGTATGGTGTGTCGGGCCCACACAGAAGATCATACTATCGGTTACTCGTATTTAATCGAACAGTTGCTCACGACCTAGATGGACACGGACCAATCCATCGGTATAGTCGTTGTGTGAGAGAGAAAATAATCTGTCTTGATTATTTTATCACACTTGTACACTTGGTGTATTGAGCGGATCTGCTTGAGATTCATCGATTAGGATTGCCGGCGATAATCGATTCGAGTCTCAGTGTATTTTATTCTTAATCCCCGATATTATTGCGGGTGTGTATATTTAATATGAGTGACTTTGATTTACCAAAGGAATTAACCGATTTAATTATTGGGTTAATTACCGGTTAAGTTGGGTCACTATATTTTATATATGACATGCCGTGAATACTTGACGGGAAAGTGTATCCCGGAAGGGTTGATAATATCCCCGAGATGAGTTCATAAGGAATTATTATGTAAACCCTGCAGGTGGATTTAATCCGCATAATAATTAAGGTTGAATGGTACTAGTCTCGGATATAAGAGATGAATAAATTAATTAGCAATAAATTAATTTTATTCATGGATATTTATATCTTAAATACACGGAATAAATAATACTACCGGAGAAATATTATTTGATATAATATGGTTTAATATTGGGAGTGCAATTAATTTTATATAGTGGAAAATAGAATTAATTAATAATAGTAAGGATTAATAGATTTGGGCTTGGGCTCAATTTAATCACTATTATTGGAAGCCCAATATTCCACCTCCTTAAGATCCCCTACGTAGCCTATAAAAGCACTACATGGTCTTCACAATTAGCAGAGACAAGATAATCATACTTGATTAGTCTAGAGAGTTCGTGAAGGAGATCCATGGAGTTCGGTAGATCGTCGCCCACACGACGTCCGGGCTAGTGCAAGGAATACGTGGGAAGATCTCAAGGTCATCGATTGATCTCGTTTCTCCGAACAACGAATCGAAGGTAAAATCGTTAAACACCCTTGATGATTTTATTCGATTATTTATTGAAAATACCGTAGAACCAAGATCCAAGGACGAACCCCGAAACGAGGTCGAACCGGGCGGTGGTGGCGAATCCACCGGACCGCCGCGGCTCGAGGACCCCGTGGGGATCGAACCAAGAACACCCCGGCTGGACGCCGGGGGTGCACGATCGAGGAGAACCCCGGCTGGACGCCGGGGTGCGATCGAACCCTAGGTTCGATCGCGGGGTGGCGGCGGGTGCCGCCGCGGCTCGCTGGGCGAGCTGCCCCCCTCCCCGACGGCGGTGAGTCGCCGGACTCACCGCGGGGCTGCCGCTGCAGCCCCAGTCGATCGATCGCACGACGCGATCGATCCTTCGATCGCATGAGCCCCGCGGACGGGGGCTCGGGCTGGGCGTGCGCGCGGCTTCGGCCGTGTCGTGCGTTCGGCTCGTGCTCCGGCGCGTTCATCGGCGTTCATGTGATCTCCGGCGAATGGTTTTTGATCGGGCTATGGTTTCCGCAAATTTTAATAGCCCGGGATATCGAATTCCAACAAAATGATTATTTGATAATATTAAATTGTTGGGAACAATATAATATTGATCAATAAATCATACCTACAGGGTCACACACGGACTCAAAGATGATGTACGATGCTTGTTAATTATATTGATTTAGAATCAATATTTACGTGAATTTATATGCATGCATGGGATGCATTGCATGGCTTGCATGGATGCATGTCACTTAGTGTGACATGGCATGCCACACAAGCAAGAGAGACCACATCTTATGCCATTGTGGCATAGTGATGTGTACTTGACCTTTCATCTCCCCATTACCCACCCATTATGTGATATAATGGTGCATATTCATTATGGGGGTTACAAGAGGGTAATGGAGATGGAAATGAAGGTATTAAGTAGTGAAAATCTGATTTTCACAATCACTTAATCACCACCCACGAAATTCACAAGTAAAAGAGAGAAAAGAGGTTGTTCTTGGAGAATCAACTCGATCAAGCAAGCAAGTCATCATCCGGGTTCGTGTGCAACACGTAGAGGCCGGGCCATTTGTGCGGCTTCAACATCCGGGCGATCTAGACAAGAGGAGTGACGAGGTCATTCACAAGGAGAGCTTCGAGAGGCTGATCCATTTGAGGTGGTTCAATCGACTCAACACCACCTCAACGACATCAACGAATCACTTCGTCACCATAAGTAAGTAATCGTTGAACCTTATATATATATATATATTGGATGTGTATATATATATATATGTGTTTATATGTGTTCTTATACACATTAAGTGTGCACTAAGATCATGGCATAGTAGATCTATTGCTTTACACGCTTCCGCACACACGGTATATCGATTGGATCGGTATACCGGTACCTTCAATTGGTATCAGAGCCTAGGGCTCGTGCACACTTTTGTGTTGGACACGAAGGTTAAATCAACATAATTGGTTTCTTGGTTTAATTGTGATTATGTGATTAGATGTAAGGCCGGCCACCGTTAGTGGTCGGGTGAATGATTTCGTCATTTTTTTACGTTTCGATTGGCCATAGTCTTTTGAGGGCTGCGTCCCTTGGAATCATTTGTAATAGATAGGTTTTTCTATTATATTTGTATTGTACTACTTGTAAGCGATGGACTTAGTCCATGGTTCGATGGAGGATCTCGGCTCTCTGGCGAAAACGAGAAGAAACGAAGCAAAACGAAGCAAAACGGACGAAACCGGGCTGCTGGAGCCAAACGGCGGGCGCCGTTGTAGCTCCAGCGGGCGCTGTTTTGTTTCGGCGGGCGCCGTTTTGGAAACGGCGACCGCCGAAAGCCCTTTTTCTTGGCAGATTGTTCCCGGACCTTTCGGCGGGCGCCGTTTTGGAAACGGCGACCGCCGGTGGTGTTCAGCGACCGCTGGTTGTGAAACGGCGGGCGCTGTTCGTGGTTTTATGGGTACGGAATAGATTTGACCAAAATCGGAGGGCACGGAACTAAAACGGAGGGCGAGGACCAGTCCAGAAGATGTTCAAGGCTTTTGTTGTTATTTTAATCTTTTCGTTTGAGAGTTGTGAGGTTCTAGGGGCCTTTCGATTTCGTATTTATTTGCTTTGCTAGTTATAGGATGTTTTATGTTATAAATGTTCAACTTACATATAAACACCTATGCATGCAAGTTCCCAAAATAATGAGTATAATGTCTTGTCCAAAAACATCACACTCATGAAGCCCTCGATCATAAGTTGGTAGGTCCGCCTCAGCGGGGTACTACTTGTTATCTTGGGATAAGTGGGAGTAAGGGTTAGACCCTTACACGTGACTTTGGTTTTCTCATCGATAGATCCACTGCAGGCGTGGCTATCGAGACATGAGATGAGAATGGGATTCTCATCGACCGAGAGTGATATTAGATATCATTGACATGGGTGTGTCTACCTATCTTGAAATACTTAAGTGCGGACTCAGTCGACTTAAAGATTTGCAAGATGAGGATCTCGGAATCGTTTTGTTCTAAGGGACAATGATATTGGATATCAATTGAACAAAATGAAATAAATAAGTACAATTGTTAGACAACCTTATTTGTTTACCGCTTTGTGGATGTTTACATACTTTAGTTATCTTTCTTTTATAGTTTATCATGTCAAATATCAACTCAATTCAAGTTTGGTTCAATTCTTGATTATGAAAAATTGAACAAATTTTCTTGATTCACAACGTAATTTGAGGATGGTCCTCAAATACGAAGACAAGGAAAATGTGTTAGATAACCACATCCTAAGATATTATTGAACAACTCAATATCATGTTCGGAGAATATGCAATGATTGAGCGGTTCGGTGTGACCAGGGTCATCGCTTCAGCTAGGCTGGAAAAATGGAAATCTATGGGATCACATGTGCAACAAATGATTGGATTATTTGTTTCAAGTGACCGCCTAGATTTTTCCTATGATGATTATTTGGCAACCGATTTCATACTTCAATCTCATGATGGTTATAATGCTTTTAGGCTAAATTTTCCATATGAATGGTTTGAAGAAATCGCTTCGTGAGCTCCACGGGATGCTCAAGGCTGCTGAGCCGGCGATAGAGAAGGACCCTAAGAGGGAAATTATTATGATATAGGATAGGGTATTCAAAAGAGCATGGGCAAGAAGGCTACTAGGGTTCCTAGGGAATCTCAATGCGTCTACTGCAAAAGTGTTGGACACTACTTGCAAACTTATAAAAGTTCATATTTTATTCAATTTCAAAACAAATGCCTAATTTGTCTTTCATTTGATGGATTATAAGGTTATGATTATTTACACCTCGGGGAGTGATTTAATCCAAAACACTTAAGTTCATCAATGACACAAATTAGAGACTTTCGAGCCATTAGATGGCGTGAATCGATTGTCTGGTTGGCTCCCTCATATTTTATGAGAGATAGGGCTTCAATTGCATGATAATATCGCTGGTTAGAAAACTTCGATTTTTTACTTACGATTTATCACGTTTTGACATTGAGATAATTTTGAATGGGAAATTCGAATAAGAGTCAATTATTGAGAATAATTGAACTTGCCCAAAGTTCAAAGAAGATGTGAAGAGCGGGGTTGCTTCATCTTCAGGTATTAATGTTATAGACATTAAACTTCACAAATTCTACTTCTTGGGTATTGGATTCCAAACGTAGTTCTCACATTTGTATGTGGAGGAACTACATAGAAGTATAAGTTTGGTGAGTAGAGATGTCGTTCTACGGGCGAGAAATGGAGCGAAGGTCGCTGCATTAGCCGTATGATCATATGATGTTGTTTTGCCTTAGGGCCTTGTTTTAGTATTATAACTATGTAATTTCGTACCTTCAATAAACAATGAATATTGGTTCAGTATTGGATACTGATGGATTAGTTTTTCACTAATTAAATAGTTTGATAACTATTTTAATTGTGAACTATTCTTTGTTTTGGTACGATTATTACATTATTTATGTATACTTTAAACTCAACAAAACATATATAACATTAACACAAAAGTCCAAATCGAATAAGTCTCATTGAGACATAACTGTAACATTGTTGATTAGATCAAAATCTAAACATGTAACGAATCTTCTTTTAGAAGGCATTCTAGAATCATTTGACTTGGAGTCATTTGATACATGTGAATGATGTTTGATGGACAAAGATAACAATGTCATCTTTCTTGGAGAAAGGAGAACATGTGAGTGATTAATTAGGGATGATCCATACTGATGTATGTGGAACCTATCAGTTCACAAGCACATGAAGGTTATGTTTCGGAAAAGAGAAAACAAACTATATTAGATATAGTTCGACCATTCGATGAGAGGTCTAAATGAACTACTCGTCTCTTTTGAGAACACACAATTCTTGACTTCAACTTATACACTGAATAGGACGCTGTCAAAAGCTGTTGATAAGACATCATACTAGGTATGGAAAGGGAGGGTCCCTAAATTGTTTTCATCAAAATTTGAGGTTCTAAAAGCTTCTCTGACGAGATTTATCTCTATAGAGCTTGAACACAAATGGGATAAAAGTTTTTTATGGTATCCATAAGAAACTCGAGGGTACAACTTCTACGATCTATCTGAGAACAATATTTTGTTGCTCGAGATAGTGATTTTCTTGAAAAGAGTTATCTTTCCTAGAAATTCAGTGGGAGCTCGGTTGTCTTGAACGAGGTTCAAGTGAAACAACCAATGATGAATACTCAAGACTAGGTTGAGAGTATTCTTATGGTTTTGGAAGCCATACCAGCCCTCGTAGGTCCGAAAAATAAATCTATCTCTATTATTCAAATACTTAGATATTGTGACCAATGAGAGATATGAATTCATGCTTTTGGAAAGCGGTGAACCTTCGACCTAATTCCAAGCTATGACGAGTCCAACTACTGAAAATTGGCATGGTGCCATGAAATCTGAGATGATATCAATATCTAATAATCAAGTTTGGAACTTGATCACGGGGTTAGACCCAATGAATGCTAATAGATCTTAAAGATCTAAACAGATAGATGGAAAACCTAGGGTTTTCAAAGCAAGTTTGATGGTAAAAGTTTTATTCACGAGGTGGATTGTGGAAAAACTTTCACCAGTTGCTTTGATTAAATCATTCAGATTATCTTAGTCATTGCTACTCATCTTGATAATGAGTTATGGTAATATTGGATGTTAAAACTAACTTCTTGAATTGGATTCTAGAAGAGAATGTGTTTTGACACAGCCAAAGAGTTTTATCGATCCTAATAAGGCTGAGAAATTATGCAATCTTATAATTCCATTTATGGAATAAAGCAAAGCATATCGGAGTAGCAATCTTCAGTTCAATGAATCCATACGGGGTTTTGGATTTCAGAGGAACTCGGAAGAGTCTTGTTTTACAAGAAGAACAGTGGGAGTTACGTTGTATACATTGTGTTGTATGTCGATGACATACTCCTTATTGGAAACAATGTTTCTATGCTTAATTCTATTAAAGAATGGCTTGGAAATTGTTTTTCAATAAAGGATCTTGGAGAAGCACAGTACATATTGGGCATCAAGATCTGTCGGAACAGATCGAAAAGGATGTTTGGACTTAGTAAAGCGACCTATATTGATAAGGTGCTTGATAAGTTCAGAATGAAAGACGCCAGAACGGGTCTCATTCCAATGAGTCATGGCACATCACTTAGCAAGATGCAAGGCCTTACGGTACTTGATGAGCAAAAGAGGATGTAAAACATTCCTTATGCTTCGGCAATAGGGTCTATAATGTACGCCATGATATGTACACGACTGGACGTATTGTATGCTTTGAGCATGACGATTCGGTTTCAAGGAAACCCAGGTGAGACGCATTAGACTGCGGCCAAGAGTATTCTTATGTACCTTAGATGGACTAAAGAATATTTTGTTGTCTTTGGAAGACAAAAAGAGTTGATATTAACAAGCAGTTTGACTGCTAACTTCAAAACAGACTAAGATAATTTCCGATTTTAATCTGGTTATATCTTTTGTCTGGTTAGAGGTGAAATTTGCTGGAATAGTTCCATGCAATGCAATATAGCTGATTAAACTACAGAAGTTGAGCACAGTATTGCATTGGATGCAGTAATGTTGGCAGTTAAGATTTGAAAGTTCTTGAATGAACTAGGTGCCGTAACTAGCTTAGCCCATCCGATAATTCTCTATTTATAGTAGAGTTATCGCGCAAGCCAATGATCTAGGAAGCACCACAAGTCTAAAACTGGTGCTCAGGAAGTTCCACATTATCTGGGAGATAGTTTTGTGGAGACATCGAGATAATAAAGTTGCAACTTTTGGTAAGGTTGCAAACCCGTTTTCTAAACCTCTCCAGCAGTTTAAGCTTGAGGCTTTCACAACTGCAATAGAGATCAAACATCTTAGAGATGGGTTGTGATTTCTATTACTGTATTAGATACTTTTGGAGATTTGGTAAACATTCACTCATATGTATAATACATGTTTCTTCATATAAATATGGTTTAATTTATATGAATTGTCCAAATGATTAAGTGATATCAATTGGGTTATGAGGTCGACTTACCGCATAATGAAGTCCCAATGGTTGAACTGATATACTTAAATCATATAGTTGTTCCTGGTTCGTATAATCGAGTACGGACAAACCGATAATACAATGAACTAGTTTGTAATGTGTACTATAGCGCCGCTTCATGGGCTAGTGATGTGGGACATCAAGTACAATTACATAGATATTAGCTGGGAGCTAATGATCGAACAGACCCGACTGGAATAGTATTTAAGATTTCGAGTCATAATACTATTTCATTGACTGTCGAGCAATTTCCTCTGACCTGAGTAGTCCAGAGTGATTCCATTGTGAAATGGTGTACTTTGATACAAGTAAACGCCTTTCGTAAAAGGAGGTTATAAAACTTGTTATTGGGTATATCAGGAAGCAAGTGGGAGAGCTTGGATTGACAAGATGGGATTGTCCTCCATTTTATAATGGGATACATGTCTTACCGGCCACTTGGAGAGTCGAGACTGTGGAAAATACGTGGCCACGTCCAGATTCGTATCATAGTGATAAATCTGGTTTTACAGTCTGTCTCAAAGTCCAAGAAAGGTTTGAACCGATTGAGGATGACTCGAGTCTTGCCTCAAGTTCAAACTTAGACATAAAGTGACAAAAGGAAGTTGGCAGCACACTGGCTCTGAAGGCCAAGTGGGAGATTGTTGGGATATGTCCTTCGATCCTACGTGTGCAATCGATAAAGTCATAAGGTCGTCTATGGATGTTAAATGATTATTTGATAATATTAAATTGTTGGGAACAATATAATATTGATCAATAAATCATACCTACAGGGTCACACACGGACTCAAAGATGATGTACGATGCTTGTTAATTATATTGATTTAGAATCAATATTTACGTGAATTTATATGCATGCATGGGATGCATTGCATGGCTTGCATGGATGCATGTCACTTAGTGTGACATGGCATGACACACAAGCAAGAGAGACCACATCTTATGCCATTGTGGCATAGTGATGTGTACTTGACCTTTCATCTCCCCATTACCCACCCATTATGTGATATAATGGTGCATATTCATTATGGGGGTTACAAGAGGGTAATGGAGATGGAAATGAAGGTATTAAGTAGTGAAAATCTGATTTTCACAATCACTTAATCACCACCCACGAAATTCACAAGTAAAAGAGAGAAAAGAGGTTGTTCTTGGAGAATCAACTCGATCAAGCAAGCAAGTCATCATCCGGGTTCGTGTGCAACACGTAGAGGCCGGGCCATTTGTGCGGCTTCAACATCCGGGCGATCTAGACAAGAGGAGTGACGAGGTCATTCACAAGGAGAGCTTCGAGAGGCTGATCCATTTGAGGTGGTTCAATCGACTCAACACCACCTCAACGACATCAACGAATCACTTCGTCACCATAAGTAAGTAATCGTTGAACCTTATATATATATATATATTGGATGTGTATATATATATATGTGTTTATATGTGTTCTTATACACATTAAGTGTGCACTAAGATCATGGCATAGTAGATCTATTGCTTTACACGCTTCCGCACACACGGTATATCGATTGGATCGGTATACCGGTACCTTCAATCTTATGATGACCTTGAGATCTTCCCACGTATTCCTTGCACTAGCCCGGACGTCGTGTGGGCGACGATCTACCGAACTCCATGGATCTCCCTCTCTACTTTCTCTCTCTAGAATTGTGATCTTCAAGTTATGAGAATAGAGAAGACCATGTAGTGCTTTTATAGGCTACGTAGGGGATCTAAAGGAGGTGGAATATTGGGCTTCCAATATTGAAGATTAAATTGAGCCCAATGCTCAAGTCCATTAATCCTTATCAATATTAATTAATTCTATTTTTCACTATATAAAATTAATTGCACTCCCAATATTAAACCATATTATATCAAATAATATTTCTCCGGTAGTATTATTTATTCCGTGTATTTAAGATATAAATATCCATGAATAAAATTAATTTATTGCTAATTAATTTATTCATCTCTTATATCCGAGACTAGTACCATTCAACCTTAATTATTATGCGGAACGAATCCACCTGCAGGGTTTACATAATAATTCCTTATGAACTCATCTCGGGGATATTATCAACCCTTACGGGATACACTTTCCGGTCAATCATTCACGGCATGCCATATATGAAATATAGTGACCCAACTTAACCGGTAATTAACCCAATAATTAAATCGGTTAATTCCTTTGGTAAATCAAAGTCACTTATATTAAATATACACACCCGCAACAATATCGGGGATTAAGAATAAAATACACTGAGACTCGAATCGATTATCGCCGGCAATCCTAATCGATGAATCTCAACGATCCGCTCAATACACCAAGTGTACAAGTGTGATAAAATAATCAAGACAGATTATTTTCTCTCTCACACAACGACTATACCGATGGATTGGTCCGTGTCCATCTAGGTCGTGAGCAACTGTTCGATTAAATACGAGTAACCGATAGTATGATCTTCTGTGTGGGGCCCGACACACCATACTAACTACAACGTATAGAATCCAGGACTATGTTTTGCATATATTTAATTATAAATAATTAAACGCAAACAATTGTTCATTTAGTTAAATAGATTAATGGCAATGGATCGTGAGTTTCTGTCACTTAAATCTAGACGTTAAGTACACAACTCCAACAATGGTGACGTCCAAAATCCTTCAACATCAAGGCGTTTCAGAAAGTGATTGATAGTGAATGGACGAAACTTGTAAAGTTTGTTGCGAAAGATGAAGCAGCCATACAACCGATTCTTCGGATCAGCGAACTCTGGAGACAGTTTGGCCAAAAATTTGTAGATAATGGGAATCGAGTAACGGTAAGTTAGATGCACAGAGTCGAACAGCTGCATCTGAGTTAGAAAATCCATGATCCCATGTTTTTCATAATCCTCCTTGAGGATAGTTCGGTCAGTGTGGATAGGCAACGTCTCAATCAGTCGATGACGACGTTCAGCAGTTGGTGTAAAAAATTCATAAGAGTGAGCTTTGGGACACTCTTCAATCCGTCGAATATACTTGAAACTATCAGTTGAGCCAGCAGACCCTGACGAAGGAGGAACAAGTGGCGGTTTCTGAGAGCTGAGGGTTTTTGATTTTTCAAACGACCCACCAGAGTTTTTCGGAGTTGATGTTTTCACACCACCTCCACTGGGAATTTTGACAACTTTCTTTCCCTCAGCAGTTGTCTCGCCAGCTGCGAGTAAGCGGTTGTATTCCTTTCTAGAGACAGTGCCCTTGTAGATGCGACAAGAGCTATCTTTTTCTTTTCCAGGTTTTCCAGATTTTGCATCCTTGATTGGATGACGAGCAGTAGAGTGCGCAGGGGCCGCAAATTTGTTTAAGTCAATGGGTGGATCTGCAGACGTCGTCTTGCTACTACGACGCTCGACTTTGTCTAAGTGAGCTTGAAGCTCTTCATACGCAGCTTTCTTTGATTTTGGAGATTGAGCTTTCTGAAACTCCTCATTCAGATACACAGTCATGTCAGCCATCATATCATCAATGTTGGAAGTCGACATTTTTCAAGACTAAAAACGAAGAGCTGTCAGCTGAGAGAAAATCAAACTAGGAAATCTTCGACCACGAAAACCAAGGACAAGGCGCCGGATGCGCAAAGCTAGAGTCGCCAGTTGCGACGGAAAACGAAAACTAAAAACCTAAGGAATTTCGAACTCGGTAACTAGCAGTCGACAACTGAGAACTTGAGAACTTGAGAGTTATAGAATTCGATGTGAGCGCAAGTGAATTAGGTTTCATAAGGACCTATATATAGGAAAAGTTTGGGCCGCCCATCCGATTGAAAAATACCCAGTTCAAAACTTGCAAAAAGCCCATCTCAAGAAGAAAAATTAAGCCAAAAAGACGAACAAAAATAATATTATTATTAAATACTATATATATATATATTTATATATATATATATATAAAATAAAATAAAAATAATTATGAAAATCAAACCAAGGATTGAAAGACGAAGTTGAGAGCCATTGGTTTGAGAATAACGAGTCGAGTCGCCGGTTTTGCAGTCACCATTTTTGTGAGTCGCTGGTTTTGGCAGTTCTCCGGAATTCCAGCGACAAGATTCTCCATTTTCGTGAGCCTCCGGAAATGAAGCTTCATCAATGGAGTCTCCACCTTTTCGGCGACAGAAGTCTCCGTTTTTCGGAGTCTCCGGTTTTGGTGTGATTCTCCGTTTTTGAGATTCTCCGGATTTGACTATCCAAAAACCCCGTTAGTTGAATTATGCATGTTGGACGTCGCTGCACTCAATTTTTAGACTTCAGAGATAGTAAACCACGTAGCGCTGAATATGAACTACAAAAATGCAAAACCAAAAACAACACATCCCGAGTTAGTCATTCAAGTGTTCAACACACAACAAACATTCAAACACATTTTAGTGGAGATTCGAGGGGTGATATTAGGCAATGAAGAGCAAATATTTTCCTAGAAAAGAGTCCACATTTCATAACTTCCCAAAAACCAAAAATTTCACACAAGCTGACAGCAACTTTGAGGTATAGTGAAAAATCTCTCAGATTAAAAACCGGTGGAACGGACCGAAGTATGTTGATAGAAATTTTACTTGTCCTTCGTCACAATCACAAGAATACATGCCGTGTTTCGTCGAAACATATTTGATGAGTTTGCACCGCACAAGAGATTTTAATTCATGAATGCATGGTGAACTTTTAAGGCACTCCACTCGGGTCTAGCTTTTACTATAATCAGAGGGGAGCCGGGGGAACCGGCGTCCTCCAGACGAGTTTTAGCTTTATATGAAATGCAACAGATGCTCATTACAGCAGTCAGAGGACAGCAAGGGTCATCCTGCATCTCCGAAATTGTTGGAGTAGTATACTTAATGTCTAGATTTAAGTGTTTTGAACTCCTTCTACACTGTCATTTATCTATTAATAAATGAACATTCATTTGCTTTTAATTATTGTAAATTAAATATTTGCAAATTATAGTCCTAGATTATATACGTTGTAGTTAGTATGGTGTGCGTCGTCACACGGAAGATCATACTATCGGTCACTCGTATATAATCGAACAGTTGCTCACGACCTAGATGGACACGGACCAATCCATCGGTATAGTCGTTGTTTGAGTGAGAAAATAATTGGTCTTGATTATTTTATCATACTTGTACACTTGGTGTATTGGGCGGATCGCTTGAGATTTATCAATTAGGATTGCCTTTGATAATTGATTTAAATCTCAGTGTATTTTATTCTTAATCCCCGATACTATTGCGGGTGTGTATATCTAATATGAGTGACTTTGATTTTCCAAAGGAATTGACCGATTAGAATAACCGGTCAATTACCGGTAAAGTTGGGTCACTATATTTTATATATGACACGCCGTGAATTATTGACGGGAAAGTGTATCCCGATAAGGGTTGATAATATCCCCGAGATGAGCTCATAAGGAATTATTATGTAAACCTCGCGAGTGGATTTGTTCCCGCATAATAATAAAGTTGAGTGGTACTATTCTCGGATATAAGAGATGAATAAATTAATAAGCAATAAATTAATTTTATTCATGGATATTTATATCTTAAATACACGGAATAAATAATACTACCGAAGAAAATATTATTTGATATAATATGGTTTAATATTGGGAGTGCAATTATATTTATATAATGGAAAATAAATATAATTAATAATAGTAAGGATTAATATATTTGGGCTTGGGCTCAATTTAATCACTATTATTAGAAGCCCAATATTCCACCTCCTTTAGATCCCCTACGTAGCCTATAAAAGCACTACATGACCTTCATAAATCATAAGACAAGAATATCATACTTGATAGTTCTAGAGAGTTGAAGGAGATCCATAGAGTTCGGAGGATCGTCGCCCACCCGACGTTCGAACGAGTGAAAGGAATACGTGGGAAGATTCAAAGGTCATCGATTGATCTCGTTTCTCCGAACAACGAATCGAAGGTATAAAATCGTAAACACCCTTTATGATTTTAATCGATAATTATTGAAAATACCGTATAACAAAAATCTGAGGTACGAACCCCGGAATAGAGGACGAACGTGTGGTGGCGATCTAGGATCGCCGGAGAACGGCGATCGCCCCTAGGGTTTAGCGTGGGTAAGGGGCGAACCCCGGCTGGACGCCGGGGGTGCGATCGATCCGTGAGGATCGATCGCTGGCCGCGGGCTGTGACCCGCGGCGGCCTGCTGGTGGCGGGCCGACCACCCCAGCGGCGGCGAGTCGCCGGACTCGCCGCGGGGGCTGCTGGAGCAGCCCCGTCGATCGCATGAAGCGATCGACCCCATCGATCACGTGAGCCCCATGTGCGGGGGCTCGGCTGGGCGTGCGCGTGGCTTCGACCACGTCGCGCGTTCGGTTGTGCTCCGGCTCGTACGTGGTGTTCGCGTGTAATCCGGCGACGGGATTTCGTTCGGGTTATTGTTTCCGCATTTTTAATAGCCCGGGATATCGAATTCCAACAATTGGTATCAGAGCGTGGTTTACGTTCGCGGTATTTTCGATAAAATTGTTCTACCTTGCAAGGTTTCCGACTATTATGGCTAGTTTAATTATTCGTTAATTATTTGTCATGATTGTTGGTTTTATTAAACTCTCGGACATGTCGAGATTCGTTTTGTGTGATGAATGCTTGTAATAGTAAAAATTAGGGGGTTGACCGAATTTAGGTTTATTATTATTGTTTTATGTTTTTCCGGAAATTGTATAGGGTCGATTTCATGTATAGAATCGATACCGGATAGTGTAGAAATAAATTTGTAATTTATTTTGCGTTGGATCGATGCCGAAACGACCGCCGGAGAAGACGTGTGACGAAGGAGATGAACGAGAGAAGGAGGACCCTCTCGGCCATCCCCATGGCCGAGGGATCGACCGAGGAGGGCGGGGCCGCCGGAGACGGTGGCCAGCCACCTTCATGTTGGAGTTGTGTACGTAATGTCTAGATTTAAGTAACGGTAAACTCCCGGTCATAGCATTTAATCTATTTAATTAATAAACAATTGTTTGCTTTTAATTATTATTAAATATATGCAAATCATAGTCCTAGATTTTATACGTTGTAGTTAGTATGGTGTTGCATGGGCACACAGAAGATCATACTATCGGTTACTCGTATTTAATCAAACAGTGGCTCACGACCTAGATGGACCCGGACCAATCCATCGGTATAGTCGTTGTGTGAGAGAGAAAATAATTTATCTTAATTATTTTATCACACTTGTACACTTGGTGTATTGAGCGGATCGTTGAGATTCATCGATTAGGATTGCCGGCGATAATCGATTCGAGTCTCAGTGTATTTTATTCTTAATCCCCGATATTGTTGCGGGTGTGTATATTCTATATAAGTGACTTTGATTTACCAAAGGAATTAACCGATTTAATTATTGGGTTAATTACCGGTTAAGTTGGGTCACTATATTTTATATATGGCATGCCGTGAATGATTGACCGGACAGTGTATCCCGGAAGGGTTGATAATATCCCCGAGATGAGTTCATAAGGAATTATTGTGTAAACCTCATGAGTGGATTCGTTCCGCACAATAAGTAAGGTTGAATGGTACTAGTCTCGGATTCAAGAGATGAATAAGATTAATTAGCAATAAATTAATTTTATTCATGGATATTTAAATCTTAAATACACGGAATAAATAATACTACCGGAGAAATATTATTTGATATAATATGGTTTAATATTGGGAGTGCAATTAATTTATATAGTGGAAAATAAATTAATTAATATTAATGGGAGATTAATAGATTTGGGCTTGGGCTCAATTTAATCATTAATATTGGAAGCCCAATATTCCACCTCCTTTAGATCCCCTACGTAGCCTATAAAAGCACTACATGGTCTTCACTTTTTCATAAGACAAGATTATCATACTTGATATTCTAGAGAGTTGAAGAGGATCCATAAGCTTGGAGGATCGTCGCCCACCCGACGTTCAAGCTAGTGCAAGGAATACGTGGGAAGATCGTAAGGTCATCAACTTAGATTCGTTTCTCCGCACAACGAATTAAAAGGTAAAATCATATACTCTCTTCTATGATTTTATGTGAATTGATTGTGATACATACATGAACGCACGATCCGGAAAAAACGACGAACTTCGGGGACGGGGATTCGAGATCCCCGGCGAAGGTTCGAAGAGCCCTCGGTTGGGAACCGAGGGGGTGGCGGTCGGCCTAGGGCACGACCGCCGGCGCGCACCAAGGGAAGGCCGCGGCTAGACGCCGCGGTTAGGGGGCGATCGAACCCTAGTTCGATCGCCGGGGACCGTCGCGGCTTCGCGCCGCGGCTGGTGGTCCCCCCTCCCCCCGGTGGTGGCGGTGAGTCGCCGGACTCACCGCCCGGGGCTGCCGGAGCAGCCCCACGCGATCGATTGATCGCGGAGCCCCGTGCGGGGGCTCGGCTGGGCACCACGGGCGGACCGTGGTGGTGCTCGGTTGAGCTCCGGCTCGTACGGTGGTTCGCGGTTGGATCTCCGGCGACGGGTTTTCGGTCGGGTTGTCGGTTTCCGCAATATTGATAACCCGGGATATCGAATTTCAGCAATTGGTATCAGAGCGTTTGGTTTCGTGTTCATGTATGTGTTCAATTGTGTTCTACCTTGCAGGGATTCCGACTATCATGGTTTAATTAATTGTTAATTATTGGTTTAATTAATTGCTATTTAATTTACCATGATTGTTCGTTTATTAAACTTTCGGACATGTCGAGATTCGTTTTGTGTGGATGAATGCTTGTAATAGTAAAAATTCGGGGGTTGACCGAATTTAGGATTTATTATTACGTTCTATGTTTTCCGGAAAGTGTATAGGGTCGATTTCATGTATAGAATCGATACCGGAATTGTAAATTTATTTCTTGTAATTTATTTACGTTGGATCGATGCCGAGACGACCGCCGGAGAACTCGTGTGACGAAGAAGACGAAGAGGACGAAGGACCGAAGGGGTCGATCACCCCATGATCGACCCATGATCAACCTAGGGAAGGGGGCGTCGCGCCCCTTCGGCCGTGGGGCTGTCGCCGGCGACGGTGGCGGCTGGCCGGCTGGAGTGGCGGCGGCGGGTGCTCCCTCCCGGTGGTCGATCGGTGGTGATGGTGGTGGTACGGGGATCCCCAACCCGTGCTACTCCTACTCCTACCAAGATACTACTTACCTAATTAATTCAAGTTTTCCTATTTTGAGTATTCCTAAGTTTGGGAACTCTCATGGAGATAGGAAAGGAATTAATTGGAATTGATTTTATTCCTTATTCTATTATGGAAGTCTTCTAGAGTATTCCGAGTTCTACTTGGAATAGGATCCTAGAGATTTAATAGAATTGGAAAGGAATAAAAGTTAGGATTGATTTATTTCCTAATTGATTATTCCTATTTTATGGGAATTTTCATAGTAATGGAAATTAATTAATCTTGGAAAGTAGAAGAGTCCTAATTTATTTTATTTCCTTATTCTATTATAGAAGTCTTCTAGAATATTCCAAGTTTGACTTGGATAGATTATTCTAGAGATTTAATAGAATTAAATAGGAAAATAAATAAATAAAAATATTAATAATATTTAATTTTATTTTTGATTTATTCGATTGACTTAATTTTCGAATTAAGTATCTTTTGGATTTATTGAAAATAAATAGATTTAAATATTGGGATTAATATTCTCGTCACATGGAGCATTCAAGAACGAAGACTGAAGACTAGAAGACGCATACGGAGATGGAATAAATCCATGATAGTCGGAAAATAATTTTTCTAGCATTATTTTGACTATGTGCTATGTGCTTTATTGCTTGTATGCATGCTTATGTGTTTAATTATGCATTAGATAGCGTATCCCTTTGTTATAAAAAGCTAAGTGGGAGCGGGGATGGAAACATTCCCATGGTCTCCATTACTGTTCTCTTGGTGACTCTTATGGACTTTTGAAGTTCATATAGATGTGTCATTGGAGGAGAATTCTTGTAATTCCTTTTACAAGTGACATTGATTAAGTTTATCAAACAATGCCTAATTTGTCTTTCCAAAACTGACTTCAAGTCGACTCATTCTCACCCCGGGGAGTGGAATGGAGCCAAAGCCACTTGGTCATGTCGAGGACACAAATTAGAGGCAGTCGTACCATTCTTTGATAGATGGATCGATTGTCTGCTCGGCTCCCTCATCTAATGAGAGATAGGGTTGTTCGCATGGTGAATCACTGGTTAGAAACTTCGAGTTTCACTTATGATTCTCCGCGTCCTGATTTACGAAATCGAATGGATCTTGTAACTGGGAGTCAATTATAAAAGTCTCTTAGTGTAGTAAACGTCCACACAACGTGGCTTGCTTCACTGACGGATTTTGGATTAATTGATGTAGACAGTTGTAAGAAATTGTGAAGAGTTGTGAAGTTATCGTAAACGTCCACACAACGTGGCTTGCGGTGATGTAGCAATTCCAAACGATTTGCTTTGGTGCTGAGTAATGGTTTACACTTAGATACGCCTTGTAGTATTCCTCCCACCGAGGTTCCGCTATAAGCGATGTATGACCGAAGAAAAACTAATTGCTAAATCATTTGGGTGGGTAAACGTCCACACAACGTGGCTTGCCTTACCTGATGGGATTTTAGATGTGATTAGTAATTTAATGATATTATTTGAGGGAGATAATATCGGATATTAAATTAATTGTTTGTTTAAATGTGCTTATAGGTTTAGAGAATAGCTATGAACCCACTTTCTATGATACTCAAGGAATTCAACGCACTGGTTCCATACTGTGTTGGATGGAATAACGAGTTAGACATTTCCCAGACTGTTGCTGAGTACAAGTTTGTACTCAGCGAACTTTGTCCTCCTGAACCAACTCGGGTCTCAACTATTGAGGAAAAAGATGATTTTGAGAAGTGGAACAGTGCTTTTGCGTTAACCACCAATCATGATATCATGCTAAAACTCAAGCTTATGTTTAGAGACAACGAGAAGGTTAGAAAAGAGGCGATGAGGATACTCATAAAGGTCAGTCGCTTCGAGGAAACGCTTGAACACGTTTTCGAGATGTTGGACCTTTTGGATGAGTTGAGACAATCGCAAGCTCTTATGGCTAAAGCCAAAGGTTTTGAACCTAAGGGCATAGACCAAGGAATGGAGAAGCAGACAAAGAAGCCCTGTAGTCTTTCACTTGGACCACGGAATAGGGTGAGAAAACCTTCGAGCAGTTATTCTCAAAGAAAACTTTCTGGGGACTGGAAGTCTTTATTTTCTCCTAGAGAAGGTATGAGATTTTCTCCTTAGTCTTTAAAACATAGTCAGCTGTGTTATCTACCAGAAACCTGGTTGGTAGATATGGATCCACTGACGGTATGTATGCATTTAAAATGCAGGGACACCAGGAAATCCAAAGACTTGGAAATGGAGGAATAGTCAAGGCAAAGCTGTAGAGGAGGCAGCGGTTGCGGTGGAAGACATTTATCTGCTTTAGTAGTTAAATAGGATTTCATTTCAAAGTTATTGTTTTATGTACCCCTTTAAATTTAGAAAGAACGTTTTGTTCTGGATTTCTATTTATTATGAATGGATATTTTATTTCTTTAATCATTGGATGATTTTGATAAGAAATAATGGTATTATCTATTCTGGTACATTAGATAGCAATATATGAATGATTGATCCTAAGTCTACCCCGATGCAACGAACCGTTCTATAACTTGTTCTACTTATTAGATATTTCTAAATTAATCATTATACTTTTGAATTCTTATACTTAGTAGTATTTTCAAGTGAGATTCAAATGGTCGAAATTGATTTGATCAATTATAGTTGAAGGAATGGACCTTCCGACCTAAGGATTGAATTTGGAGGATAATACGTCTAAGCAAACCTTTCTAGAAAAAGGATAGAATTCAAACAAGTATTGGAAATGATTAGATATGCAGACATATGTGTATATTAGAAAGGTACGAGTAATTCTTTCAAGAATACTCAAGTGATGGATTAGAATGCTTGATGTGCCATAAAAGCAAAGTGTTTTGACTAGTCAATGGACACAAAGCGATTATGGGGAACCATCAAAGTATATCCATTGGAAGCCTGCGACTCAGTCGCGGAGGCCATCACCTATCTAGATAACACATAGCATAATCGAAGATTGGGATTCAATCCCAAAGGGACGCGCCATACACTTACGTGTAGAGATGGTGCGCTGAAAATAAGAAATGGAAATCTAATAGAAAATAGAGTAAGTTGTTCGGAACTACCTATGTTCTATGGATATTCCTAGGTACAACGGCATATTGAATATGGTTGTGGGATATCCTAGATGAACGAAGTATTGTATGTTCTATAGTACTATGAACCAGAGGGACGTTTTGTCCGGTTCATGGAGGAAGACTATTAGATGAACTACAAAGCCTAAATTGACGTAAAACCTTGGAATGAGAAAAAGGACAAAAGACTAGGAACCAGCCAAACCGAGTAGAAGTACACCACATACTGCACCTATTGTTATTACTGTTATACACCGGGACGCCATTGCAGTGGGAGGTTGTTGGACAACCAGGGATATTCATAAGACTAGAGGAGTTCGAACTCTGGATCTAGTAAAGATGAAATCGACCCCTAGATCTGCATAAGGGCAGTACTAGATCTAAATGTGCCTGCTTGGAACAATAAGATTTATTGTTGAGAGGCTAGATCATTTAGAGTACAAGCTTAGTAAATCCATTTATGGATTGAAATAAAGCTATGAATCGTGGACCTTGCGAGTTGATGGGATAATCCATTTGATGGATTCATCATAAGGCATAGACGAAAGGTGTATTAAAAAGGTAATGGAAACAAGGTGGTGTTTCTCGGAGATTTTATGTAGATAACATTTCATCATTGGCAACAATGTAAAAATGTTGTCAGACATAAAATAATGGTTGTCTAAATAAATCGAGATATAAGATTGAGAAGAAGTTAGAGCATGTTCTTAAGATCTTATGATCTAAAGATAAGAACATTGTACTTCTCCTAGACATCTTATACGATTAAGGTTTGTTTTTAACATGCATACTTCTGAGAAAGGTTATTGCCTTTCAGAAACAGAATAAACATCTATCTAAAGGGTTTGTGTTTATACACATGAAGGGGATAGACAAAGCAGTTTCCTATACTTCAAGTATGGAAAGCTTTATAGATGCAATGTTGAAAAACAAGAACCCGATATCAACTATGCGGCTTGCGTAGTGGGAGGATATCAAGGTAATCTAGAAAAGAAATTTCGAATGCTGTAAGCAAAACGAAATCTTCTTTGGTTACAAATTCTCAGATCCTAAAAATCAGAGAAAGGAACAGTGAAAGTCGATATCAGGCTATGTGTTCACTTTTAGAAAGAGGTGGAACCATGAAATAAAAGAGTGAAAAGCAGGACGTTTTTCAGACTCTCTCATAACCGAATAGCAGCCTCAGAGGCAGCGGAAGTTTTGGTTAGGTTCCGGGAAAACCTCTTGACTTGGATATGACTCCTAGTTTACTGAAGGCTATTAAATAGCGGTGCACGGTGAACTGGAAGAGGTCATAAGTCAAAAGTGATGATAACACATAGAGCAAGTACCACCTGATACGAGTCATCGTCGAGGAAGACGACGTAGTAGTCACCAAGATAACTTCAGAGCGGCAACCTAGATTTCTCACTCACATAGTACTTCTCGGAAGTACGCCTTAAGCACGTGATGAGTATGGGAACCGGGAGTTTGGAGGAAATGACTAGACCTTAGTACAAGTGGGAGATTGTTGGAGTTGTGTACTTAATGTCTAGATTTAAGTAACGGTAAACTCCCGGTCATAGCATTTAATCTATTTAATTAATAAACAATTGTTTGCTTTTAATTATTATTAAATATATGCAAATCATAGTCCTAGATTTTATACGTTGTAGTTAGTATGGTGTTGCATGGGCACACAGAAGATCATACTATCGGTTACTCGTATTTAATCAAACAGTGGCTCACGACCTAGATGGACCCGGACCAATCCATCAGTATAGTCGTTGTGTGAGAGAGAAAATAATTTATCTTAATAATTTTATCACACTTGTACACTTGGTGTATTGAGCGGATCGTTGAGATTCATCGATTAGGATTGCCGGCGATAATCGATTCGAGTCTCAGTGTATTTTATTCTTAATCCCCGATATTGTTGCGGGTGTGTATATTCAATATAAGTGACTTTGATTTACCAAAGGAATTAACCGATTTAATTATTGGGTTAATTACCGGTTAAGTTAGGTCACTATATTTTATATATGGCATGCCGTGAATGATTGACCGGACAGTGTATCCCGGAAGGGTTGATAATATCCCCGAGATGAGTTCATAAGGAATTATTGTGTAAACCTCATGAGTGGATTCGTTCCGCACAATAATTAAGGTTGAATGGTACTAGTCTCGGATTCAAGAGATGAATAAGATTAATTAGCAATAAATTAATTTTATTCATGGATATTTAAATCTTAAATACACGGAATAAATAATACTACCGGAGAAATATTATTTGATATAATATGGTTTAATATTGGGAGTGCAATTAATTTATATAGTGGAAAATAAATTAATTAATATTAATGGGAGATTAATAGATTTGGGCTTGGGCTCAATTTAATCATTAATATTGGAAGCCCAATATTCCACCTCCTTTAGATCCCCTACGTAGCCTATAAAATGGTCTTCACTTTTTCATAAGACAAGATTATCATACTTGATATTCTAGAGAGTTGAAGAGGATCCATAAGCTTGGAGGATCGTCGCCCACCCGACGTTCAAGCTAGTGCAAGGAATACGTGGGAAGATCGTAAGGTCATCAACTTAGATTCGTTTCTCCGCACAACGAATTAAAAGGTAAAATCATATACTCTCTTCTATGATTTTATGTGAATTGATTGTGATACATACATGAACGCACGATCCGGAAAAAACGACGAACTTCGGGGACGGGGATTCGAGATCCCCGGCGAAGGTTCGAAGAGCCCTCGGTTGGGAACCGAGGGGGTGGCGGTCGGCCTAGGGCACGACCGCCGGCGCGCACCAAGGGAAGGCCGCGGCTGGACGCCGCGGTTAGGGGGCGATCGAACCCTAGTTCGATCGCCGGGGACCGTCGCGGCTTCGCGCCGCGGCTGGTGGTCCCCCCTCCCCCCGGTGGTGGCGGTGAGTCGCCGGACTCACCGCCCGGGGCTGCCGGAGCAGCCCCACGTGATCGATTGATCGCGGAGCCCCGTGCGGGGGCTCGGCTGGGCACCACGGGCGGACCGTGGTGGTGCTCGGTTGAGCTCCGGCTCGTACGGTGGTTCGCGGTTGGATCTCCGGCGACGGGTTTTCGGTCGGGTTGTCGGTTTCCGCAATATTGATAACCCGGGATATCGAATTCCAGCACTTCATGGCGGCGGTCCGGTGGGGGCGCGGGGGTCCGTGTGATCTTCGTGCTCTCCCGGTAGATCCACTTTCCTAATTAGTTCGGTTTTCCTATTTTGAGTGTTCTTATTTTTGGGAACTCTAATAGAATAGGAAAAGAATTAGTTTGGAATTAATTAGGTTTCCTAATTGATTATTCCTATTTTATGGGAATATTCATGGATTAGGAATCTAATTAATTTGGAAAGTAGAAGAGTCCTAAATTATTTTATTTCCTTATTTCATTATGTAAGTCTTCTAGAATATTCCAAGTGGGTCTTGGATAGGATTCTAGAGATTTAATGAAATTATAAAAAAGGAAAATAAAATAAATAAAAATATTAATAATATTTAATTTTATTTTTGATTTATTCGATTGACTTAATTATTATTAATTAAGTATCTTTCAGATTTATTAAAAATAAATAGATTTAAATATTGAGATTAATATTCTCGTCACATGGAGCATTCAAGAACGAAGACTGAAGACTAGAAGATGCGTACGGGGATGCAATAAAGCCATAATAGTCGGAAAATAATATTCTAGTATTATTTTGATTATGTGATAATACTATGTGCTTTATTACATATATGCATGCTATATGTGTTTATTTTATGCACTAGATAGCGTATCCCTTTGTTATAAAAAGCTAAGTGGGAGAGGGATTGGAAACAATCCCATGGTCTCCATTGCTGTTCTCTTGGTGACTTTTATAGACAAGTTATTAGAGGAGAGTTCTTGTAATTCCTCTTACGAGAAACATTGATTAAGTTTATCAAACAATGCCTAATTTGTCTTTCCAAAACTGATTTCAAGTCGACTCATTCTCACCCCGGGGAGTGGAATGGAGCCAAAGCCACTTGGTCATGTCGAGGACACAAATTAGAGACTTTCGTACCATTTTTTTAAGGTGGATCGATTGTCTGCTCGGCTCCCTCATTTGAGACATAGGGTTGTTCGCATGGTGAATCACTGGTAAGAAACTTCGAGTTTCACTTATGATTCTCCGCGTCTTGATTTACAAGATTGAATGGATCAAGTAATTGGGAGTCAATTTTAAAAATCTCTTGGTGTAGTAAACTTCCACACCACGTAGCTTGCTATACTAACGGATTTTGGATTAATTGATGTAGACAGTTATTAGGAATTGTGAAGAATTGTAAGTCATCGTAAACGTCCACACCACGTGGCTTGCGGTGATGTAGCGGTTCCAAACGATTTACTTTAGTACTGAGTAATGGTTTACACTTAGATACACATTATAGTATTCTTCCCCACGAAGTTACGCTATAAGTGATGTATGACCGAAGCAAATCTAATTGCAAAATCGTTTGGGTAGGTAAACGTCCACACCACGTGGCTTGCCATACCTGATGGGATTTTAGATGTAATTAGTGATTTAATAATATTATTTGAGGGAGATAATATCGGTATTAAATTGTTTGCTTGTTTTATGTGCTTATAGGTTAAGAATGACTGTGACCCCACTTTGTGATATACTTAAGGATGAAAACTCACTGGTTCCATATAGTAATGATTGGGAACGAAATCTGGACATTGTTCAGACTGTTGAGCCTTCTGGATCCACTGTTGTCCCAACTGATGAGGACATTAAGAATGACCTCAGGGCGATGTTGAGACATAGTGTGGAAGCTGGACAAGAGGTGGTTAACATACTCACAAAATTATCTCTCAACGAATCTCTTAAAAACGATTCAATGAGAGCGGATTTTGTGCGTGAGTTAAGAAAATCACAAGCTTTTGTAGCCAAGCTGGAAAAAGAGGAAGTGCAAGCAAAGAAGCCCAGTGGTTTCAAACCACGGATTGGGAAAAGCAAGCTGCGAGGCAAGTGCTTTCGATGCAAGCAGTCTATGTTGGAGTTGTGTACTTAATGTCTAGATTTAAGTAACGGTAAACTCCCGATCATAGCATTTAATCTATTTAATTAATAAACAATTATTTGCATTTAATTAAATATGCAAAATATAGTTCTGGATTTTATACGTTGTAGTTAGTATGGTGTTGCATGGGCACACAGAAGATCATACTATCGGTTACTCGTATTTAATCAAACAGTTGCTCACGACCTAGATGGACACGAACTAATCCATCGGTATAGTCGTTGTGTGAGAGAGAAAATAATTTATCTTAATTATTTTATCACACTTGTACACTTGGTGTATTGGGCGGATCAGCTTGAGATTCATCGATTAGGATTGCCGGCGATAATCGATTCGAGTCTCAGTGTATTTTATTCTTAATCCCCGATATTATTGCGGGTGTGTATATTTAATATAAGTGACTTTGATTTACCAAAGGAATTAACCGATTTAATTATTGGGTTAATTACCGGTTAAGTTGGGTCACTATATTTTATATATGGCATGCCGTGAATTCTTGAAGGGAAAGTGTATCCCGTAAGGGTTGATAATATCCCCGAGATGAGTTCATAAGGAATTATTATGTAAACCCTGCAGGTGGATTTAATCCGCATAATAATTAAGGTTGAATGGTACTAGTCTCGGATATAAGAGATGAATAAATTAATTAGCAATAAATTAATTTCATTCATGGATATTTAAATCTTAAATACACGGAATATATAATACTACCGGAGAAATATTATTTGATATAATATGGAATAATATTGGGAGTGCAATTTTATTTATATAGTGGAAAATAAATAAAATTAATATTGATAAGAATTAATAGATTTGGGTTGGACCCAATTTAATTTTCAATATTAGAAGCCCAATATTTATTCTCCTTATGATCCCTTACGTAGCCTATATAAGCACTACATGGTCTTCACTTTTCATAACTAAGAGAACCTAAGTTACGCCAACCATAAAGTTTTGAGAGTGAGGAAGATCCATAGGAATCCGATAGATCGTCGCCCACACGACGTTCGGACGAGGTGCAAGGAATACGCGGGAAGGTCACAAGGTCGTCAACCGAATTCGTTTCTCCGTACAACGAATCGAGGTAATAATCGAGAAACCCCCTTCTTGATTTTGTGTGAATTAATTGTAGCGTATACGTGAACACACGATCCGGATAAACATACGAACTTCGGGGACGGGGATTCGAGATCCCCGGCGAAGATCGAGAGAACCCTCGGCTTGGAGCCGAGGGGGCGATCGAACCCTAGGGTTCGATCGCGGCGCGCGGACGAGGGAGCCCCGGCTGGAGCCGGGGCAAGCGATCGACCATGAGTCGATCGCGGGGAGACCGCCGTGGGCTGGTGCCACGGCAGCTGGTTTCCCCAGCCACCTCGACCGGCGGCCAGGCGCGACGGAGGAGCCCCGGCTGGAGCCGGGGCAGGCGATCGACCGCAAGGCCGATCGCGGGGAAAGCCGCGGCTGGAGCCGCGGCAGGTCAGCTGGGGGCTGACCGCCCCTCCTCCGGCGATGGTGGTGAGTCGCCGGACTCACCACCGGGGGCTGCTGGACAGCCCCGGCGATCGCGGTGTGCGATCGCGAGCCCCCTCGGCGGCGGGGGGCTCGGCTAGGGTTTTCTAGCCGCGGGGTTTCATCCTGCGGCGGTGATGCTCAAGTCGAGCTCCGTCGACGTGAGATGGTTCGCGTTCATGGATCTGACTCGTGGGAGAAAATCGGCTGGGGGCGGGCTGTGTGTCTTCGGGCGCGTAGTCTCCAAAGGTCGGACTCCTGTGGATGAGTCGGGGATCCAATCTCCGGCGATGAAGGATTTCGGTCGGGCTATTGGTTCCGCATAATTTTAATAGCCCGGGATATCGATTTCCAGCAATTGGTATCAGAGCGTTTGGTTTCGTGTTCATGTATATGCTCGATTATTGTTCTACCTTGCAGGATTTCCGGCTATCATGGTTGGATTTAAATAATTGTTTTTTAATTAATTATCATGATTATTAAACTCTCGGACATGTCGAGATTCGTTTTGTGTGGTTGAATGTTTGTAATAGTAAAAATTCGGGGGTTGACCGAATTTAGGATTTATTATTACGCACTTTATTTTTCCGGAATATGTATAGGGTCGATTTCATGTATAGAATCGATACCGGATAATTGTAATTTAATTCTTGTAATTTTTTTTACGATTGGTTCGATGTTGAGACGATCGCCGGAAGACGAAGAAGGTGTGACGAAGAAGACAATGGACGAGAGGGACGATCAACCCCATGATCGACCCTCACGATCGACCGCGAGGAAGGGGGCCGATCGCCCCTCGGCCGTGGGCTGCCGCCGGCGTTGGTGGTGGCTGGCCGGTTGGAGTGGCGGCGGTGGTGATGCCCTCCGGTGGCCGGTCGATCATGGTGGTGGGGGTGGTGCGGGGACTCCCAACCCGTGCTACTCCTACCATAATCCAACTTTCCTAAATTAATTCGGCTTTCCTATTTGAGTGTCTTCCTTTTGGAAACTCTCATGGATTAGGAAAAGAATTAATTCAAATTAATTTTATTTCTATTGATTTATTTCCTTCATGGAATTATTCATAGACTAGAAGTTTAAAAAATTAATTTAGTACTAAATTTATTTTTCCTATTTGATTATTCCTACTCATGGGAATATTCATGGATTAGGAATAAGAATAAATTGGAAAGTAGTGAGTCCTAAAATTTATTTTATTTCCTTATTCTATTATAGAAGTCTTCTAGAATATTCCGAGTTTGACTTGGATAGATTATTCTAGAGATTTAATAGAATTAGATGGGAAATTAAATAAATGAAAATATTAATAATATTTAATTTTATTTTTGATATATTCGATTGACTTAATTTTCGAATTAAGTAACTTTTGGATTAATTAAAAATAAATAGATTTAAATATTGGATATTAATATTCTCGTCACATTGAGCATTCAAGAAACGAAGACTGAAGACTAGAAGATGCGTACGGAGATGGAATAAAGCCATGATAATCGGAAAATAATTTTCTAGCATTATTTTGACTATGTGCTACTATGTGCTTTATTGCTTGTATGCATGCTATATGTGTTTATTTTTATGCACTAGATAGCGTATCCCTTTATTATAAAAAGCTAAGTGGGAGAGGGGATGGAAACATTCCCATGGTCTCCATTACTGTTCTCTTGGTGACTCTTATGGACTTTTGAAGTTCATATAGATGTGTCATTGGAGGAGAATTCTTGTAATTCCTTTTACAAGAAACATTGATCAAATTTATCAAACAATGCCTAATTTGTCTTTCTGAAACTGACTTCAAGTCGACTCATTCTCACCCCGGGGAGTGGAATGGAGCCAGAGCCACTTGGTCATGTAGAGGACACAAATTAGAGACTTCCGTGCCATTCTTTGATAGATGGGTCGCTTGTCTGCTCGGCTCCCTCATTTATGAGAGATAGGGTCGCTCGCATGGCGAATCACTGGTTAGAAACTTCGAGTTTCACTTATGATTCTCCACGTCTTGATTTACGAGATTAAATGGATCAAGTAATTGGGAGTCAATTATAAAAGTCTCTTAATATGGTAAACGTCCACACCACGTGGCTTGCTATGCTGACGGACTTTGGATTAATTGATGTAGACAGTTGTAAGTAATTATGAAGAGTTGTGAAGTTATCGTAAACGTCCACACCACGTGGCTTGCGGTAATGTAGCGATTCCAAGTAATTTACTTTGGTACTGAGTAATGGTTTACACTTAGATACGCGTTATAGTATTCTTCCCCACGAAGTCACGCTATAATTGATGTATGGCCAAAGAAAATCTAATTGCTAAATCATTTGGGTGGGTAAACGTCCACACCACGTGGCTTGCCTTACCTGATGGGATTTTAGATGTGATTAGTAATTTAATGATGTTGTTCTAGGGAGATAACATCGGATATTAAATTAATTGTTTGTTTAAATGTGCTTATAGGTTTAGAGAATTGCTATGAATCCACTTTTGTTGATACTTGAGGAAATTAACGCACTGGTTCCATACTGTATTGAATGGAAAGAAGAGTTAGACATTGCTCAGACTGCAAAGGAGTACAAAGATGTACTCAGTGAAACTTGTCCTCCTGGACTCACCATTAACTCAACTGAGGAGGAGATTTTTGACTTTGAAAAGTGGGGTAGTGCTCGTGCATTAGCCGCTAATCATGATGTCATGCTCAAACTCAGGTTGCTGTTTGGACATGATGAGAAGGCTAGAAAAGAGGCGATGAGGATACTCATAAAGATCTGTTACTTCGATGAAACACTTGATCATGTTTTTGAGATGATGGATCTTTTAGACGAGTTGAAACAATCGCAAGCTCTTATAGCCAAAGCCAAAGGTCTCGGATCTAAAGGCAAGGGAAAGGAGAAGAAGACAAGAGGGTCCGGTGGTCCTAAGGGACTTGGACCAAAGGGTGGGATAAAGAAGCCTTCGGGCAAACATCCCCAAGGGAAGCAGTCTGAGTACTGGGGGTCTACATCTTGTCCTCTCAAAGGTACGAATTTTTCTTTAGTCGTAAAACATAGTCAGCGGTATTATCTACCAGAATTCTGGTGTGTAGATATGGAACCACTGACGGTATGTGCATTCTAAATGCAGGGGTTCCAGAAAACCCAGCGACTTAGAGAAGAAGAGTTCGATTCCACATGGGCAAAGCTGTTGAGGAAGCAGCGGTTGCAGTGGAAGACATTTATCTATCTGTTTGATAGTTATAGGATTTCATTTCAAGTTAATTGCTTTGTACCTTTTATTTTAGAAAGAACTTTTGTTCTGGATTTCTATTATGGATATTTTATTTCTTTAATCATTTGATGATTTAGATAAGAAATAATGGCGATATCTATTCTGATTTAGATTAAGTTTATCAAACAATGCCTAATTTGTCTTTCCAAAACTGATTTCAAGTCGACTCATTCTCACCCCGGGGAGTGGAATGGAGCCAAAGCCACTTGGTCATGTCGAGGACACAAATTAGAGACTTTCGTACCATTTTTTTAAGGTGGATCGATTGTCTGCTCGGCTCCCTCATTTGAGACATAGGGTTGTTCGCATGGTGAATCACTGGTAAGAAACTTCGAGTTTCACTTATGATTCTCCGCGTCTTGATTTACAAGATTGAATGGATCAAGTAATTGGGAGTCAATTTTAAAAATCTCTTGGTGTAGTAAACTTCCACACCACGTAGCTTGCTATACTAACGGATTTTGGATTAATTGATGTAGACAGTTATTAGGAATTGTGAAGAATTGTAAGTCATCGTAAACGTCCACACCACGTGGCTTGCGGTGATGTAGCGGTTCCAAACGATTTACTTTAGTACTGAGTAATGGTTTACACTTAGATACGCATTATAGTATTCTTCCCCACGAAGTTACGCTATAAGTGATGTATGACCGAAGCAAATCTAATTGCAAAATCGTTTGGGTAGGTAAACGTCCACACCACGTGGCTTGCCATACCTGATGGGATTTTAGATGTAATTAGTGATTTAATAATATTATTTGAGGGAGATAATATCGGTATTAAATTGTTTGCTTGTTTTATGTGCTTATAGGTTAAGAATGACTGTGACCCCACTTTGTGATATACTTAAGGATGAAAACTCACTGGTTCCATATAGTAATGATTGGGAACGAAATCTGGACATTGTTCAGACTGTTGAGCCTTCTGGATCCACTGTTGTCCCAACTGATGAGGACATTAAGAATGACCTCAGGGCGATGTTGAGACATAGTGTGGAAGCTGGACAAGAGGTGGTTAACATACTCACAAAATTATCTCTCAACGAATCTCTTAAAAACGATTCAATGAGAGCGGATTTTGTGCGTGAGTTAAGAAAATCACAAGCTTTTGTAGCCAAGCTGGAAAAAGAGGAAGTGCAAGCAAAGAAGCCCAGTGGTTTCAAACCACGGATTGGGAAAAGCAAGCTGCGAGGCAAGTGCTTTCGATGCAAGCAGTCTATGTTGGAGTTGTGTACTTAATGTCTAGATTTAAGTAACGGTAAACTCCCGATCATAGCATTTAATCTATTTAATTAATAAACAATTATTTGCATTTAATTAAATATGCAAAATATAGTTCTGGATTTTATACGTTGTAGTTAGTATGGTGTTGCATGGGCACACAGAAGATCATACTATCGGTTACTCGTATTTAATCAAACAGTTGCTCACGACCTAGATGGACACGAACTAATCCATCGGTATAGTCGTTGTGTGAGAGAGAAAATAATTTATCTTAATTATTTTATCACACTTGTACACTTGGTGTATTGGGCGGATCAGCTTGAGATTCATCGATTAGGATTGCCGGCGATAATCGATTCGAGTCTCAGTGTATTTTATTCTTAATCCCCGATATTATTGCGGGTGTGTATATTTAATATAAGTGACTTTGATTTACCAAAGGAATTAACCGATTTAATTATTGGGTTAATTACCGGTTAAGTTGGGTCACTATATTTTATATATGGCATGCCGTGAATTCTTGAAGGGAAAGTGTATCCCGTAAGGGTTGATAATATCCCCGAGATGAGTTCATAAGGAATTATTATGTAAACCCTGCAGGTGGATTTAATCCGCATAATAATTAAGGTTGAATGGTACTAGTCTCGGATATAAGAGATGAATAAATTAATTAGCAATAAATTAATTTCATTCATGGATATTTAAATCTTAAATACACGGAATATATAATACTACCGGAGAAATATTATTTGATATAATATGGAATAATATTGGGAGTGCAATTTTATTTATATAGTGGAAAATAAATAAAATTAATATTGATAAGAATTAATAGATTTGGGTTGGACCCAATTTAATTTTCAATATTAGAAGCCCAATATTTATTCTCCTTATGATCCCTTACGTAGCCTATATAAGCACTACATGGTCTTCACTTTTCATAACTAAGAGAACCTAAGTTACGCCAACCATAAAGTTTTGAGAGTGAGGAAGATCCATAGGAATCCGATAGATCGTCGCCCACACGACGTTCGGACGAGGTGCAAGGAATACGCGGGAAGGTCACAAGGTCGTCAACCGAATTCGTTTCTCCGTACAACGAATCGAGGTAATAATCGAGAAACCCCCTTCTTGATTTTGTGTGAATTAATTGTAGCGTATACGTGAACACACGATCCGGATAAACATACGAACTTCGGGGACGGGGATTCGAGATCCCCGGCGAAGATCGAGAGAACCCTCGGCTTGGAGCCGAGGGGGCGATCGAACCCTAGGGTTCGATCGCGGCGCGCGGACGAGGGAGCCCCGGCTGGAGCCGGGGCAAGCGATCGACCATGAGTCGATCGCGGGGAGACCGCCGTGGGCTGGTGCCACGGCAGCTGGTTTCCCCAGCCACCTCGACCGGCGGCCAGGCGCGACGGAGGAGCCCCGGCTGGAGCCGGGGCAGGCGATCGACCGCAAGGCCGATCGCGGGGAAAGCCGCGGCTGGAGCCGCGGCAGGTCAGCTGGGGGCTGACCGCCCCTCCTCCGGCGATGGTGGTGAGTCGCCGGACTCACCACCGGGGGCTGCTGGACAGCCCCGGCGATCGCGGTGTGCGATCGCGAGCCCCCTCGGCGGCGGGGGGCTCGGCTAGGGTTTTCTAGCCGCGGGGTTTCATCCTGCGGCGGTGATGCTCAAGTCGAGCTCCGTCGACGTGAGATGGTTCGCGTTCATGGATCTGACTCGTGGGAGAAAATCGGCTGGGGGCGGGCTGTGTGTCTTCGGGCGCGTAGTCTCCAAAGGTCGGACTCCTGTGGATGAGTCGGGGATCCAATCTCCGGCGATGAAGGATTTCGGTCGGGCTATTGGTTCCGCATAATTTTAATAGCCCGGGATATCGATTTCCAGCAATTGGTATCAGAGCGTTTGGTTTCGTGTTCATGTATATGCTCGATTATTGTTCTACCTTGCAGGATTTCCGGCTATCATGGTTGGATTTAAATAATTGTTTTTTAATTAATTATCATGATTATTAAACTCTCGGACATGTCGAGATTCGTTTTGTGTGGTTGAATGTTTGTAATAGTAAAAATTCGGGGGTTGACCGAATTTAGGATTTATTATTACGCACTTTATTTTTCCGGAATATGTATAGGGTCGATTTCATGTATAGAATCGATACCGGATAATTGTAATTTAATTCTTGTAATTTTTTTTACGATTGGTTCGATGTTGAGACGATCGCCGGAAGACGAAGAAGGTGTGACGAAGAAGACAATGGACGAGAGGGACGATCAACCCCATGATCGACCCTCACGATCGACCGCGAGGAAGGGGGCCGATCGCCCCTCGGCCGTGGGCTGCCGCCGGCGTTGGTGGTGGCTGGCCGGTTGGAGTGGCGGCGGTGGTGATGCCCTCCGGTGGCCGGTCGATCATGGTGGTGGGGGTGGTGCGGGGACTCCCAACCCGTGCTACTCCTACCATAATCCAACTTTCCTAAATTAATTCGGCTTTCCTATTTGAGTGTCTTCCTTTTGGAAACTCTCATGGATTAGGAAAAGAATTAATTCAAATTAATTTTATTTCTATTGATTTATTTCCTTCATGGAATTATTCATAGACTAGAAGTTTAAAAAATTAATTTAGTACTAAATTTATTTTTCCTATTTGATTATTCCTACTCATGGGAATATTCATGGATTAGGAATAAGAATAAATTGGAAAGTAGTGAGTCCTAAAATTTATTTTATTTCCTTATTCTATTATAGAAGTCTTCTAGAATATTCCGAGTTTGACTTGGATAGATTATTCTAGAGATTTAATAGAATTAGATGGGAAATTAAATAAATGAAAATATTAATAATATTTAATTTTATTTTTGATATATTCGATTGACTTAATTTTCGAATTAAGTAACTTTTGGATTAATTAAAAATAAATAGATTTAAATATTGGATATTAATATTCTCGTCACATTGAGCATTCAAGAAACGAAGACTGAAGACTAGAAGATGCGTACGGAGATGGAATAAAGCCATGATAATCGGAAAATAATTTTCTAGCATTATTTTGACTATGTGCTACTATGTGCTTTATTGCTTGTATGCATGCTATATGTGTTTATTTTTATGCACTAGATAGCGTATCCCTTTATTATAAAAAGCTAAGTGGGAGAGGGGATGGAAACATTCCCATGGTCTCCATTACTGTTCTCTTGGTGACTCTTATGGACTTTTGAAGTTCATATAGATGTGTCATTGGAGGAGAATTCTTGTAATTCCTTTTACAAGAAACATTGATCAAATTTATCAAACAATGCCTAATTTGTCTTTCTGAAACTGACTTCAAGTCGACTCATTCTCACCCCGGGGAGTGGAATGGAGCCAGAGCCACTTGGTCATGTAGAGGACACAAATTAGAGACTTCCGTGCCATTCTTTGATAGATGGGTCGCTTGTCTGCTCGGCTCCCTCATTTATGAGAGATAGGGTCGCTCGCATGGCGAATCACTGGTTAGAAACTTCGAGTTTCACTTATGATTCTCCACGTCTTGATTTACGAGATTAAATGGATCAAGTAATTGGGAGTCAATTATAAAAGTCTCTTAATATGGTAAACGTCCACACCACGTGGCTTGCTATGCTGACGGACTTTGGATTAATTGATGTAGACAGTTGTAAGTAATTATGAAGAGTTGTGAAGTTATCGTAAACGTCCACACCACGTGGCTTGCGGTAATGTAGCGATTCCAAGTAATTTACTTTGGTACTGAGTAATGGTTTACACTTAGATACGCGTTATAGTATTCTTCCCCACGAAGTCACGCTATAATTGATGTATGGCCAAAGAAAATCTAATTGCTAAATCATTTGGGTGGGTAAACGTCCACACCACGTGGCTTGCCTTACCTGATGGGATTTTAGATGTGATTAGTAATTTAATGATGTTGTTCTAGGGAGATAACATCGGATATTAAATTAATTGTTTGTTTAAATGTGCTTATAGGTTTAGAGAATTGCTATGAATCCACTTTTGTTGATACTTGAGGAAATTAACGCACTGGTTCCATACTGTATTGAATGGAAAGAAGAGTTAGACATTGCTCAGACTGCAAAGGAGTACAAAGATGTACTCAGTGAAACTTGTCCTCCTGGACTCACCATTAACTCAACTGAGGAGGAGATTTTTGACTTTGAAAAGTGGGGTAGTGCTCGTGCATTAGCCGCTAATCATGATGTCATGCTCAAACTCAGGTTGCTGTTTGGACATGATGAGAAGGCTAGAAAAGAGGCGATGAGGATACTCATAAAGATCTGTTACTTCGATGAAACACTTGATCATGTTTTTGAGATGATGGATCTTTTAGACGAGTTGAAACAATCGCAAGCTCTTATAGCCAAAGCCAAAGGTCTCGGATCTAAAGGCAAGGGAAAGGAGAAGAAGACAAGAGGGTCCGGTGGTCCTAAGGGACTTGGACCAAAGGGTGGGATAAAGAAGCCTTCGGGCAAACATCCCCAAGGGAAGCAGTCTGAGTACTGGGGGTCTACATCTTGTCCTCTCAAAGGTACGAATTTTTCTTTAGTCGTAAAACATAGTCAGCGGTATTATCTACCAGAATTCTGGTGTGTAGATATGGAACCACTGACGGTATGTGCATTCTAAATGCAGGGGTTCCAGAAAACCCAGCGACTTAGAGAAGAAGAGTTCGATTCCACATGGGCAAAGCTGTTGAGGAAGCAGCGGTTGCAGTGGAAGACATTTATCTATCTGTTTGATAGTTATAGGATTTCATTTCAAGTTAATTGCTTTGTACCTTTTATTTTAGAAAGAACTTTTGTTCTGGATTTCTATTATGGATATTTTATTTCTTTAATCATTTGATGATTTAGATAAGAAATAATGGCGATATCTATTCTGGTACATTAGATAGCAATGATGAATCCTTAGTCTACCACGATGCAACAAACCGTTATATATAAACTTGTTTTACTCATTAGATGTATTTCTTTATCGATCATTGTACTTGTGAACTCTTGAACTTGGTAGTATCTATTCAAAAAGGATTCAAAAGGTCGAAATTGATTTGATCAATTATAGTTGGAGGAATGGACCTCCCGACCTAAGAATTAAATTTTGGAAGAAGATACAACTAAGTTAACCTTTCTGGATAAAGGATGGAATTCGGACAAGTATAGAAAATGATTGATGATTAATGCGGTATGTGTGATTAGAGAAGGTACGAGTCATTCTTTCAAGAATACTCGAAAATGGATTAGACTACGTGTTGTGCCATAAAAACGGAGTGTTTTTAACACAAGGCCATTATGGGGAACCCTCAAAGTATATCCATTAAAAAGCCTGCGACTTGTTCGCGGAGGCTATCACCTATCTAAATAACACATAGCATAAATCAAAAGATTGAGATTAAATCTCAAACGACTACGCCATACACTGAAGTGTAGACATGGTGTGTCAGGAATAAGAAATGGGATTCTAAATGGTAAAAGAACAAGTTTGTTCGGAACTACCTGTGTTCTATGGATAATTCTGGATACAACAACATATTCAATGTAATTGTAGAATATCCTAGAAGAACAAGTAATTGTGTGTTCTATAGTACTATGAACCAGAGGGACGTCTCGTCCGGTTCATAGAGAAAGACTATTAGATGAACCACAAAGCCTGAACTGACGAAATACCTTGAAATGAGAAGAAGGACAAAAGACTAGGAACCAGCCAAACCGAGTAGAAGTACACCACATACTGCACCTATTGTTATTACTGTTATACACCAGGACGCCATTGCAGTGGGAGGTTGTTGGACAACCAGGGATATTCATAAGACTAGAGGAGTTCGGACTCTGGATCTAGTAAAGATGAAATCGACCCCTAGATCTGCATAAGGGCAGTACTAGACCTAAATGTGCCTGCTTGGAACAATAAGGATTATTGTTGAGAGGCTAGATCATTTAGAGTACAGGCTTAGTAAATCCATTTGTGGATTGAAATGAAGCTATGAATCGTGGAACTTGCGAATTGATGGGATAGTCCATTTGATGGATTCATCAAAAGGCATAGACGAGAGGTGTATTAAAGACATAATGGAAACAAGGTGGTGTTTCTCGGATATTTTATGTAGATAACATTTTATCATTGGCAACAATGTAAAAGTGTCATCAGACATAAAATAATGGTTGTCTAAATAAATCGAGATATAAGATTGAGAAGAAGTTAGAGCATGTTCTTCAGATCTTATGATCTAGAGATAAGAACATTGTACTTCTCCTAGACATCTTGTACGATTAAGGTTTGTTTTAAACATGCACAATTCTGAGAAAGGTTATTGCTTTCGAGAACAGAATGCATCTATCTAAAGTATGTTTCTTGAACACATGAAGGAGATAAATATAGACAAAGCAGATTCTTACACTTCGAGTGTAAAGGGTTTTGTAAATGCGGTGTTATAAAAACAAGAACCTGATATCAACTATGCGGTTAGCATAGTGGGAGGATATCAAAGTAATCTGGATAAAAAGTATTCGAATGCTGTAAAAGTGCTTGAAAGTACAGGATTACAGGCAATACGAAATCTTCTTAGATTAAGCTTTCTAAAATAAAAATCAGAGAAAGGACCAGTGTAAGTCGATATCAGGCTATGTGTTCACTTTTTAGAAGAGGTGGAACCTAAGGAAGAAAGAGTGATAAGCATGAAGCTTCTCGGACTCTATCATAAACCGAATAGCAGCCTCAGAGGCAGCGGAAGTTTTGGTTAGGTTCCGGAATGACCTCTGAACTTGGATATGACTCTTGGTTCACCAAAGGCTATGTACATAGCGGTGCATGGTAAACTGGAAGAAGTCATAAGTTCAAAAGATGATGATAACACATAGAGCAAGTACCACCTGATACGAATCATCGTCAGAGAGACGACGCAGTAGTCACCAAGATAACTTCAGAGCGGCAACCTAGATTGCTCATTCACATAATACTTCTGGGAAAGTATAACTTAAGCACGTGATGAGTATGGGAGTCGGGAGTTTGGAAGAAATGACTAGACCTTAGTACAAGTGGGAGATTGTTGGAGTTGTGTACTTAATGTCTAGATTTAAGTAACGGTAAACTCCCGATCATAGCATTTAATCTATTTAATTAATAAACAATTATTTGCATTTAATTAAATATGCAAAATATAGTTCTGGATTTTATACGTTGTAGTTAGTATGGTGTTGCATGGGCACACAGAAGATCATAATATCGGTTACTCGTATTTAATCAAACAGTTGCTCACGACCTAAATGGACACGAACTAATCCATCGGTATAGTCGTTGTGTGAGAGAGAAAATAATTTATCTTAATTATTTTATCACACTTGTACACTTGGTGTATTGGGCGGATCAGCTTGAGATTCATCGATTAGGATTGCCGGCGATAATCGATTCGAGTCTCAGTGTATTTTATTCTTAATCCCCGATATTATTGCGGGTGTGTATATTTAATATAAGTGACTTTGATTTACCAAAGGAATTAACCGATTTAATTATTGGGTTAATTACCGGTTAAGTTGGGTCACTATATTTTATATATGGCATGCCGTGAATTCTTGAAGGGAAAGTGTATCCCGTAAGGGTTGATAATATCCCCGAGATGAGTTCATAAGGAATTATTATGTAAACCCTGCAGGTGGATTTAATCCGCATAATAATTAAGGTTGAATGGTACTAGTCTCGGATATAAGAGATGAATAAATTAATTAGCAATAAATTAATTTCATTCATGGATATTTAAATCTTAAATACACGGAATATATAATACTACCGGAGAAATATTATTTGATATAATATGGAATAATATTGGGAGTGCAATTTTATTTATATAGTGGAAAATAAATAAAATTAATATTGATAAG
This sequence comes from Euphrasia confusa, assembly GCA_954870475.1. Classification (NCBI taxonomy): domain Eukaryota; kingdom Viridiplantae; phylum Streptophyta; class Magnoliopsida; order Lamiales; family Orobanchaceae; genus Euphrasia; species Euphrasia confusa. The sequence continues at coordinate 31,984,188 of OX940950.1, forward strand.
AATTAATAGATTTGGGTTGGACCCAATTTAATTTTCAATATTAGAAGCCCAATATTTATTCTCCTTATGATCCCCTACGTAGCCTATATAAGCACTACATGGTCTTCACTTTTCATAACTAAGAGAACCTAAGTTACGCCAACCATAAAGTTTTGAGAGTGAGGAAGATCCATAGGAATCCGATAGATCGTCGCCCACACGACGTTCGGACGAGGTGCAAGGAATACGCGGGAAGGTCACAAGGTCGTCAACCGAATTCGTTTCTCCGTACAACGAATCGAGGTAATAATCGAGAAACCCCCTTCTTGATTTTGTGTGAATTAATTGTAGCGTATACATGAACACACGATCCGGATAAACATACGAACTTCGGGGACGGGGATTCGAGATCCCCGGCGAAGATCGAGAGAACCCTCGGCTTGGAGCCGAGGGGGCGATCGAACCCTAGGGTTCGATCGCGGCGCGCGGACGAGGGAGCCCCGGCTGGAGCCGGGGCAAGCGATCGACCATGAGTCGATCGCGGGGAGACCGCCGTGGGCTGGTGCCACGGCAGCTGGTTTCCCCAGCCACCTCGACCGGCGGCCAGGCGCGACGGAGGAGCCCCGGCTGGAGCCGGGGCAGGCGATCGACCGCAAGGCCGATCGCGGGGAAAGCCGCGGCTGGAGCCGCGGCAGGTCAGCTGGGGGCTGACCGCCCCTCCTCCGGCGATGGTGGTGAGTCGCCGGACTCACCACCGGGGGCTGCTGGACAGCCCCGGCGATCGCGGTGTGCGATCGCGAGCCCCCTCGGCGGCGGGGGGCTCGGCTAGGGTTTTCTAGCCGCGGGGTTTCATCCCGCGGCGGTGATGCTCAAGTCGAGCTCCGTCGACGTGAGATGGTTCGCGTTCATGGATCTGACTCGTGGGAGAAAATCGGCTGGGGGCGGGCTGTGTGTCTTCGGGCGCGTAGTCTCCAAAGGTCGGACTCCTGTGGATGAGTCGGGGATCCAATCTCCGGCGATGAAGGATTTCGGTCGGGCTATTGGTTCCGCATAATTTTAATAGCCCGGGATATCGATTTCCAGCAGTCTAGGCACTGGAGGTATGATTGTCCTCTCATCAAAGGTACGAAATTTTCCTTAGTCACTGAAACATTGTCAGTGGTGTTATCTACCAGCACTGTTGGAGTTGTATACTTAATGTCTAGATTTAAGTAACGTAAACTCCCGGTCATAGCATTTAATCTATTTAATTAAATAAACAATTGTTTGCTTTTAATTATTGATAATTAAATATATGCAAATATAGTCCTATATATACGTTGTAGTTAGTATGGTGTGCGTCGTCACACGGAAGATCATACTATTGGTTACTCGTATTTAATCGAACAGTAGCTCACGACCTAGATGGACATGGACCAAGCCATCGGTATAGTCATTGTGTGAAGGAGAAAATAATTTGTCTTAATTATTTTATCACACTTGTACACTTGGTGTATTGGGCGGATCACTTGAGATTTATCGATTAGGATTGCCTTAGATAATCGATTTAAATCTCAGTGCATTTTATTCTTAATCCCCGATATTATTGCGGGTGTGTATATTTAATATTAGTGACTTTGATTTTCCAAAGAAATTGATTGATTAGTATAACCAGTCAATTACCGATAAAGTTGGGTCACTATATTTTATATATGACACGCGGTGAATTCTTGACGGGAAAGTGTATCCCGATAAGGGTTGATAATACCCCCGAGATGAGCTCATAAAGAATTATTATGTAAACCTCGCGAGTGGATTTGTTCCCGCATAATAATAAAGTTGAGTTGTACTATTCTCGGATATAAGAGATGAATAAATTAATAAGCAATAAATTAATTTTATTCATGGATATTTATATCTTAAATACATGGAATAAATAATACTACCGGAGAAAATATTATTTGATATAATATGGTTTAATATTGGGAGTGCAATTATATTTATATAGTGAAAAATAAATATAATTAATAATAGTAAGGATTAATAGATATGGGCTTGGGCTCAATTTAATCAATATTATTAGAAGCCCAATATTCCACCTCCTTTAGATCCCCTACGTAGCCTATAAAAGCACTACATGGCCTTCATAAATCATAAGACAAGAATATCATACTTGATAGTTCTAGAGAGTTGAAGGAGATCCATAGAGTTTGGAGGATCGTCGCCCACCCGACGTTCGAACGAGTGCAAGGAATAAGTGGGAAGATTCAAAGGTCATCGATTGATCTCGTTTCTCCGAACAACGAATCGAAGGTATAAAATCGTAAACACCCTTTATGATTTAAATCGATAATTATTGAAAATACCGTAGAACCAAAATCCGAGGTACGAACCCCGGAATAGAGGACGAACGCGTGGTGGCGATCTAGGATCGCCGGACCACGGCGATCGCCCCTAGGGTTTCGCGTGGGTAAGGGGAGAACCCCGGCTGGACGCCGGGGGTGCGATCGATCCGTGAGGATCGATCGCTGGCCGTGGGCTGTGACCCGCGGCGGCCTGCTGGTGGCGGGCCGACCACCCCAGCGGCGGCGAGTCGCCGGACTCGCCGCGAGGGCTGCTGGAGCAGCCCCGTCGATCGCATGATGCGATCGACCCCATCGATCACGCGAGCCCCACGTGCGGGGGCTCGGCTGGGCGTGCGCGTGACTTCGGCCACGTCACGCGTTCGGTTGTGCTCCGGCTCGTACGTGGTGTTCGCGTGTAATCCGGCGATGGGATTTCGTTCGGGTTATTGTTTCCGCATTTTTAATAGCCCGGGATATCGAATTCCAACAGAAGTGTGATGGGAGAGCATCTTAAACTACAGCTTCCATGTGCTATCTTTTGAAGAGGGGAGCCGGGGGAATCGGCGTCCTCCGTTACTTGGTATTATGGATATATGCAAATGATAGCTATGGGAGTTATTGTTGGAAATCGACTACCCGGGACATGTCCGTTCGACCACTCGAACATCCGGAAAAGCCCAGTCGACCTCCAGCGTGCCTACTGTGTTCACGACGAAGCCCCTGACCCGAAACGCGCCCAGCCATCGCACCCGAGGCACGACCGCGCGAAACGAGGGGCTGCTGACCTCTCTGTCGTCCGACACCAAATGGTGTCGTCCGACAGGCCCTTGTCGGCCGACAGGAAACGCTGTCGGACGACAACGTCGCGAACAGCAGCGCGACGCTGCTGTTCCTGGTCCGTTTCTGGTCGGATTCCGATTCCGACCACCGTTCTGGAAGTCAGCAACCCCACAGTGATCTAGGAACACCAACCACGATCCCGGAACTCGATCGGCGGTTCGTTATATGATTACGTACGAGAAGAATCGAAATAATGCGGAATAGGGTTTTCGATTCTTTACCTTTGATGCGTGATTCGGAGAAGCCGAATAGGCGAACACCCTGAGATCTTCTAGTGTGTATCCTAGCCCTCGACACCGGACGTTGTGTGGGCAACGATCTACCGGGATCTTCTCTTCTTCTTCTCTCTCGAACCCTCTTTACGCTCTTTTGTTTTTATTTCTTTCTTACGCAGAAAAGAAAAGAAAAATAAAAGACTGCGAATGTTAGGTCTAGAGAAGAGAGATTGAGGGGTTTATATAGGCCACACTAGGGACCTTAGGACAATTAATTAATTGGGCTAAATTGTAATTTAATTAAACCGGTGTCCTTAAAAAGAAAACCTTTAATTAAATCCAATTTTAATTATAATTAATTCCACTATAAAATTATAATTGAATTCCCAATTAATTAATCTATATTATTTTACCAATAATATTTCCGCCGAAATTACATATATGATTTTCCCCGTGTTTAAGATATCGCATGTCCACAAATTAATTAATTACTAATAATTAAATTAATTCATTTCTTATTATCCGAGACTAGTACCACTCATCCTTATTATCATGTGGAACGAATCCACCTGCAGGGTTTACATGATAAACTTTATGAGCTCATCTCGGGGACATCATCAACCCAATAAACGGGACACGGTTTCCTGTATATAATCTATAGCATGCCGTGTGTATAATACCGATTCCCAATTTACCGAGAATATTGACTAGTCAATTAGTCTCACTCATTGGTACATTAAAGAGCCGAGCATTGGACACACGTACCTATAATTATATAGGGATTAGGAACTCATATATCCATAATATCTGAGGTCTAGTTCGATTACTCCGATTAGTATAAATCGAACGCCCTCCCGTGGTCCTGCTCAATACACCAAGTGTACAAGTGTAACATAATAGTTAAGACCAACTATTACCCAGTCACACTACGACGTACCGATGGATTGTCCCTGTCTATCTAAGTCGTGAGCTACTGTTCGATAGTATACGAGTAACCGATAGTGTGATCTTCCGCGTGTCTCCTCACGCCATACTATCTACAACGTATACATCAAGGACTATTGCAATAAATGCAATCATGCTTGAATTATGTATAGACTACGCATAGATAAGGAGTTCCGTATTTGCACTAAACTAGACATTTAGAATACAACTCCATCTATCTCCCACTTATACTAAAAGTCTAGTCGCCCTCCCCCAAACATCAGATTCCCATAACCTCATCACGCCTACCCAACGCTTTCGCTGGAAGAGCCTATGTGAAAGGGTTTACCAGGCAATCCTTTCGATGCTATCTAGGTGACAACTGCATCGTCTTACTAGACGATCTCTCGAATCAGGTGGTACTTGCGCTCTACGTGTTATCTCCCACTGTGGACTCGTGGCATTTCAAGTTTTGCCAATACACCTTTATTCAAAATAGCCTTGGGCAAACTGGAAACCACATCTAAATCCCTCAGGAAGTTTTGGAGCCACACTGTCCTTTTAACTGCCTCAGAGGCCGTTATCTTTTCAGTTTCCATGGTAGAGTCCGTAATGCATCACTGCTTTACACTCTTCCATGTGACTGCTCCACTTCACAGTGGGAACACATAGCTTGACTTCGACTTTCGACTGTCCCTGTTTGATTGGAAATCCAATTCTATGTAATCCAAAAGAAATGACTTGACTGCTTTGTAACTCAGAACATATTTCCTGGTCCTCTGCAAGCGCCTAAACATGTTCTTTACGTCAGTCGAGTGATCCTTTCCAGGATTACTATGATATCTCACCACCATGCCCACGGCATAGTAGATATCAGTCTCGTGTACAACATTGCATACATTAAGCTTCCCACCGTCAAGGTGTAGGGAACTGCTTACTTTTCATTTATCTCCTTATTGTGTCAGACACAAAACTTTAGATAAATAATTCCACATCTAAAAGGTGAAAACCTTTCTTGGAATTCTGCATGCTAAAACGAGCAAGAATTTTATTTATGTATGAGGCTTGGGATAAGTACTATGTTCTTTTCTGGCGATCCTTTATAACTTTGATCCCAAGAACATTCTCGACTTCTCTCAAGTCCCTCATATTGAATTACTCGGACAACCATCCCTTTATGTCCGATAACATCTTTCACATTGTTGCCAATTTAGAAGGATGTCGTCTACATAAAGAATAAGAAAACACCACAACTTTTCCGTCACTTCTTTGTTACACACAGGACCCAAACATGCCTTGATTGAATCCATAAAATGGATTTTATTATAGATCCGCATGTGTCCAAGATCTTGAAGCTTCCTTCAATCCAAAGATTGATTAAGCTTGCTTACCAAATGCTCTCGGCTCTTTTCGATGAATCCCTCTGGCTGTTCCACACAGATGGTCCGGTCAAGACTTTGATTAAGGAAATCCGTCTTGACTTCCATCTTCCATGTGAAGACAAAAAGAATCTGGATCGACTTTAGCATAGCTACCGGCGAAAAAGGTTTACTCATAATCGATCCCTTTCTTTCTGAGTGTACCCTTTCGCAACAAGCCTAGCCTTGAAGGTTTACACCTTCCCGTCAGACCCTCTTTTCCTCTTGTACACCCTCTTGCAACCAATGGCTTTTACTCCTTTGGGTGGTGCTACAAGATCCCAGACCTGATTTGAATCCAAACATTCAATCTCAGATTTCATCGCCTTTTGCCAAGACTGAGCATCTTAATCTTTCAGCGTCTCGTCATAGGTCCAGGGGTCGGCTTCATGTTCTCCAGGTAACAAGTCCGAAGACTCACCTATAACCATGAACCTACCGGGTTGTCTAACAACCCTCCCACTACGACGACGCTCCGGTGTATCTTTAGTGACTAAAGATTATAGTAGTGAATTACTCAGTTAGGCTGGTTCTAAGTTTTTATCAGTCTCTCTAAGCTCATTTAAGTATTACTCTACTCTTGGGCTTGTGATCTTGCATATATAATCCATGTCAAGAACCGAACGTTGATGCAGTCAACGAACACCTGGTCCTTTGGAATATATTACATATCTCAATTCGTTTTCTTAGGGTATCCTATAAACAGCCGAATATCTGTACAAGTTTCCAAAAGGAATCAAGTTCAGGATAAACGCCGCTGTTTCCAAGGCATATCCCAAAACCGAATTAGGTAACTCCGAATAACACATTGTCTACTTTTCCATATCTATAAGAGTCCTATTCCTTCTTACTAACACATCATTTTGCCGAGGCAGGAATGGTGTAGTCAATTGGGAGTTAATCCCATCTTTCTGATAAGTATGCCTTACTCCTCAAAGAGGTCTGCATACATCAGAGCGAATCAACTCTAGTACTTTCTTGGATCTTTGCCCTTTAACCGTAAAGGGTTGCTTGGTCATTTAAACTTCCAAGTATGATTCGAAGGTTGGAAGGTCCTTTCCTTCAACCTAGCTGAGTAGTCCATCAGCTTTCACCCTTTGAATCGTACTCAAGTTAAAATTATCTAGCCTGAGATGCCATAAGTACATTTGATTCATCTAGAAGGATCTTTACTCTTATTGGGGTTCGAAGAGTGTGTTATTAGCTCCGGTCTGTTGCATCGTGAAAGAATATGGATTTAGTATTAAATTGTCTATCAATGTACCAGAATATATAATATCCCCGTTTCCTACTCTGATAGGTATAAAACCATCCAAAGAAACGGAATGTCCATTCTAAGCCAATTTAGAAATCCGAAATGAAATTTCTTTCTAAATGCCGGCACATAAAGACAATTTATTAGAACTAAAATCCTACCGTTAAAACATTTAACATCTCCCACTGCAACGACTGTTAACTTAACAGTATTGTCCGTGTAGGTTATAACTTCTTCCTTTCTAAGTCTCCGGGTTTCCTGGAACCCCCGCATTTAAGTACAGACATGATTATTGGTTCCCGTATCCACACACCAGGTACTGGTGGATAACACAACTAAACATGTTTCGGTGACTAAGGAAGAGTCAACTTCTTGTTGTTTGAGAGGACAATTAAGACTCCCAGTATCCAGACTGCTTACAACGGAAGCACTTGCCCTTTGGGCTTGCTTATCCAATTCCGTGGTCCAGATATATTAGTCCCACTGGGTTTCCGTTTTTGTTTCTTCTTCCTTTTGCCGCCCGAAGGCCTAGGAAGAGTCAATTTCTCAGCCATAAGTGCTTTGAGGACCCTTAAAGATTCTCTAGCCGCTAGAAGTTCAATCAGGAGCTCCGCCAATGAGTAAGACCCCTTATTCATATTATAGTTCAGGCGGAACTGCTCAAAACTTCTCGGCAGAGACTGGAGCACAATATCGACTTGGTTTACCCCATCGATAACTGAACCTAGAATCTCTATCTCATTCAGATAGCACATCATCCTAAGAACGTGATCCCTCACGGGCGTTCCTTCGGACGCGATGCCGTCATGAGTTGCCTCATTGCATTTTGCCCGGCTGTCCTGTCCTGATAACCAAAAAGCTCCTTGACGTTAAGCATCATATCATAGGTAATGGTCATGGCTTGATCCTGATGTCGCAGCACATTTGACCTGAAAGCCATAATGTAGCTCCACGTCATCTCATAGCCTTGATCCATTTCCAATGAGCTTCCTTTCCTCAGTAATGGAAGCATCACTTGGTTCAGCAGGTCAATTGACTTGGAGTACATATTTGTACTCCTCTGCAGTTAGGACAATGTCCAAGTTTCATCTCCAATCCATACAATCAGGGTCAGTGAGTTTGTTGACTTTTAATGGGAATAATACCATATAAAACAAACAATGAGTTTAATTCGATATCATTTCCCTCAAGTAATATCATTAAACTACCAATCATTTCCAAAATCCCATCAGACTAGCATGCCACTTTCTTGTGGACGTATACTAATCCAAACGATTTTATAACTGGAATTTTACTTCGGTCGTACATCATTATAGCAGAGACTCCGATGGGGAGGATACTATAAAGCGTACCTAAGTGTATACCATTTCTCAGTACTAAGTCAACCGCTCGGGAACTACAGGTCCACCGCAAGCCACTTTCTTGTGGACGTTTATGTTGACATGCGGTCCTTTACGATTTTCTATAACTGTCGAGCCTCAATTAACCCAAAGTTCCATTTCCATTTAGCAAGCCACTTTCTTGTGGACGTTTACTAAACAAACAACTTTGTTAATTGAATCACACTTATTGAAATGTTATAGAATCTCAATTAACCCAAAGTTCCGTTCCCATTTAGCAAGCCACTTTCTTGTGGATGTTTACTAAAACAAACAACTTTGTTAATTGACTCTTACATTTATTAAATTTCACAATTTTATTAATCAAAGCTTGATATCTCGTAAGTGAAACTCGAAGTTTCTAACCAGCGATCAATCATGCAATTGAGCCCTATCTCTCACTAGGTGAGGGAGCCAACCAGACAATCGATCTAGCCATCGAATGACTCGAAAGTCTCTAATCTGTGTCATCCACATAACCAAGCGCTTTGGCTCCATTCCACTCCCCGGGGTGAGAATGAGTCGAGTTGAAATTAGTCATTGAAAAACAGATTAGGCATTGCTTTTGAGAAATATAATTGTTCAATTTTTATAAGTTGAATTTTAATTCGAATTTTGATCTAGTGATATCCGTGTATCGACTTTATCCGATAGGGAGGATGACACTAAAGCCAACTCGTAAGTCAATACACATCACATTCAAAACAGAGAATGGAGACCGCGGGATTGTTTCCAATCCCTCTCCCACTTAGTATTTTACGACAAGGGATAACATGCATAAACAATTAAGCATAATAATAAAGCACGTAAAACAAGCAAAAAAGCAATTAACGTGGTCCCGATTATTATGGCCTTAAGTGTTCTCCAATGCACGTCTCTTGGATCTCGTTGCTCGTCTCGGTCTCGGTCCACCACCGACTCGCTCGAGGGTCAAGAGACGAACTCCTCCCACTGGAGCCTCGCCTCGAGCCTCGTTGAGTCGCTCGTGGGGTCGAACGAACCCCAGCCCCGCTGCTGCCCGTCGCGAACACGGGGTGTGTTCGATGGCTGCCCGGTGCCGGTTCGTCTCCTCGACTCTCGTTTCTCCGGGTTTCGATCTCGTCTCGATCCACCAAAATTAGCAAGAAAAATTACAAGAATAAATCTACTAAATCCGGCATCGATCCTATACAGGGTGATCGATCCTATACATGCCCGGAAAAACAACGAAAATAAATAAATAAACCTAACGACTCAACCCGTCGTTTTTATCTATTACAAACAAGCAACATTTCCAAAACAAAACAATCTCGACAAGCCCGAGAGTTTAACAAACCACAACAAAATTATCATACAACATCCCATAATGTTGGCCATATTAATCGGGTTCATCCTGCATCACAAACGTACGAACAATACAACAAACCGATAAACCGGCTCTGATACCAATTGTTGGAAATCGACTACCCGGGACATGTCCGTTCGACCACTCGAACATCCGGACAAGCCCAGTTGACCTCCAGCGTGCCTACTGTGTTCACGACGAAGCCCCTGACCCGAAACGCGCCCAGCCATCGCACCCGAGGCACGACCGCGCGAAACGAGGGGCTGCTGACCTCTCTGTCGTCCGACACCAAATGGTGTCGTCCGACAGGCCCTTGTCGGCCGACAGGAAACGCTGTCGGACGACAGCGTCGCGAACAGCAGCGCGACGCTGCTGTTCCAAGTCCGTTTCTGGTTGGATTTTCCGATTCCGACCACCGTTCTGGAAGTCAGCGACCCCACAGTGATCTAGGAACACCAACCACGATCCCGGACTCGATCGGCGGTTCATTGTATGATTACGTACGAGAAGAATCGAAATAATGCGGAATAGGGTTTTCGATTCTTTATCTTTGATGCGTGATTCGGAGAAGCCGAATAGGCGAACTGTTGGAGTTGTGTACTTAATGTCCAGATTTAAGTAACGGAAACTCACGATCCATTGCCATTAATCTATTTAATTAAATAAACAATTATTTGCGTTTAATTATTTATAATTAAATATATGCAAATTATAGTCCTGGATTCTATACGTTGTAGTTAGTATGGTGTGTCGGGCCCACACAGAAGATCATACTATCGGTTACTCGTATTTAATCGAACAGTTGCTCACGACCTAGATGGACACGGACCAATCCATCGGTATAGTCGTTGTGTGAGAGAGAAAATAATCTGTCTTGATTATTTTATCACACTTGTACACTTGGTGTATTGAGCGGATCTGCTTGAGATTTATCGATTAGGATTGCCGGCGATAATCGATTTAAGTCTCAGTGTATTTTATTCTTAATCCCCGATACTATTGCGGGTGTGTATATTTAATATACGTGACTTTGATTTACCAAAGGAATTAACCGATTTAATTATTGGGTTAATTACCGGTTAAGTTGGGTCACTATATTTTATATATGGCATGCCGTGAATACTTGACGGGAAAGTGTATCCCGTAAGGGTTGATAATATCCCCAAGATGAGTTCATAAGGAATTATTATGTAAACCCTGCAGGTGGATTCATTCCGCATAATAATTAAGGTTGAATGGTACTAGTCTCGGATATAAGAGATGAATAAATTAATTAGCAATAAATTAATTTTATTCATGGATATTTATATCTTAAATACACGGAATAAATAATACTACCGGAGAAATATTATTTGATATAATATGGTTTAATACTGGGAGTGCAATTAATTTTATATAGTGGAAAATAGAATTAATTAATATTAATGGATTAATAGATTTGGGCTTGGGCTCAATTTAATCACTAATATTGGAAGCCCAATATTCCACCTCCTTAAGATCCCCTACGTAGCCTATAAAAGCACTACATGGTCTTCTCTATTCTCATAAGTTGAAGATCACAATTCTAGAGAGAGAAAGTAGAGAGGGAGATCCATGGAGTTCGGTAGATCGTCGCCCACACGACGTCCGAGCTAGTGCAAGGAATACGCGGGAAGATCTCAAGGTCGTCAAATTGAGTTCTTCGTTTTTCCGAACAACGAGAACGAGGTAAATCGTAAAACCCCCTTTTATGATTTTATCGTTTAATTATCGTAAAAATACCTTGAACCAAGATCCGAGGAACGGACCCACGAGACGAGGTCGAAACGGGCGGTGGTGGTCGGACCACCGGACCGCCGGCGGCTCGACGACTCGGCTGGAAAGGGATCGCGCGAGGTGGATCGAGCCTAGGGCTCGATCACGCGGATCGGCTGCGGGTTTTCCCGTAGCGATCTGCTGCCAGCTACGGGTTTTCCCGCAGCGACTCGTAGCGCTCAGCAGCAGCGAGTCAGGCGACTCGCTGCGGGTTGCTGTGGGCTGCTACGGGGAATTCGCTGGGTGCTGTGGGATTTCCCGCAGCTGACCCGCAGCGATCCAGCAGGGTCCCAGCAGCAGCGAGTCAGGCGACTCGCTGCGGGTTGCTGCGGGCTGCTGCGAGCAACCCCGCGTGGCTGCTACGGGTTTCGCGGGTTCACGCGAGTTCTCTCGTGTTTTTCCCGCGTAACTTTTTCGTATGGTCATGTACATGTTCCGGGAGTCGATTGGGTTGTCGGTTCCGCAATTTAGACAATCCGGATATTCGAAGGATTTCGGTCGGAATAAATTAGATAATTTATTTATTTAAATTTATTAATTCCGGGATATCGATTTCCAACAATTGGTATCCGAGAGTTGGTTTTAGTTCATGGTATTTTTCGATAAATTGTTCTACCTTGCAGGGTTTCCGATTATTATGGCTAGATTTAATTTTGTCAATATTTGTTCTAGTGTGGTGAATGCTTGTTCTTAATTTTTCCGGAAATTGTTTGAGGTCGTTTTCATGTAGAGAATCGATACCGGATAACGTAGTAATAAATTTGTAATTTATTTTACGTTGGATCGAGGACGAAACGACGACCGGAAAAGTGTGACGGAGGAGACGAAGAGAGGGGAGGACCGGGGATCGATCATGATGATCGATCCCATGAGGATCGATCGAAGGTGGGGCGTGGGGGCTGCTCGCGGGAACCCTCGGCCACGCCGGCCACCGGTGGTGGTGGCGCGTGGGCTGAGGTGGCGGCGGCGCTCCTCCCCGGCCGATCGATCATAGGGTGGGGGTGGCGCACCCCGTGCTACTCCTACCTAGATTCGCTTTCCTAATTAATTCGGGTTTCCTATTTTGAGTATTCCTAAGTTTGGGAACTCTCATGGAAATAGGAAAAGAATTAATTGTAATTAATTTATTTCCTTATTCTATTATGGAAGTCTTCTAGAATATTCTAAGTTCTACTTGGAATAGGATTCTAGAGATTTAATGTAATTAGAAAGGAAAATAATTAATTATTAAATTAATTTATTTCCTATTTGATTATTCCTGTTTTATGGGAATTTTCATGGACATAGAAATTAATTAATTTTGGAAATTAGAAGAGTCCTAATTTATTTTATTTCCTTATTCTATTATATAAGTCTTCTAGAATATTCCAAGTGGATCTTGGATAGATTATTCTAGAGATTTAATAGAATTAGATAGGAAAATAAATAAATAAAAATATTAATAATATTTAATTTTATTTTTGATTTATTCGATTGACTTAATTTTCGAATTAAGTAACTTTTGGATTCATTAAAAATAAATAGATTTAAATATTGGAATTAATAATCCCGTCACAAGAAGCATTCAAGAACGAAGACTAAAGACTAGAAGATGCGTACGGAGATGCGATAAAGCCATAATAGTCGGAAAATAATATTCTAGTATTATTTTGATTATGTGATAATATTCTATGTGCTTTATTTCATGAATGCATGCTTATGTGTATTTAATTATGCATTAGATAGCGTATCCCTTTATTGTAAAAAACTAAGTGGGAGAGGGTATGGAAACATATCCATGGTCTCCATTGCTGTTCTCTTGGTGACTTTTATGGACTTTTGAAGTTCGTATAGACAAGTCATTGGAGGAGAATTCTTGTAATTCCTCTTACGAGAAACATTGATTGAGTTTATCAAACAATGCCTAATTTGTCTTTCTGAAACTGATTTCAAGTCGACTCATTCTCACCCCGGGGAGTGGAATGGAGCCAAAGCCACTTGGTCATGTCGAGGACACAAATTAGAGACTTTCTTGTCATCTGATGACTAGATCGATTGTCTGCTCGGCTCCCTCATTTATGAGAGATAGGGTTGTTCGCATGGTGAATCACTGGTAAGAAACTTCGAGTTTCACTTATGATTCTCCGTGTCTTGATTTACAAGATTAAATGATTCAAATAATTGGGAGTCAATTGTAAAAGTCTTTTGGTGTAGTAAACGTCCACACGAACGTGGCTTGCTACATTGAATGGGATTTTGGAACGATTGATGTAGACAGTTATAGAAGGGAGTAAAGGAGCGTATGTTAACGTAAACGTCCACACGAACGTGGCTTGCGGTGAATATACGTGTCCCAAAAAATCTTCTTGGATACTGAGTAATGGTTTACACTTAGGTACGCTTTATAGTATTCTTCCCAACGAAGTAACACTATAATTGATGTACGACCGAAGCAAATCTAATTGCTAAATCATTTGGATAGGTAAACGTCCACACGAACGTGGCTTGCCATATCTGATGGGATTTTAGAGGTGATTAGTGGTTTAATGATATTATTTAAGGGAGATAATATCGGAGATTAAATCGATTGTTTGTTGTTATATGTGCTCATAGATTAGTAAATGGCTTTGAACCCACTTTATGTGATACGTAAGGATTTTAACTCACTGATCCCTAAATGTAATGATTGGAATAGAGATCTAGACATTACCCAAACTGTTGAAGAGTACAAGGTTGTACTCAGTGAGCTTTGTCCTCCCGAGCCTATTGACATAGGCGGCTAGACAAGAAGCGATGATGATACTCATAAAGGCCAGTCCTTCGAGGAAACGCTTAAACACGCTTTTGAGATGATTGACCTTTTGGACGAGTTGAGACGGAAATCGCAAGCTCTTGTAGCCAATGCCAAAGGTTTTGAACCTAAGGGCAAAATCGGGGGAAAGGAAAAGAAATCAATGAATCCCAGTGGTCCTAAGTTACTTGGACCACGAGATGGGACGAGAAAGCCATGAGGCAAGAGTTCTCGATGCAAACAGTCTGGGTACTGGAAGTGTGACTATCCCCTCAAAGAAAGTACGAAATCTTCTTTAGTCGTAAAAACATAGTCAGTGGTATTATCTGCCGGAACCTGGTGTGTAGATATGGAACCACAGACGGTATGTGAATTTTAAATGCAAGGGTTCCAGGAAACCCGTGTTGGAGTAGTATACTTAATGTCTAGATTTGAGTATTCTGAACTCCTTGTACACTTTCATTTACCTATTAAATACGAACATTCATTTGCTTTTAATTATTGTTAATTAAAATTATGCAAATCATAGTCCTGGATTTTATACGTTGTAGTTAGTATGGTGTGTCGGGCCCACACAGAAGATCATACTATCGGTTACTCGTATTTAATCGAACAGATGCTCACGACCTAGATGGACACGGACCAATCCATCGGTATAGTCGTTGTGTGAGAGAGAAAATAATTTGTCTTAATTATTTTATCACACTTGTACACTGGGTGTATTGAGCGGATCGATTGAGACTCATCAATTAGGATTGCTCGGCGATAATTGATTTGAGACTCAGTGTATTTTATTCTTAATCCCCGATATTGTTGCGGGTGTGTATATTTAATATAAGTGACTTTGATTTACCAAAGGAATTAACCGATTTAATTATTGGGTTAATTACCGGTTAAGTTGGGTCACTATATTTTATATATGGCACGCCGTGAATGATTGACCGGACAGTGTATCCCGGAAGGGTTGATAATATCCCCGAGATGAGCTCATAAGGATTTATTATGTAAACCTCGCGAGTGGATTTGATTCCGCATAATAAATAAGGTTGAGTGGTACTAGTCTCGGATAAAAGAGATGAATAAATTTATTAAGCAATAAATAAATTTTATTCATGGATATTTATATCTTAAATACACGGAATAAATAATACTACCGGAGAAATATTATTTGGATATAATATGGTTTAATATTGGGAGTGCAATTAATTTATATAGTGGAAAATAAATTAATTAATATTAATGGGAGATTAATAGATTTGGGCTTGGGCTCAATTTAATCATTAATATTGGAAGCCCAATATTCCACCTCCTTTAGATCCCCTACGTAGCCTATAAAAGCACTACATGGTCTTCTCTATTCTACTAATCATAACTTGAAGATCACAATTCTAGAGAGAGAAAGTAGAGAGAGAAGTAGATCCATAGAGCTTGGAGGATCGTCGCCCACCCGACGTTCAAGCTAGTGCAAGGAATACGTGGGAAGATTCAAAAGGTCGTCTTGAATTCGTTTCTCCGAACAACGAATCGAAAGGTACAATATCTAAACGCCCTTGATAATTGTTCGATTTTGGTTTTATCGAGAATACCGTAGAACGCAAGATCCGAAGGATCGAACCCGGATTAGACGAACGACCACGCGGTGGTGGCGAAGCCACCGGACCGCGCGGCATCGCACGCCTAGGGTTCGGCGGCGAAGAGGACCCCTCGGCCGAAGCCGAGGGAGGCGATCGCTGGATGCGATCGCCGGCGGTGGCGGGCTGGTGCCGCCACCTCCCCACCTCGACGGTGGGGCCTCCTCCAAGGCGAGCAGCAGGTCGCCGGACCTGCTGCCGGGGGCTGCCGGATGCAGCCCCATCGAACGTGATGTTCGATCACGTGAGCGACGGCTCGCGGGGGCTCGGCCGGGGGCGGACTACGCGTCTTCGGGCGCGTGGTCTCCGATGGTCGGACTCCGGCGGATGAGTCGGCGTTCGTGTGATCTCCGGCGGATGGTTTTGATCGGGTTATTGTTTCCGCAAATTTTAATAGCCCGGGATATCAAATTCCAACAATTGGTATCAGAGCGTGGTTTACGTTCGCGGTATTTTCGATAAAATTGTTCTACCTTGCAGGGTTCCGACTATTATGGCTTAATTTATTATTCGTTTAATTTATTTTGTCATGTATGTTGGTTTGATTAAACTCTCGGACATGTCGAGATTCGTTTTTGGTGGTGAATGCTTGTAATAGTAAAAATTCGGGGGTTGACCGAATTTAGGATTTATTATTACGTTCTACTTTTTTCCGGAAAATGTATAGGGTCGATTTCATGTATAGAATCGATACCGGATAGTGTAAAATTTATTTTGTAATTTATTTTGCGTTGGATCGATGCCGAAACGACCGCCGGAGAAGACGCGTGACGAAGGAGACGACGTGAGGGCAAAGGGACAAGGATCGACCATCCCCATGGTCGATCCCATGAGGATCGATCGACCCTCACATGGAGGAGCCGCCGGCGATGGTGGCCGGCCACCTCCTAGGCGTGGGTCGAGGGTGGCGCGGGGATCCCCACCCCGTGCTATCCCGGTCCGGAAATTTACTTTCCTAATTAGTTCGGATTTTTCCTATTTGAGTATTCCTATTTTTGGGAATTCTCATGGATTAGAAAAGGAATTAATTGGAATTAATTTTATTTCCTTATTCTATTATGGAAGTCTTCTAGAGTATTCCGAGTTCTACTTGGAATAGGATCCTAGAGATTTAATAGAATTGGAAAGGAATAAAAGTTAATTTAGGATTGATTTATTTCCTAATTGATTATTCCTATTTTATGGGAATTTTCATAGCAATGGAAATTAATTAATCTTGGAAAGTAGAAGAGTCCCAAGTTATTTTATTTCCTTATTTCATTATGGAAATCATCTAGAATATTCCAAGTGGGTCTTGGATAGATTATTCTAGAGATTTAATGAAGTAGAAAGGGAAAATAAAATAAATAAAAAATATTAATAATATTTAATTTTATTTTTGATTTATTCGATTGACTTAATTTTTAATTAAGTATCTTTTGGATTTATTAAAAATAAATAGATTTAAATATTGGAAATTAATATTCTCGTCACATGGAGCATTCAAGAACGAAGACTAAAGACTAGAAGATGCGTACGGAGATGGAGTAAAGCCATAATAGTCGGAAAATAATATTCTAGTAATTATTTTGACTATGTGATAATATTATGTGCTTTATTACATGTATGCATGCTATATGTGTTTACTTTTATGCACTAGATAGCGTAT
Organism: Euphrasia confusa; assembly: GCA_954870475.1. Taxonomy (NCBI): domain Eukaryota; kingdom Viridiplantae; phylum Streptophyta; class Magnoliopsida; order Lamiales; family Orobanchaceae; genus Euphrasia; species Euphrasia confusa. Next base: position 32,001,689 of record OX940950.1, read on the forward strand.
CCCTTTATTGTAAAAAGCTAAGTGGGAGAGGGTATGGAAACATACCCATGGTCTCCATTGCTGCTCTCTTGGTGACTTTTATAAACTTTTGAAGTTTATATAGATAAGTTATTGGAGGAGAGTTCTTGTAATTCCTCTTACGAGAAACATTGATTAAGTTCATCAAACAATGCCTAATTTGTCTTTCCAAAGCTGATTTCAAGTCGACTCATTCTCACCCCGGGGAGTGGAATGGAGCCAAAGCCACTTGGTCATGTAGAGGACACAAATTAGAGGCAGTCGTACCATTCTTTGATAGATGGATCGATTGTCTGCTCGGCTCCCTCATTTATGAGAGATAGGGTTGTTCGCATGGTGAATCACTGGTTAGAAACTTCGAGTTTCACTTATGATTCTCCGCGTCTTGATTTACAAGATTAAATGGTTCAAGTAATTGGATTTCAATTGTATAAGTCTTTTGGTATAGTAAACGTCCACACTATCGTGGCTTGCTATATCGAATGGGACTTTAGATCGATTGATGTAGACAGTTATAGAAGGGAGTAAGGGATCCGTGTGTCAACGTAAACGTCCACACTATCGTGGCTTGCGGTGATATACGAGACTCAAACAAACTTCTTAGTACTGAGTGATGGTTAACACTTAGGTACGCTTCATAGTATTCCTCCCATCGAGGTAACGCTATTGATGATGTACGACCGAAGGAAATCTAATTGCTAAATCATTTGGGTGGGTAAACGTCCACACTATCGTGGCTTGCTTTAACCTGATGGGATTTTAGATGTGATTAGTGATTTAATGATATTATTTGAGGGAGATAATATCGGATATTAAATTGTTTGTTTGTTTTATGTGCTTATAGGTTAGAGAATGACTGTGACCCCACTTTGTGATATACTTAAAGATGAAAACTCACTGGTTCCATATAGTACTGATTGGAAAAGAAATCTGGACAATGTTCAGACTGTTGAGCCTTCCGAATCCACTATTGTCCCAACTGATGAGGACATTGAAAATGACCTCAAGGAGATGTTAGGACATAGTAAGGAAGCCGGACTAGAGGTGATTGACATACTCATCAAGTTTAGTCCTCTTGAGGAATCGCTTAAAAACGATTTCAAAAGAACTGAACTGATAAGTATGATCAGAGAATCACAAGCTCTAGTGGCCGAGTTGGAAGTGCAAGCAAAGAAGCCCAGTGGTTTTGAACCACGGATTGGGAAGAGCAAGCCACGAGGCAAGTGCTTTCGATGCAAGCAGTCTGGGCACTGGAGGTCTGATTGTCCTCTCATCAAAGGTACGAAATTTTCCTTAGTCACTGAAACATTATCAGTGGTGTTATCTACCAGCACCTGGTGTGTAGATACGGGGGCCACTGATCATGTCTGCAATTCATTGCAGGGGTTCCAGGAAACCCGGAGACTTAGAGAGGGAGAGATCGTGGTCTACATGGGCAATGCCGCGAAGGTGGCGGCTGTTGCAGTGGGAGACGTTCACTTACGCTTCAGTAGTGATAGGGTTTTAGTTTTACAAAATTGTCTTTATGTACCCAACTTTAGAAAGAATTTAATTTCAGTTTCTAAACTTATTATGAATGGATATTCTGTTTCTTTTGACCACTCTGTGATCATAAGAAGAAACAGTGAAATTATCTGTTCTGGTACATTGGTGGACGATTTGTATGTGCTAAATTCTGAGTCTAACACGATGCAACTAACCGAGAGTAATAACACATCTACGAACACCAATAAGAGAAAGGAACCTTCTAGGATGAATCAATTATACTTGTGGCACTTAAGGCTGGGTCATATTAACTCAAATAGAATTCAAAGGTTGAAATCTGATGGTCTCATCAGTGGTGTTGAAGGAGAGGACCTTCCAACCTGCGAATCCTGTTTAGAGGGAAAGATGACCAAGCGTTCTTTTTCTGGTAAAGGACGAAGGGCTGAACAAGTATTGGATTTGATTCACTCTGATGTATGCGGACCTATGTCTACTCAGGCAAGGGGAGGGTACGAATATTTCATCACTTTCACTGATGATTACTCAAGGTATGGATTTGTATACCTGATGCGCCGCAAGAGCGAATCCTTTGACAAGTTCAAGGAATTCAAGGCTTATGCGGAGAACCTTCAAGGTAAATCCATTAAATGCCTGCGATCTGATCGCGGAGGCGAGTACCTGTCTGGAGAATTCAAGGCATACTTAGCAGAGAATGGGATTGATTCCCAAATGACATCACCATATACTCCCCAGCAGAATGGTGTGTCGGAAAGAAGGAATAGGACTCTTATGGAGATGGTGCGTTCAATGATGAGTTACTCGGACTTACCTACAATGTTCTGGGGATATGCCTTAGAAACAGCAGCGCACATTCTAAACTTGGTTCCATCTAAAACGGTTCCTTCAACACCCATGGAACGATGGAGCGGGCGCAAGCCTAGCTTGAGACACGTTCGGATCTGGGGGTGCCCTGCACATGTGTTGAAGGTAGGTGCCGATAAATTAGAACCTCGTACTGAAGTGCGGTTGTTTATAGGATATCCTAGAGGAACAAAGGGTGGCATGTTCTATAGTCCTACGGACCAGAAGATCGTTATAAGTACTAACGCTCGGTTCTTAGAGGAAGACTATGTCATGGACCACAAGCCCAAAAGTGACATAATACTTGATGAGTTAAGAGGTAACAAGGAAGACTTAGATACAGCCGAACCGAGTATAGATACACCACTAGAATCTGCACCTGACACTATCACTGTTAATACACCGGAACGCCGTTGTAGTGGGAGGGTTGTTAAGCAACCAGACCGATGGATTGGACTGGGTGAGTCTTCGGACTCTGGACCTGGAGTTCATGAAATCGATCCCTGGACCTATGATGAGGCAGTACAAGATATAGATGCGCCTTCTTGGAAGAAAGCGATGAAATCCGAAATTGAATCTATGGATTCTAATAAAGTCTGGGATCTTGTAGAACCACCAAGCGGCGTAAAGCCAATTGGGTGTAAATGGGTCTACAAGAGAAAGAGAGGATCTGACGGAAAGGTTGAAACCTTTAAAGCTCGGCTTGTTGCGAAAGGATATACTCAGAAAGAGGGAATCGATTATGAGGAGACCTTCTCGCCGGTAGCCAAGATAAAGTCGATCCGGATTCTCTTATCCATAGCAGCTCATATGGATTATGAGGTGTGGCAAATGGATGTCAAGACAGCTTTCCTAAATGGAAGTCTTGACGAGACGATTTATATGAAACAACCAGAAGGATTCATTGCTAAGGGGCGAGATCATCTAGTGTGCAAGCTTAATCGATCCATTTATGGATTAAAACAAGCCTCGAGATCGTGGAACCTGCGGTTTGACGAAGTAGTCCAATCTTTTGGATTTAGTCAAAGCATGGACGAATCGTGTGTGTATTGGAAACGTGATGGAAAGAAGGTGGTGTTTCTCGTGCTTTATGTAGACGACATTCTTCTCATTGGCAACAGTGTGAAAATGTTATCAGACAAAAAGGGATGGTTGTCTAGACAATTCGATATGAAAGATTTGGGAGAAGTCGGGCATGTTCTAGGGATCAAGGTTATAAGGGATCGCCGGAATAGAACATTGTACCTATCCCAGCAATCTTACATAGACACGATTCTGGCTCGTTTTAACATGCAAAATTCCAAGAAGGGTGAGCTGCCCTTCAGTAAAGGAACTTATCTTTCTAAGGAGATGTGTCCTCGGACACAAAAGGAGAAAGATGAAATGAAAGCAGTTCCCTACGCTTCGGCTGTGGGAAGCTTAATGTATGCAATGTTATGCACGAGGCCTGATATCTGCTATGCAGTTGGCGTAGTAGCGAGATATCAGAGTAACCCTGGAAAGGCTCATTGGACTGCCGTAAAGAGCATTTTCAAGTATTTGCGAAATACTAGGGATTATGTTCTAAGTTACGGGGCAGACAATCTGATTCCTTTGGGTTATACGGATTCGGATTTCCAAGCTGATAAGGACCGGCGAAAGTCGACATCAGGCTATGTGTACACTATGGGAGGTGGAGCCGTATCATGGAGGAGTGTTAAGCAAAAGTGCATTTCATACTCTACCATGGAAGCTGAATATGTTGCAGCCTCAGAGGCAGCGAAAGAGTCAGTTTGGTTCCTTAATTTCCTCCAGGACTTAGATGTGATTCCGAGTTTGCCCAAGGCTATGACAATTTATTGTGATAATAGCGGTGCAGTGGCAAACAGTAAGGAACCACGGTCCCATAGTGCTATGAAACACATAGAGCGCAAGTACCACCTGATTCGAGACATCGTCAAGAGGGGCGATGCCGTAGTCACCAAGATAGCTTCGGAGGACAACCTAGCGGACCCTTTCACCAAGATACTTCCTAAGGAAGTTTATTTCAAGCACTTGGAGGGTTTGGGAGTCAGAAGTTTGGAGGATAAGACTAGACCTTAGTATAAGTGGGAGATTGTTGGAGTAGTATACTTAATGTCTAGATTTGAGTATTCTGAACTCCTTGTACACTTTCATTTACCTATTAAATACGAACATTCATTTGCTTTTAATTATTGTTAATTAAAATTATGCAAATCATAGTCCTGGATTTTATACGTTGTAGTTAGTATGGTGTGTCGGGCCCACACAGAAGATCATACTATCGGTTACTCGTATTTAATCGAACAGATGCTCACGACCTAGATGGACACGGACCAATCCATCGGTATAGTCGTTGTGTGAGAGAGAAAATAATTTGTCTTAATTATTTTATCACACTTGTACACTTGGTGTATTGAGCGGATCGATTGAGACTCATCAATTAGGATTGCTCGGCGATAATTGATTTGAGACTCAGTGTATTTTATTCTTAATCCCCGATATTGTTGCGGGTGTGTATATTTAATATAAGTGACTTTGATTTACCAAAGGAATTAACCGATTTAATTATTGGGTTAATTACCGGTTAAGTTGGGTCACTATATTTTATATATGGCACGCCGTGAATGATTGACCGGACAGTGTATCCCGGAAGGGTTGATAATATCCCCGAGATGAGCTCATAAGGATTTATTATGTAAACCTCGCGAGTGGATTTGATTCCGCATATAAATAAGGTTGAGTGGTACTAGTCTCGGATAAAAGAGATGAATAAATTTATTAAGCAATAAATAAATTTTATTCATGGATATTTATATCTTAAATACACGGAATAAATAATACTACCGGAGAAATATTATTTGGATATAATATGGTTTAATATTGGGAGTGCAATTAATTTATATAGTGGAAAATAAATTAATTAATATTAATGGGAGATTAATAGATTTGGGCTTGGGCTCAATTTAATCATTAATATTGGAAGCCCAATATTCCACCTCCTTTAGATCCCCTACGTAGCCTATAAAAGCACTACATGGTCTTCTCTATTCTACTAATCATAACTTGAAGATCACAATTCTAGAGAGAGAAAGTAGAGAGAGAAGTAGATCCATAGAGCTTGGAGGATCGTCGCCCACCCGACGTTCAAGCTAGTGCAAGGAATACGTGGGAAGATTCAAAAGGTCGTCTTGAATTCGTTTCTCCGAACAACGAATCGAAAGGTACAATATCTAAACGCCCTTGATAATTGTTCGATTTTGGTTTTATCGAGAATACCGTAGAACGCAAGATCCGAAGGATCGAACCCGGATTAGACGAACGACCACGCGGTGGTGGCGAAGCCACCGGACCGCGCGGCATCGCACGCCTAGGGTTCGGCGGCGAAGAGGACCCCTCGGCCGAAGCCGAGGGAGGCGATCGCTGGATGCGATCGCCGGCGGTGGCGGGCTGGTGCCGCCACCTCCCCACCTCGACGGTGGGGCCTCCTCCAAGGCGAGCAGCAGGTCGCCGGACCTGTTGCCGGGGGCTGCCGGATGCAGCCCCATCGAACGTGATGTTCGATCACGTGAGCGACGGCTCGCGGGGGCTCGGCCGGGGGCGGACTACGCGTCTTCGGGCGCGTGGTCTCTGATGGTCGGACTCCGGCGGATGAGTCGGCGTTCGTGTGATCTCCGGCGGATGGTTTTGATCGGGTTATTGTTTCCGCAAATTTTAATAGCCCGGGATATCAAATTCCAACAACCCGACGACTTAGAGAAGAAGAAATCGTAGTCTACATGGGCAATGCTGTGGAGGAGGCAGCAGTTGCGGTGGAGGACATTTTATAGGATTTCATTTTGGGTTATTGCTTTTATGTACCTTTCATATTAGAAAGAACTTTGTTCTGGATTTCTAATGAATAGATATTTTATTTCTTTTAATCATTTGATGGTTATAAGAAGAAATAATGATATTATCTATTTTTGGTACATTAGCTAGCAATATATAAATGATGAATCCTGAGTCCACCATGATGCAACGAACCGTTTTATATAACTCGTTTTACTAATAAAAGATTTCTTTATTAAATCATTTTACTTGTGGATTCTTATGCTAAGTCATATTTATTCAAATAAGAAGTTCAAAGGTCGAAAGTTGATTGTAAGATCAATTAAGTTGAAGGAGTGGACCTTCCGACCTAATAATCTAATTTGGAAGATAATACGACTAAGCAATCCTTTATGGATATAAGATATAAGATCCGGACAAGTATTAGAAATGATTGACTCTGATGTATGCAGACCTATGTCTACTCAGACAATAAGGTACGAGTACTTCATTTGATGATTACTCGAGAAATGGATTAGAATACCTGATGTGCCACAAAAGCAAGTGTTTTGACAAGTCAATGGACACTAAGCAATTGTGGAGAACCATCAAAGTATATCCATTTGTAGCCTACGATTTGATCGCGGAGGCAAGTACCTGTCTGAGGAATGCATGGCATACTAATCAGATGTTGGGATTTGATCCTAAATGACTTCACCATACACTGTTGTGTAGAAATGGTGTGTCGTAAACAAGAAATGGAACTCTTATAGAAATAGTAAAAGCATGAGTTATACGGAACTACCTATGTTCTATGGATATGTCTGGAAACAACGGCGCATTCAAAAGCGGTTGTAGAATATCCTAGAAGAACAAAAGATGCGTGTTCAATAGTACTATGAACCAGAAGGACGTTATAAGTACTAACGCCCGGTTCTTAGATAAAGACTATATGATGAACCACAAGCCCAAAGTGACGTAATAATTTGAAATGAGAGAGAAAGATTAAGACTTAGAAACAGCCGAACTGAGTAGCGGTACACCACTAACTGCACCTACTGTTATCACTGTTTATACACCGGAATGCCATTGTAGTGGGAGGTTGTGGGACAACCGGAGATATTCATAAGACTAGGAGAGTCTTCGGACTCTGGACCTAGTATACATGAAATCGATCCCTAGATCTACATGAAGGCCGTACTAGATCTAAATGTGCCTTCTTGGAGAGCAATAAGGATTATTGCTAAGAGGCGAGATCATTTAGAGTACAAGCTTAGCTGATCCATTTATGGATTGAAACGAAGCATTGAGTTCGTGGTACTTGCAAATTGATGAGATAGTCCATTTTATGGATTCATCAAAGCATAGACGAAACATGTGTATTGGAAACGTGATGGAACAAGGTGGTGTTTCTCGGGTTTTATGTAGAGAACATTCTTATCATTGGTAACAATGTAAAGATGTTTTCAAGACATAAAATGAGGTTGTCTAGATAAATCAATATGAAAGATATAGGAAGAAGTTGGACATGTTCTTGAGATCTTGGATCTCTGGGAAAGAACATTGTACTTCTCCTGGACATCTTACATATATATGATTATGGTTCGTTTTAACATGCAAGATTCCGAGAAAGGTTCGTTACCTTTCAGAGACGGAATGCATCTATCTAAGGATATGTGTTTTAAAACACAAAAGGAGATAGAAGCAATAAAAGCAGTTTCCTACACTTCGAGTGTGGAAAGCTTGATAAATGCGATGTTGAAAACGAGAACCTGATATCGGCTATGTGGTTAGCATAGTGGGAGGATATCAAGGTAATCCTAGAAAGGAATATTCGACTGCTGTAAAAGTACTTTCGAAGTACTGTTCTAGACTACGAATCAGACGAACATTTCCTTTGGATTACATTCTCTTAGATTTCTAATCAAATGAGGACCGGTGTAAGTCGATATCAGGCTATGTGTTTCACTATTGAAGGAGATGGAGTTTTAACATGGAAGAGTGATAAGCACGATGCTTTTCGGACTCTGCCATGGGTAACCAAATAGCGGCCTCAGAGGCAGCGGAAGTTTTGGTATAACTCCGGGATAGTCTCTGGGACTTAGAGGTGATTCTTAATTTGCCAAAAGGCTATGTGTATAGCGGTGCAATGGCAAATGGTAAGAAATCACAAGTCCATAAGTGTAAGATAACACATAATGCAAGTACCACCTGATACGAGTCATCGTCGAGGGAGACGACGCTGTAGTCACCAAGATAACTTCAGAGCGGCAACCTAGAGTGCTCATTCACATAGTACTTCTTGGAAGTACAACTTAAGCACGTGATGAGTATGGGAGTCGGGAGTTTGGAGGAAATGACTAGACCTTAGTACAAGTGGGAGATTGTTGGAGTTGTGTACTTAATGTCTAGATTTAAGTAACGGAAACTCACGATCCATTGCCATTAATCTATTTAATTAAATAAACAATTATTTGCGTTTAATTATTTATAATTAAATATATGCAAATTATAGTCCTGGATTCTATACGTTGTAGTTAGTATGGTGTGTCGGGCCCACACAGAAGATCATACTATCGGTTACTCGTATTTAATCGAACAGTTGCTCACGACCTAGATGGACACGGACCAATCCATCGGTATAGTCGTTGTGTGAGAGAGAAAATAATCTGTCTTGATTATTTTATCACACTTGTACACTTGGTGTATTGAGCGGATCTGCTTGAGATTTATCGATTAGGATTGCCGGCGATAATCGATTTAAGTCTCAGTGTATTTTATTCTTAATCCCCGATACTATTGCGGGTGTGTATATTTAATATACGTGACTTTGATTTACCAAAGGAATTAACCGATTTAATTATTGGGTTAATTACCGGTTAAGTTGGGTCACTATATTTTATATATGGCATGCCGTGAATACTTGACGGGAAAGTGTATCCCGTAAGGGTTGATAATATCCCCGAGATGAGTTCATAAGGAATTATTATGTAAACACTGCAGGTGGATTCGTTCCGCATAATAATTAAGGTTGAATGGTACTAGTCTCGGATATAAGAGATGAATAAATTAATTAGCAATAAATTAATTTTATTCATGGATATTTATATCTTAAATACACGGAATAAATAATACTACCGGAGAAATATTATTTGATATAATATGGTTTAATATTGGGAGAGCAATTAATTTTATATAGTGGAAAATAGAATTAATTAATATTAATGGATTAATAGATTTGGGCTTGGGCTGAATTTAATCATTAATATTGGAAGCCCAATATTCCACCTCCTTAAGATCCCCTACGTAGCCTATAAAAGCACTACATGGTCTTCTCTATTCTCATAAGTTGAAGATCACAATTCTAGAGAGAGAAAGTAGAGAGGGAGATCCATGGAGTTCGGTAGATCGTCGCCCACACGACGTCCGAGCTAGTGCAAGGAATACGCGGGAAGATCTCAAGGTCGTCAAATTGAGTTCTTCGTTTTTCCGAACAACGAGAACGAGGTAAATCGTAAAACCCCCTTTTATGATTTTATCGTTTAATTATCGTAAAAATACCTTGAACCAAGATCCGAGGAACGGACCCACGAGACGAGGTCGAACCGGGCGGTGGTGGTCGGACCACCGGACCGCCGGCGGCTCGACGACTCGGCTGGAAAGGGATCGAGCGAGGTGGATCGAGCCTAGGGCTCGATCACGCGGATCGGCTGCGGGTTTTCCCGTAGCGATCTGCTGCCAGCTACGGGTTTTCCCGCAGCGACTCGTAGCGCTCAGCAACAGCGAGTCAGGCGACTCGCTGCGGGTTGCTGTGGGCTGCTACGGGGAATTCGCTGGGTGCTGTGGGATTTCCCGCAGCTGACCCGCAGCGATCCAGCAGGGTCCCAGCAGCAGCGAGTCAGGCGACTCGCTGCGGGTTGCTGCGGGCTGCTGCGAGCAACCCCGCGTGGCTGCTACGGGTTTCGCGGGTTCACGCGAGTTCTCTCGTGTTTTTCCCGCGTAACTTTTTCGTATGGTCATGTACATGTTCCGGGAGTCGATTGGGTTGTCGGTTCCGCAATTTAGACAATCCGGATATTCGAAGGATTTCGGTCGGAATAAATTAGATAATTTATTTATTTAAATTTATTAATTCCGGGATATCGATTTCCAACACGAACACCCTGAGATCTTCTAGTGTGTATCCTAGCCCTCGACACCGGACGTTGTGTGGGCAACGATCTACCGGGATCTTCTCTTCTTCTTCTCTCTCGAACCCTCTTTACGCTCTTTTGTTTTTATTTATTTCTTACGTAGAAAAGAAAAGAAAAATAAAAGACTGCGAATGTTAGGTCTAGAGAAGAGAGATTGAGGGGTTTATATAGGCCACACTAGGGACCTTAGGACAATTAATTAATTGGGCTAAATTGTAATTTAATTAAACCGGTGTCCTTAAAAAGAAAACCTTTAATTAAATCCAATTTTAATTATAATTAATTCCACTATAAAATTATAATTGAATTCCCAATTAATTAATCTATATTATTTTACCAATAATATTTCCGCCGAAATTACATATATGATTTTCCCCGTGTTTAAGATATCGCATGTCCACAAATTAATTAATTACTAATAATTAAATTAATTCATTTCTTATTATCCGAGACTAGTACCACTCATCCTTATTATCATGTGGAACGAATCCACCTGCAGGGTTTACATGATAAACTTTATGAGCTCATCTCGGGGACATCATAACCCCAATAAATGGGACACGGTTTCCTGTCTATAATCTATAGCATGCCGTGTGTATAATACCGATTCCCAATTTACCGAGAATATTGACTAGTCAATTAGTCTCACTCATTGGTACATTAAAGAACCGAGCATTGGACACACGTACCTATAATTATATAGGGATTAGGAACTCAAATATCCATAATATCTGAGGTCTAGTTCGATTACTCCGATTAGTATAAATCGAACGCCCTCCCGTGGTCCTGCTCAATACACCAAGTGTACAAGTGTAACATAATAGTTAAGACCAACTATTACCCAGTCACACTACGACGTACCGATGGATTGTCCCTGTCCATCTAAGTCGTGAGCTACTGTTCGATAGTATACGAGTAACCGATAGTATGATCTTCCGCGTGTCTCCTCACGCCATACTATCTACAACGTATACATCAAGGACTATTGCAATAAATGCAATCATGCTTGAATTATGTATAGACTAGGCATAGATAAGGAGTTCCGTATTTGCACTAAACTAGACATTTAGAATACAACTCCATCAGTTATATGTCAAGTTCACATGTTTGCACTCAAAGGAATAAATACACTTGGGTCCGAAGAATAAAGCGGCCTCGAATCCATGTTCAACTAATAAGACTAGTTCACGACGATTCAGCGTGCATATTCAGAAGTAAAGAAAATAATCTTTCAGACTTCAAAATTTTCGTGAACTCTTAAAGAGAACACATGCAGAGAGAATTTCTTAGAGTTTGAAATCTCTCAAAGTCAAGAGGTTTGGTAAAGATGTCAACGAGCTGTTTTTCTGTTGAAATATGCTGTAGACTGACTATATCACGATCAACCAAATCTCTAATGAAATGATGTCGAATGTCGATGTGTTTAGTTCTTGAATGCTGGACAGGATTTTCGCTGATTTTGATAGCACTTTGATTATCACAAAACAACACCAATGGAGCACTCTCGATGAGATAGTCATTCAACATTTGCTTCAACCATAACAATTGAGTGCAACAACTTCTAGCTGCAACATATTCAGACTCGGCAGTTGAGAGCGCGATAAAATTTTGCTCGCGACTATGCCATGACACAATATTATTGCCAAAGAAGCAACAACATCCGGAAGTGCTCTTTCGTTCATCAGTATCGCTTGCCCAATCCGCATCGGAGTAACCGACGAGATTTGATGAAGTGTCGCATGCATACCAAATGCCTAGTGTAGAAGTCCCAGAGATGTAGCGGAGGATCCGTTTGACAGCTCGTAGATGGTCTTCCTTTGGATCAGCCTTGTACCTAGCACACATACAAACAATAAACATAATGTCAGGACGAGTAGCGGTTAGATAAAGTAAACTTCCAATCATGGATCGATAAAGAGTTTTATCAACACTTCGACTTTTAGTCAATTTAGATAACCGTTCAGTCGTCGCCATGGGAGTTTTTGCGGGCTTAGCATGATGCATCTCAAAATTTTCGACCATATTTATCGCATATTTGCTTTGAGACACGAAGATCCCATCTGGTCGCTGAGATATTTGAAGTCCAAGAAACTGATGTAACTCCCCCTCGAGACTCATATGAAATGTTGAAGACATGGATTCCGTGAAAGCTTTCACGAGTTTAGAGCAGGTAGCACCAAAGACAATGTCATCAACGTAAATCTGGGCAACGATCATGTGTTTGCCATCACGTTTGATAAAGAGAGTTTTGTCCACTGATCCACGTTCAAAGCCAAATTTTAAGAGATAGTCTGTCAGACATCCATACCAGGCACGAGGAGCTTGTTTCAAACCATAGAGAGCTTTGTGAAGCTTGTAGACATGATTTGGTTTTTTAGGATCCTCGAAACCTTGAGGTTGAGCAACGTAGACCGCTTCTTCCAACACTCCATTCAAGAAGGCAGCTTTGACATACATTTGTCTGAGTTTAATGCCAAGATGACATGCAATAGCGATCAAAGTCTGATGGATTCAATTCGTGCGACAGGAGCGAAGGTTTCATCAAAATCTATGCCTCCCACTTGGGCATATCCCTGTGCAATAAGACGAACTTTGTTTCGTACAACTTGGTTATGCTCATCTGTTTTATTTTTGAAAATCCATTTAGTTCCAACTACATTGATATTCGACGTTCTGGGAACTAAGGACCAAACTGTTGGAATTCGATATCCCGGAGTTGCCGGAATTGCGGAACATGACAACTCCGATCAAAAACCCTTCGCCGGAGATCACGCGAACACCACCGCACGCGCCGGAGCACGACCGAGGACACGACGCACCCGAAGGCACGCCGCTGCCCCAGCCGAGCCCCCGCGAGCGGGGCTCCATGCGATTTCCGATCGCGTCCATCGCGATCGATGGGGTTGGCTGCCCAGCAGCCCCGCGGCGAGTCCGGCGACTCGCCGCCGCCTGGGAGGTCCCCACCGTCGAGGTGGGGTGGGGTGCGGCACCAGCCCGCGCCTCCAGCCGCATGCCTGCGGCCCAGCCCGCGGCGATCGATCGCATGCCTGCGGCCCAGCCGCGGGTCTCTCCTCCGCGCGCCCTCGAAACCCTAGCCGGGCGATCCCGCGGTCCGGTGGTTTCACCACCACCGCGTGATCATTCGTCTAATCCGGGGTTCGATCCTTGGATCTTGTTTTTCGATAATTGATTTCAATAAAAATTAAATAGCGGAAATATTTAATTCACCTTTCGATTCGTTGTGCGGAGAAACGAGATCTTATGATGACCTTGAGATCTTCCCACGTATTACTTGCACTAGCCCGGACGTCGTGTGGGCGACGATCTACCGAACTCCATGGATCCTCCTCTCTAATTTCTCTCTCTAGAATTGTGATCTTCAAGTTATGAGAATAGAGAAGACCATGTAGTGCTTTTATAGGCTACGTAGGGGATCTAAAGGAGGTGGAATATTGGGCTTCCAATATTGAAGATTAAATTGAGCCCAATGCTCAAGTCCATTAATCCTAATCAATATTAATTAATTCTATTTTCCACTATATAAAATTAATTGGACTCCCAATATTAAACCATATTATATCAAATAATATTTCTCCGGTAGTATTATTTATTCCGTGTATTTAAGATATAAATATCCATGAATAAAATTAATTTATTTCTAATTAATTTATTCATCTCTTATATCCGAGACTAGTACCATTCAACCTTAATTATTATGCGGAACGAATCCACCTGCAGGGTTTACATAATAATTCCTTATTAACTCATCTCGGGGATATTATCAACCCTTACGGGATACACTTTCCCGTCAAGTATTCACGGCATGTCATATATAAAATACAGTGACCCAACTTAACCGGTAATTAACCCAATAATTAAATCGGTTAATTCCTTTGGTAAATCAAAGTCACTTATATTAAATATACACACCCGCAATAGTTTCGGGGATTAAGAATAAAATACACTGAGACTCGAATCGATTATCGCCGGCAATCCTAATCGATGAATCTCAACGATCCGCTCAATACACCAAGTGTACAAGTATGATAAAATAATCAAGACAGATTATTTTTCTCCCTCATACAACGACTATACCGATGGATTGGTCCGTGTCCATCTAGGTCGTGAGCAACTGTTCGATTAAATACGAGTAACCAATAGAATGATCTTCCGTGTGACGTCGCACACCATACTAACTACAACGTATAGAATCCAGGACTATAATTTGCATATATTTAATTATAAATAATTAAACGCAAATAATTGTTTATTTAATTAAATAGATTAGTGGCAATGGATCGTGAGTTTCCGTTGCTTAAATCTAGACATTAAGTACACAACTCCAACAATCTCCCACTTGTACTAAGGTCTAGTCATTTCCTCCAAACTCCCGACTCCCATACTCATCACGTGCTTAAGTTGTACTTCCAAGAAGTACTATGTGAATGAGCACTCTAGGTTGCCGCTCTGAAGTTATCTTGGTGACTACAGCGTCGTCTCCCTCGACGATGATTCGTATCAGGTTGTACTTGCACTATGTGTTATCTTACATTTATGGACTTGTGATTTCTTACCATTTGTCATCGCACCGCTATATACATAGCCTTTTGGCAAATTAAGAATCACCTCTAAGTCCCAGAGATTATCCCGGAGTTATACCAAAACTTCCGCTGCCTCTGAGGCCGCTATTTGGTTACCCATGGCAGAGTCCGAAAAGCATTATGCTTATCACTCTTCCATGTTAAAACTCCTTCTCCTTCAATAGTGAAACACATAGCCTGATATCGACTTACACCGGTCCTCATTTGATTAGAAATCTAAGAGAATGTAATCCAAAGGAAATGCTCGTCTGCTTCGTAGTCTAGAACAGTACTTCGAAAGTACTTTTACAGCAGTTGAATATTCCTTTCCAGGATTACCTTGATATCCTCCCACTATGCTAACCACATAGCCGATATCAGGTTCTTGTTTTTCAACATTGCATTTATCAAGCTTTCCACACTCCAAGTGTAGGAAACTGCTTTCACTGCTTCTATCACCTTTATGTGTTCCAAAAACACATACCCTTAGATAGACGCATTCCGTATCTGAAAGGTAACGAACCTTTCTCGGAATCTTGCATGTTAAAAAAATTGAACCATAATCGCATAAGATATCTAGAGAAGTACAATGTTCTTTTCTTGAGATCCTAGATCTTAAGAACATGCTCTAACTTCTTCTTTATCTCATATATCGATTTTTCTAAACAACCATCATTTTATGTCTGACAACATCTTTACATTGTTACCAATGATAAAATGTTATCTACATAAAACCTCCGAGAAACACCACCTTGTTTCCATCACGTTTCCCATACACACGATTCGTCAATGCCTTTTGATGAATCCATCAAATGGACTATCTCATCAATGCGAAAGTTCCACGAACTCAATGCTTTGTTTCAATCCATAAATGGATCAACTAAGCTTGTACTCTAAATGATCTCGCCTCTTAGCAATAATCCTTATTGCTCTCCAAGAAGGCACATTTAGATCTAGTACTGCCTTCATGTAGATCTAGGGATCGATTTCACGTATACTAGGTCCAGAGTCCGAAGACTCACCTAGTTTTATGAATATCTCCGGTTGTTATACAACCTCCCACTACAATGGCGTTCCGGTGTATAAACAGTAATAACAGTAGGTGCAGTTAGTGGTGTACCGCTACTCGGTTCGGCTGGTTCTAAGTCTTAATCGTTTTCTCTCTTTTCAGAAGTATCATGTCATTTTGGGCTTGTGGTTCATCTAATAGTCTTCCTCTAAGAACCGGGCGTTAGAACTTATAACGTCCTTCTGGTTCATAGTACTATCGAACACACACCTTTTGTTCTTCTAGGATATTCTACAACCACATTTGAATGTGCCGTTGTTTCCAAGACATATCCATAGAACATAGGTAGTTCCGTTTAACTCATGCTTTTACTATTTCTATAAGAGTTCCATTTCTTATATTCGACACACCAATCCTACAGAGGACTGTATGGTGTAGTCACTTGGAATCCAATCCCAAGCTCTGATCATAAATCAGAGTCAATCAATTCTAATACTTGTCCGGATCTTATATCTTATATCCATAAAGGATTGCTTAGTCGTATTATCTTCCAAATTAGATTCTTAGGTCGGAAGGTCCACTCCTTCAACTTAATTGATCTTACAATCAATTTTCGACCTTTGAACTTCTTATTTGAATAAATATGACTTAGCATAAGATTCCACAAGTATAAATGATTTAATAAAGAAATCTCTTATTAGTAAAACGAGTTGTATAAAACGGTTCGTTGCATCGTGGTGGACTCAGGATTCATCATTTATATATTGCTAGATAATGTACCAAAATAGATAATATCATTATTTCTTCTTATAACCATCAAATGATTAAAAGAAATAAAATATCCATTCATTAGAAATCCAGAACAAAGTTCTTTCTTATATGAAAGGTACATAAAAGCAATAACTCAAAATGAAATCCTATAAAATGTCCTCCACTGCAACTGCTGCCTCCTCTACAGCATTGCCCATGTAGACTACGATTTCTTCTTTTCTAAATCGTCGGGTTTCCTGGAACCCTTGCATTTAAAATGCACATACCGTCAGTGGTTCCATATCTACACACAAGGTTCCGGTAGATAATACCACTGACTATGTTTTACGACTAAAGAAAATTTCGTACTTCTTTTTGAGAGGATAATCAGACTTCCAGTACCCAGACTGTTTGTATCGAGAACCTTTGCCTCATGGCTTTCTCGTCCCGTCTCGTGGTCCAAGTTAGGACCACTGGGTTTCTTTGCTTGCTTTTCCTTTTCCCCGATCTTGCCCTTAGGTTCGAAACCTTTGGCATTGGCTACAAGAGCTTGCGATTTCCGTCTCAACTCGTCTAAAAGGTCAATCATCTCAAAAACGTTTTTAAGCGTTTTCTCGAAGCGACTGGCCTTTATAAGTATCCTCATCGCTTCTTGTCTAGCCACCTATGTCATGTCTAGACATTCGTAGGCTCGGGAGGACAAAGCTCACTGAGTACAAACTTGTACTCTTCAACAGTCTGGACAATGTCTAGATCTCTATTCCAATCATTACATTTAGGGACCAGTGAGTTTAAAATCCTTAAGTATCACATAAAGTGGGTTCAAAGCCATTTCCTAATCTATGAGCACATATAACAACAAACAATCGATTTAATCTCCGATATTATCTCCCTCAAATAATATCATTAAACCACTAATCACATCTAAAATCCCATCAGATATGGCAAGCCACGATAGTGTGGACGTTTACCTATCCAAATGATTTAGCAATTAGATTTGCTCCGGTCGTACATCATCATTAGCGTTACTTCGATGGGAAGAATACTAAGAAGCGTACCTAAGTGTAAACCATTACTCAGTATCTAAGAAGATTGTTTGGGATACGCACATTCACCGCAAGCCACGATAGTGTGGACGTTTACGTTAACATACGCTCCTTTACTCCCTTCTATAACTGTCTACATCAATCGTTCCAAAATCCCATTCAATGCAGCAAGCCACGATAGTGTGGACGTTTACTACACCAAAAGATTTTTACAATTGACCCAATTACTTGATCCATTTGTTTTTGTAAATCAAAACGCGGAGAATCATAAGTGAAACTCGAAGTTTCTTACCAGTGATTCACCATGCGAACAACCTATCTCTCATAAAATGAGGGAGCCGAGCAGACAATCGATCTAGTCATCAAATGACACGAAAGTCTCTAATTTGTGTCCTCGACATGACCAAGTGGCTTTGGCTCCATTCCACTCCCCGGGGTGAGAATGAGTCGACTTGAAATCAGTTTTGGAAAGACAAATTAGGCATTGTTTGACAAACTTAATCAATGTATAGTGTAAAAGGAATTACAAGAATTCTCCTCCAATGGCTTATCTATACGAACTTCAAAAGTCCATAAAAGTCACCAAGAGAACAGCAATGGAGACCATGGCAATGTTTCCATTCCCTCTCCCACTTAGCTTTTTACAATAAAGGGATACGCTATCTAATGCATAATTAAATACACATAAGCATAATAACAAACATACATTTCATGCAAGTACGTACACAAATAATCAAATAATTGCTCAAGTAAAATTATTTCTCGACTATTCGTACCTTGATGAATTCCTGCATGTTTGTCTTGAGTCTTCATTCTACGTCTTGAATACTTTGCCGAGCGACGGAAAAATTCTTTGATTCTCATATTTAATTTATTTTAAATAAAATACAAGATTCCAATTCAAAAATAAATTTGAATCAATCTAATGATTTTAAATAAAATACTCCAATTAAATAAAATCAATTCCATTGATTTCCATATTTAATTCTATTTTAAATAAAATCCAAGATTTTCCAATCCAAAATAAATTTTGAATTAATCTAATGATTTTAAATAAAATACTTAAATTAAATAAAATCAATTTTATTAAAATCCATTGATTTCCATATTTAATTCTATTCTAAATAAAATCCAAGATTTTCCAATCCAAAATAAATTTTGAATTAATCTAATGATTTTAAATAAAATACTTAAATTAAATAAAATCAATATTTTAATAATTTCTCAATCCTATTTAGATTAGATCTCAAGAATCCTAATCAAAATCGAATTTTGATTCTTCTTAAGACTTCTAATCCATGTAGGTATAGGATATCTAGAGAAACTAGGATTTTCTTTCCTAATTTAACTCTCCATCTAATTCCATTATTTAATTCCATAATTAAGAAATCTAATCCAAATAGAATTTGAATTAATTCCAAAATTAAATTAAATAAAATTAGAAAGATTAAATTATTCCCGGAAAGATCGGATTTACCGGGTCGAACCGAAACAATTCCGGTCATCCCAAAATCGAACCCATGAACATGTGGTACATGCATGCCCGTGTATCTCACCATGCGTAAACACATGATTACACAACATGCATGGCCATGTTCCATGTGAATTAATTCACTGCCATGCACATCGAGAGCACCATAAAACATTGGTGTCGGCCCACTAAAGAAACAGTTGCTGGGATTCGATATCTCGGGCTATCAAAAAAATGCGGAACCGATAACCCGACCGAAACCCCGTCGCCGGAAAACATGAACGCGAAGCCGGGCTCGACAAGAGCATCGCCGCGGGATGAACCCGCGGCTAAACCCTAGCCGAACCCCATCGCGGCTGGGGTTCGCGATCGCCGTGCATGGCAATCGCTGGGGCTGCATGGGGCAGCCCCCGGCGGTGAGTCCGGCGACTCACCGCCACCGCCAGGAGGGGCGGTCAGCCTCCAGCTGACCACCGCGGCAACAGCCGCGGTTTACCCCCGGCGATCGATCGCTTGATCGATCGCCCGCCTCGGCCCAGCCGAGGCGCCTTCTCGCGCACGCCGCCGTGGAGGCGGCGGGGATCCGCCACGGCACCAGCCCGTGCCATCCCCGGCGATCGACCCTAGGTCGATCGCATGCCCCGGCGTCCAGCCGGGGCTTGTTTGCGCGGCACCCCGGCGGTCGAAACCCTAGGGTTCGACCGCCCCTCCTTCGATCCCCACGGGGATCCAACGATCCCCGTATCTAGGTCTCGATGTTTTTCCCGGATCGTCTTGTTCATGTATATATCACAATTATTATGAACAAATAATCATAGAGGGGGTTCTAGATTATATTACCTCGATTCGTTGTTCGGAGAAACGAATTAACACGTTGATGACCTTGCAATCTTCCTACGTATTCCTTGCACCTCGTTCGAACGTCGTGTGGGCGACGATCTATCGAACTCCTATGGATCTCCTTCAAATCTCTAGAATATCAAGTATGATATTCTTCTCTTGTTGTGTATGAATTATGAAGGCCATGTAGTGCTTTTATAGGCTACGTAGGGGATCATAAGGAGGTGGAATATTGGGCTTCTAATATTGAAGATTAAATTGAGCCCAATGCTCAAGTCCATTAATCCTTATCAATATTAATTAATTTATTTTCCACTATATAAATTAATTGCACTCCCAATATTAAACCATATTATATCAAATAATATTTCTCCGGTAGTATTATTTATTCCGTGTATTTAAGATTTAAATATCCATGAATAAATTTATTTATTGCTCAATAAATTATATTCATCTCTTATATCCGAGACTAGTACCATTCAACCTTAATTATTGTGCGGAACAAATCCACTCATGAGGTTTACACAATAATTCCTTATGAACTCATCTCGGGGATATTATCAACCCTTCCGGGATACACTTTCCCGTCAAGTATTCACGGCATGTCATATATAAAATATAGCGACCCAACTTAACCGGTAATTAACCCAATAATTAAATCGGTTAATTCCTTTGGAAAATCAAAGTCTCTAATATTAAATATATACACCCGCAATAGTATCGGGGATTAAGAATAAAATACTCTGAGATTTAAATTGATTATCCAAGGCAATCCTAATCAATAAATCTCAAGCGATCCGCCCAATACACCTAAGTGTACAAGTGTGATAAAATAATTAAGATAAATTATTTTCTCTCTCACACAACGACTATACCGATGGATTGGTCCATGTCCATCTAAGTCGTGAGCAACTGTTTGATTAGATACGAGTAACCGATAGTATGATCTTCTGTGTGCCCATGCAACACCATACTAACTACAACGTATAAAATCCAGGACTATATTTTGCATAATTAATTAATAATAATTAAATGCAAATAATTGTTTATTAATTTAATAGGTTAAATGCTATTACCGGGAGTTTACCGTTACTTAAATCTAGACATTAAGTACACAACTCCAACAATCTCCCACTTGTACTAAGGTCTAGTCATTTCCTCCAAACTTCCGGTTCCCATACTCATCACGTGCTTTAAAGTGTACTTCCGAGAAGTACAATGTGAGTGAGCAATCTAGGTTGCCGCTCTGAAGTTATCTTGGTGACTACTACATCGTCTCCCTCGACGATGATTCGTATCAGGTGGTACTCGCTCTATGTGTTAACATCACTTTTTGACTTATGACTTCTTCCAGTTTACCGTGCACCGCTATCCAATAGCCTTTGGTAAACTAAGAGTCATATCCAAGTCAAAGGGGTTATCCTGGAACCTAACCAAAACTTCCGCTGCCTCTGAGGCTGCTATTTAGTTATGAGAGAGTCTGAGAAGCGTCCTGCTTATCACTCTTTCATGGTTCCACCTCTTTCTAAAAGTGAACACATATCCTGATATCGACTTACACTGGTCCTTCTTTGATTTAAAATTTGAGAATATGTAATCAAAGAAGATTTCGTCTTGCTTAATTATCCAGTACTTCGCAAGTACTATTACAGCATCCGAAATTCTCTTTTCTAGATTACCTTGATATCCTCCCACTACGCAAACCGCGTAGTTGATATCAGGTTCTTGTTTTTATAACATTGCATCTACAAAGCTTTCCATACTGAAAGTATAGGAAATTGCTTTGTCCTCATCTATTTCCTTCATGTGTTCAAACACATACCCTTTAGATAGATGTATATTCTGTCTCTGAAAGGCAATAACCTTTCTCAGAAGTATGCATGTTTAAAACAAACCATAATCGTATAAGATATCTAGGAGAAGTACAATGTTCTTGTCCTTAGATCGTAAGATCTCAAGAACATGCTCTAACTTCTACTCAATCTTATATCTCGATTTATTTAGACAACCATTATTTTATGTCTGACAATATCTTTACATTGTTGCCAATGATAAAATGTTATCTACATAAAATCTCCGAGAAACACCACTTTGTTTCCATTACGTCTCCAATACACCTTTCGTTTATGCCTTTTGATGAATCCATCAAATGGATTATCCCATCAATTCGCAAGTTCCACGAGTTATAGCTTTGGTTCAATCCATAATAGATTTACTAAGCTTGTACTCTAAATGATCTTGCCTCTTAACAATAATCCTTATTGTTTTCTAAGCAGGCACATTTAGTGTTGGAGTTGTGTACTTAATGTCTAGATTTAAGTAACGGAAACTCACGATCCATTGCCACTAATCTATTTAATTAAATAAACAATTATTTGCATTTAATTATTTATAATTAAATATATGCAAATCATAGTCCTGGATTATATACGTTGTAGTTAGTATGGTGTTGCATGGGCGCACAGAAGATCATACTATCGGTTACTCGTATTTAATCGAACAGTTGCTCACGACCTAGATGGACACGGACCAATCCATCGGTATAGTCGTTGTGTGAGAGAGAAAATAATTTATCTTAATTATTTTATCACACTTGTACACTTGGTGTATTGAGCGGATCGTTTGAGATTTATCGATTAAGATTGCCGGCGATAATCGATTTAAATCTCTGAGTATTTTATTCTTAATCCCCGATACTATTGCGGGTGTGTATATTTAATATAAGTGACTTTGATTTACCAAAGGAATTAACCGATTTAATTATTGGGTTAATTACCGGTTAAGTTGGGTCACTGTATTTTATATATGGCATGCCGTGAATACTTGACGGGAAAGTGTATCCCGTAAGGGTTGATAATATCCCCAAGATGAGTTCATAAGGAATTTATTATGTAAACCCTGCAGGTGGATTTGTTCCGCATAATAATTAAGGATGAATGGTACTAGTCTCGGAAATAAGAGATGAATAAATTAATTAGCAATAAATTAATTTTATTCATGGATATTTAAATCTTAAATACACGGAATAAATAATACTACCGGAGAAATATTATTTGATATAATATGGTTTAATATTGGGAGTGCAATTAATTTTATATAGTGGAAAATAGAATTAATTAATATTAATGGATTAATAGATTTGGGCTTGGGCTCAATTTAATCATTAATATTGGAAGCCCAATATTCCACCTCCTTAAGATCCCCTACGTAGCCTATAAAAGCACTACATGGTCTTCTCTATTCTCATAACTTGAAGATCACAATTCTAGAGAGAGAAAGTAGAGAGGAGGATCCATGGAGTTCGGTAGATCGTCGCCCACACGACGTCCGGGCTAGTGCAAGGAATACGTCGGAAGATCTCAAGGTCGTCAAATTGAGTTCTTCGTTTTTCCGAACAACGAGAACGAGGTAAATCGTAAAACCCTCTTTATGATTTTGATCGTTTTAATTATCGTAAAAATACCATAGAACAAGATCCGAGGTTCGGGATCCTCACCGGGGTCGAGCTGGGTGGTGGTGATCGAAGATCACCGGACCACCGCGGCTGGAGCGACCCGGCGGCGAAGGATCGCGCGGAGGTGCTGACTGCCCAGGCAATCGGCCGCCTGGGGGGTCAAGCGGCCGCCTGGTATGCCCAGGCAGCGGGCAGCGGGTTTTTCCTGCAGCGGATCCGCACGCCTCCGCGGATCGTGTACGGGGCTATGCGGCTGGAACCCTAGCGCTCGCACGGATGCGAGCGCACGCCTCGATTAGGCAGCCGCGACTCGGGTCGAAGCTAGGGCTTGATTGGGGCGAACCTCCGGGAGGTTTGGGCTGTTCGCGAAGGCTCTCCGGCGCGATTAGCGGGCTGCTACGAGCAGCCCTAGGCGGCTGCCAAGGACAGCCGCGAGCCCATGCGAGGGCTCGACCGAATAGCCGTGGGTTCACCCACGGTTAGGGTTTGGTTGAGTCCGGTTTCGCGGTGGTTCGTGGCGGGATGTTCCGGCAACCGGGAGTCGATTGGAATTGTCGTTCCGCAATTTGACAACTCCGGATATTCGATCTCCGAAGGATTTCGGTCGGAATTAATTAGATAATTTATTTATTTAAATTTATTAATTCCGGGATATCGATTTCCAACAATTGGTATCAGAGCATTGGTTTTAGTTCATGGTATTTTTCGATAAATTGTTCTACCTTGCAGGGTTTCCGATTATTATGGCTAGATTTAATTATTGTTAATTAATGTCATAATAATGTTCTTGATTATTAAACTCTCGGTGATGTCAATATTTGTTCTTGTGTGGTGAATGCTTGTTCTTATTTTTCCGGAAATTGTATGAGGTCGATTTCATGTAGAGAATCGATACCGGAGAACGTAGTAATAAATTTGTAATTTATTTACGTTGGATCGATGACGAAACGACCGCCGGAAAAGTGTGACGGAGGAGACAAAGAGAGGGAGGACCGGGGATCGATCACGAGGATCGATCCCATGAGGATCGATCGCCCGGGCTGCCCTAGGGCTCTCGGCCACGCCGGCCACCAAGGGTGGTGGCGCGTGAGCCTTGGCCGGCGGTGGTAGTGGCGGTCGATGGTGGGGATGGCGTGGGGATCCCCAACCCATGCTATTCCTACCAAGATCCAACTTTCCTAATTGATTCGGTTTTCCTATTTTGAGTATTCCTAGTTTTGGGAATTCTCATGGAAATAGGAAAAGAATTAATTGGAATTAATTTATTTCCTTATTCTATTATGGAAGTCTTCTAGAATATTCTAAGTTCTACTTGGAATAGGATTCTAGAGATTTAATAGAATTGGAAAGGAAAATAATTAATTATTAAATTAATTTATTTCCTAATTGATTATTCCTATTTTATGGGAATTTTCATGGACATGGAAATTAATTAATTTTGGAAAGTAGAAGAGTCCTTAATTAATTTTTTCTATTTAATTATTCCTTTATGGAATTTTTAATGGATTAGGAAAGGAATTAATTTGGAAGGATTAAGAGTCCTAAATTATTTTATTTCCTTATTTCATTATGGAAATCATCTAGAATATTCCAAGTGGGTCTTGGATAGATTATTCTTGAGATTTAATGAAGTAGAAAAGGAAAATAAAAATAATAAAAAATATTAATAATATTTAATTTTATTTTTGATATATTCGATTGACTTAATTTTCGAATTAAGTAACTTTTGGATTAATTGAAAATAAATAGATTTAAATATTGGAATTAATATTCCCGTCACATGGAGCATTCAAGAACGAAGACTAAAGACTAGAAGACGCATACGGGGATGCGATAAAGCCATAATAGTCGGAAAATAATATTCTAGTATTATTTTGATTATGTGATAATATTCTATGTGCTTTATTTCATGTATGCATGCTTATGTGTATTTAATTATGCATTAGATAGTGTATCCCTTTATTATAAAAAGCTAAGTGGGAGAGGGTATGGAAACATATCCATGGTCTCCATTGCTGTTCTCTTGGTGACTTTTAAGAACTTTCGAAGTTCATATAGATAAGCCATTGGAGGAGAATTCTTGTAATTCCTCTTACGAGAAACATTGATTAAGTTTATCAAACAATGCCTAATTTGTCCTTCCAAAACTGATTTCAAGTCGACTCATTCTCACCCCGGGGAGTGGAATGGAGCCAAAGCCACTTGGTCATGTCGAGGACACAAATTAGAGGCAGTCGTACCATCTTTTGAAGGTGGATCGATTGTCTGCTCGGCTCCCTCATTTATGAGAGATAGGGTCGTTCGCATGGTGAATCACTGGTTAGAAACTTCGAGTTTCACTTATGATTCTCCGCGTCTTGATTTACAAGATTGAATGGATCAAGTAATTGGGAGTCAATTATAAAAGTCTCTTGGTGTAGTAAACGTCCACACCACGTGGCTTGCTATGCTGACGGATTTTGGATTAATTGATGTAGACAGTTGTAAGAAATTGTGAAGAGTTGTGAAGTTGTCGTAAACGTCCACACCACGTGGCTTGCGGTGATGTAGCAATTCCAAACGATTTACTTTGGTACTGAGTAATGGTTTACACTTAGATACGCATTATAGTATTCCTCCCCACGAGGTTCCGCTATAAGTGATGTATGACCGAAGCAAATCTAATTGCTAAATCATTTGGATTGGTAAACGTCCACACCACGTGGCTTGCCATATCTGATGGGATTTTAGATGTGATTAGTGGTTTAATGATATTATTTAAGGGAGATAATATCGGAGATTAAATCGATTGTTTGTTGTTATATGTGCTCATAGATTAGGAAATGGCTTTGAACCCACTTTCTGTGATACCTAAGGATTATTTAAACTCACTGGTCCCTAAATGTATTGATTGGAATAGAGATCTAGACATTGTCCAGACTGTTAAAGACTACAAGTTTGTACTCAGTGAGCTTTGTCCTCCCGAGCCTATTGACATAGGCGGCTAGACAAGAAGCGATGAGGATACTCATAAAGGCCAGTCCTTCGAGGAAACGCTTAAACACATTTTTGAGATGATTGACCTTTTAGGCGAGTTGAGACAGAAATCGCAAGCTCTTGTAAGCCAATGCCAAAGGTTTCGAACCTAAGGGCAAAATCGGGGGAAAGGAAAAGCAAGCAAAGAAACCCAGTGGTCCTAAGTTTCTTGGACCACGAGATGGGACGAGAAAGCCAAGAGGCAAGAGTTCTCGATGCAAACAGTCTGGGTACTGGAAGTCTGATTATCCTCTCAAAGAAAGTACGAAATTTTTTCTTTAGTCGTAAACCATAGTCAGTGGTATTATCTACCGGAACCTGGTGTGTAGATATGGAACCACTGACGGTATGTGCATTTTAAATGCAAGGGTTCCAGGAAACCCGACGACTTAGAAAAGAAGAAATCGTAGTCTACATGGGTAATGCTGTGGAGGAGGCAGCAGTTGCAGTGGAGGACATTTTATAGGATTTCATTTTGAGTTATTGCTTTTATATACCTTTCATATTAGAAAGAACTTTGTTCTGGATTTCTAATGAATGGATATTTTATTTCTTTTAATCATTTGATGGTTATAAGAAGAAATAATGATATTATCTATTTTGGTACATTAGCTAGCAATATATAAATGATGAATCCTGAGTCCACCACGATGCAACGAACCGTTATACATAACTCGTTTTACTAATAAGAGATTTCTTTATCAATTATACTTGTGGATTCTTATGCTGAGTCATGTTTATTCAAATAAGAAGTTCAAAGGTCGAAAATTGATATTTGATCAATTAAGTTGAAGGAGTGGACCTTCCGACCTAAGAATCTAATTTGGAAGATAATATGACTAAGTAATCCTTTATGGATATAAGATATAAGATCCGGACAAGTGTGAGAATTGATTGACTCTGATGTATGCAGACCTATGTCTACTCAGACAATAAGGTACGAGTACTTCATTTGATGATTACTCGAGAAATGGATTAGAATACCTGATGTGCCACAAAATCAAGTGTTTTGACAAGTCAATGGACACTAAGCAATTGTGGAGAACCATCAAGGTATATCCATTTGTAGCCTGCGATTTGATCGCGGAGGCAAGTACCTGTCTGAGGAATGCATGGCATACAGATCAGAGATTGGGATTTGATCCTAAATGACTATACCATACACTTTTGTGTAGAAATGGTATGTCGTAAACAAGAAATGGAACTCTTATAGAAATAGTAAAAGCATGAGTTATACGGAACTACCTATGTTCTATGGATATGTCTGGAAACAACGGCGCATTCAAATGCGGTTGTAGAATATCCTAGAAGAACAAAAGATGTGTGTTCAATAGTACTGTGAACCAGAAGGACGTTATAAGTTCTAACGCCCGGTTCTTAGAGAAAGACTATATAATGAACCACAAGCCCAAGGTGACGTAATACTTTGAAATGAGAGAGAAAGATTAAGACTTAGAACCAGCCGAACCGAGTAGCGGTACACCACTAACTGCACCTACTATTATCACTGTTTATACACCGGAATTCCATTGTAGTGGGAGGTTGTGGGACAACCGGAGATATTCATAAGACTAGGAGAGTCTTCGGACTCTGGACCTAGTATACATGAAATCGATCCCTAGATCTACATGAAGGCCGTACTAGATCTAAATGTGCCTTCTTGGAGTGCAATAAGAATTATTGCTAAGAGGCGAGATCATTTAGAGTACAAGCTTAGTTGATCCATTTATGGATTGAAACAAAGCATTGAGTTCGTGGTACTTGCAAATTGATGAGATAGTCCATTTTATGGATTCATCAAAAGCATAGACGAATTGTGTGTATTGGAAACGTGATGGAAAACAAGGTGGTGTTTCTCGGAGGTTTTATGTAGATGACACTCTTATCATTGGCAACAATGTAAAGATGTTATCAGACATAAAATGATGGTTGTCTAGATAAATCAATATGAAAGATAAAGGAAGAAGTTGGACATGTTCTTGAGATCTTGGATCTCTAGGAATGAACATTGTACTTCTCCTGGACATCTTACATATATATGATTATGGTTCGTTTTAACATGCAAGATTCCGAGAAAGGTTCGTTACCTTTCAGAGACGGAATGCATCTATCTAAGGATATGTGTTTTGGGACACAAAAGGAGATAGAAGCAATGAAAGCGGATTCCTACACTTTGAGTGTGGAAAGCTTAATAAATGCATTTTTGAAAACAAAACCTGATATCGGCTATGTGGTTGGCATAGTGGGAGGATATCAAGGTAATCCTGGAAAGGAATATTCGACTGCTGTAAAAGTACTTTCGAAGTACTGTTCTAGACTACGAAGCAGACGAACATTTCCTTTGGATTACATTCTCTTAGATTTCTAATCAAATGAGGACCGATGTAAGTCGATATCAGGCTATGTGTTTCACTATTGAAGGAGAAGGAGTTTTAACATGGAAGAGTGATAAGCACGATGCTTTTCGGACTCTGCCATGGGTAACCAAATAGCGGCCTCAGAGGCAGCGGAAGTTTTGGTATAACTCCGGGATAATCTCTGGGACTTAGATGTGATTCTTAATTTGCCAAAGGCTATGTAAATAGCGGTGCGATGGCAAATGGTAGGAAATCACAAGTCCATAAGTGTAAGATAACACATAGTGCAAGTACCACCTGATACGAGTCATCGTCGAGGGAGACGACGCTGTAGTCACCAAGATAACTTCAGAGCGGCAACCTAGAGTGCTCATTCACAAAGTACTTCTTGGAAGTACAACTTAAGCACGTGATGAGTATGGGAGTCGGGAGTTTGGAGGAAATGACTAGACCTTAGTACAAGTGGGAGATTGTTGGAGTTGTGTACTTAATGTCTAGATTTAAGTAACGGAAACTCACGATCCATTGCCACTAATCTATTTAATTAAATAAACAATTATTTGCATTTAATTATTTATAATTAAATATATGCAAATCATAGTCTTGGATTTTATACGTTGTAGTTAGTATGGTGTTGCATGGGCGCACAGAAGATCATACTATCGGTTACTCATATTTAATCGAACAGTTGCTCACGACCTAGATGGACACGGACCAATCCATCGGTATAGTCGTTGTGTGAGAGAGAAAATAATTTATCTTAATTATTTTATCACACTTGTACGCTTGGTGTATTGAGCGGATCGTTTGAGATTTATCGATTAGGATTGCCAGCGATAATCGATTTAAATCTCTGAGTATTTTATTCTTAATCCCCGATACTATTGCGGGTGTGTATATTTAATATAAGTGACTTTGATTTACCAAAGGAATTAACCGATTTAATTATTGGGTTAATTACCGGTTAAGTTGGGTCACTGTATTTTATATATGGCATGCCGTGAATACTTGACGGGAAAGTGTATACCGTAAGGGTTGATAATATCCCCGAGATGAGTTCATAAGGAATTATTATGTAAACCCTGCAGGTGGATTTGTTCCGCATAATAATTAAGGATGAATGGTACTAGTCTCGGAAATAAGAGATGAATAAATTAATTAGCAATAAATTAATTTTATTCATGGATATTTAAATCTTAAATACACGGAATAAATAATACTACCGGAGAAATATTATTTGATATAATATGGTTTAATATTGGGAGTGCAATTAATTTTATATAGTGGAAAATAGAATTAATTAATATTAATGGATTAATAGATTTGGGCTTGGGCTCAATTTAATCATTAATATTGGAAGTCCAATCTTCCACCTCCTTAAGATCCCCTACGTAGCCTATAAAAGCACTACATGGTCTTCTCTATTCTCATAACTTGAAGATCACAATTCTAGAGAGAGAAAGTAGAGAGGAGGATCCATGGAGTTCGGTAGATCGTCGCCCACACGACGTCCGGGCTAGTGCAAGGAATACGTCGGAAGATCTCAAGGTCGTCAAATTGAGTTCTTCGTTTTTCCGAACAACGAGAACGAGGTAAATCGTAAAACCCTCTTTATGATTTTGATCGTTTTAATTATCGTAAAAATACCATAGAACAAGATCCGAGGTTCGGGATCCTCACCGGGGTCGAGCTGGGTGGTGGTGATCGAAGATCACCGGACCACCGCGGCTGGAGCGACCCGGCGGCGAAGGATCGCGCGGAGGTGCTGACTGCCCAGGCAAGCGGCCGCCTGGTATGCCCAGGCAGCGGGTTGCGGGTTTTTCCCGCAGCGGATCCGCACGCCTCCCCGGATCGTGTACGGGGCTATGCGGCTGGAACCCTAGCGCTCGCACGGATGCGAGCGCACGCCTCGATTAGGCAGCCGCGACTCGGGTCGAGGCTAGGGCTTGATTGGGGCGAACCTTCGGGAGGTTTGGGCTGTTCGCGAAGGCTCTCCGGCGCGATTAGCGGGCTGCTACGAGCAGCCCTAGGCGGCTTCCAAGGACAGCCGCGAGCCCATGCGAGGGCTCGATCGAATAGCCGTGGGTTCACCCACGGTTAGGGTTTGGTTGAGTCCGGCTTCGCGGTGGTTCGTGGCGGGATGTTCCGGCAACCGGGAGTCGATTGGAATTGTCGTTCCGCAATTTGACAACTCCGGATATTCGATCTCCGAAGGATTTCGGTCGGAATTAATTAGATAATTTATTTATTTAAATTTATTAATTCCGGGATATCGATTTCCAACATTTAGATCTAGTACTGCCTTTGTGCAGAGCTAGGGATTGATTTCATCACTACCAGATCCAGAGTTAAAAACTCTTCTAGTCTTATGAACATCTCCGGTTGTCTTTAACAACCTCCCACTGCAATGGCGTCCCGGTGTATAACAGTAACAACAGTAGGTGCAGTACGTGGTGTACCTCTACTCGGTTTGGCTGGTTCCTAGTCTTTGTCCTTTCTCTCATTCCAAAGTACTGCGTCAGTTCGGGCTTTGTGGTTCTTCTAACAGTCTTTCTCTAAGAACCGGGCGTTACACGTCCTTCTGGTTCATAGCACTATAGAACACACAACACTTTGTTCATCTAGGATATCCTACAACCATATTGAATATGCTGTTGTCTCCAGGAATATCCATAGAACATAGGTAGTTCCGAACAACTTGTCCTTTTACTATTAGAATTCTATTTCTTCCTGACTTATCATCTCTACACGTAAGTGTATGGTATAGTCATTTGAGATTTAATCTCAATCTTTGATTGTGTTATGTGGTAGCCTCCGCGACTAAGTCGCAGGCTTCTAATGGATATACTTTGAAGGTTCCCCATAATTGCTTTGTGACTAAAACACTTCGCTTTTATGGCACATCAAGCATTCTAATCCATCTTCGAGTATTTAAAAGAACTACTCGCTCATTACACATATCATTTATCATTTTCAATACTTGTCTGAATTCCATCCTTAACCGAAAGGTATGCTTAGCTGTATTATCTTCCAAATTCAATTCTTAGGTCGGAAGGTCCATTCCTTCAACTATAATTGATTTAATCAATTTCGACCTTTTGAATCTTTATTTGAATAAATACTACTAAGTATAAGAATTCACAAGTATAATGATTAATAAAGAAATACATCTAATAAGTAAAACAAGTTATACATATAATGGATTGTTGCATCGTGGTAGACTAAGGATTCATCATTCACATATTGCTATCTAATGTACCGGAATAGATAATACCCATTATTTCTTATCTAAATCATCACCATGATTAAAGAAATAAAATATCCATTCATAAAGAAAATCCAGAACAAAAGTTCTTTTCAAAATAAGGGGTACATAAAGCAATAATTTGAAATGAAATCCTAAAACTACTGAAAGCAGATAAATGTCTTCCACTGCAACCGCTGCTACCCCAACAGCTTAGCCCATGTAGACTCGAACTCTTCTTCTCTAAGTCGCCGGGTTTTCTGGAACCCCTGCATTCAAGAATGCACATACCGTCAGTGGTTCCATATCTACACACCAGAATTCTGGTAGATAATACCTGCTGACTATGTTTTTACGACTAAAGAAAAATTCGTACCTTTGAGAGGACATTCAGACTTCCAGTGTCCAGACTTGTTGCATCGGAAGCACTTGCCTATTGGCTTTGCAGCCCCCACTCGTGGTCCATGCCTCTTGGCACCACTGGGTTTCCAGGCTTGCTTCCTTTTCTTGCCCCTACCTCCAACAGGCTTTGAGCCCTTGGACTTGGTAGCTACAAGCGCTTGAGACTTGCCCTTCTTGTAGATACCCTCTGCCGCCTTTAGTTCAGTCAGGAGTTGCGCAAGAGTATAAGATAGTTTACCCATATTATAGCTCATACGAAACTGCTCAAAACTAGGGGTCAGAGACTGGAGTATGATGTCGACTTGCGTCTCAGCATCAATAGAAGCTCCTAGGACCTCAAGTTCATTCAACAAACTCATCATCTTAAGAACGTGGTCCCCAACGGGCGTTCCTTCAGACTGAGTAGTCGACATGAGGACTCTCATGGCTTCTTGCCTAGCCGCACGATCTTGCTCCCCAAACATCTCCTTGAGGTTAAACATCATATCATAGGCAGTGTCCATTGGCTCATGTTGGGTTTGGAGTACATTTGACATGGAAGCCAAAATATAACACCTAGCCATTTCATCAGCCTTTTTCCACTTCCGATATGCCAGTTTTTCCTCATCAGTTGAGGCAGCTGTGGGCTCGGCAGGGCACACTTCATGGAGTACATACTTGTACTCCTCAGAAGTCAGGACAATGTCTAAATTTCTCTTCCAATCAATGTAATTTGGACCAGTGAGCTTATGCTCCTTGAGTATCACAGAAAGTGGGTTCATAGCTATTCTCTAAACCTATAAGCACATTTAAACAAAAAATCAATTTAATATCCTATATTATCTCCCTCAAATAATATCATTAAATTACTAATCACATCTAAAATCCCATCAGGTAAGGCAAGCCACGTGGTGTGGACGTTTACCCACCCAAATGATTTAGCAATTAGATTTTCTTTGGCCATACATCAATTATAGCGTGACTTCGTGGGGAAGAATACTATAACGCGTATCTAAGTGTAAACCATTACTCAGCACCAAAGTACATCGTTTGGAATTGCTACATCATCGCAAGCCACGTGGGGTGGACGTTTACGATAACTTCACAACTCTTCACAATTACTTACAACTGTCTACATCAATTAATCCAAAATCCGTCAGTATAGCAAGCCACGTGGTGTGGACGTTTACTACACTAAGAGACTTTTATAATTGACTCCCAGTTACAAGATCCATTCGATTCTCATAGATCAAGACGCGGAGAATCATAAGTGAAACTCGAAGTTTCTAACCAGTGATTCACCATGCGAACGACCCTATCTCTCATAAATGAGGGAGCCGAGCAGACAATCGATCCATCTATCAAAGAATGGTACGAAGGTCTCTAATTTGTGTCATCCACATGACCAAGTGGCTTTGGCTCCATTCCACTCCCCGGGGTGAGAATGAGTCGACTTGAAGTCAGTTTCAGAAAGACAAATTAGGCATTGTTTGATAAACTTGATCAATGTTTCTTGTAAACGGAATTACAAGAATTCTCCTCCAATGACATGTCTATATGAACTTCAAAAGCTCATAAATGTCACCAAGAGAACAGTAATGGAGACCATGGGAATGTTTCCATCCCCTCTCCCACTTAGCTTTTTATAACAAAAGGGATACGCTATCTAATGCATAATTAAACACATAAGCATGGATGCAAGTAATAAAGCACATATCACATAGTCAAATAATGCT
The DNA here is from genome assembly GCA_954870475.1 of Euphrasia confusa. Lineage (NCBI taxonomy): Eukaryota > Viridiplantae > Streptophyta > Magnoliopsida > Lamiales > Orobanchaceae > Euphrasia > Euphrasia confusa. Next base: position 32,035,939 of record OX940950.1, read on the forward strand.
AGAAATTATTTTCCCGACTATCATGGCTTTACTCCTTCTTCATATGCATCTTCTAGTCTTCAGTCTTCGTTCTTGAATGCTCCATGTGACGAGAATATTAATCCCAATATTTAAATCTATTTATTTTTGATGAATCCAAAAGATACTTAATTCGAAAATTAAGTCAATCGAATAAATCAAAAATAAAATTAAATATTACTAATATTTTTATTTATTTATTTTCCTATCTAATTCTATTAAATCTCTAGAATAATCTATCCAAGTAAAACTTGGAATATTCTAGAAGACTTCTATAATAGAATAAGGAAATAAAATAAATTAGGACTCTTCTACTTTCCAAGATTAATTAATTTCCATTACTATGAAAATTCCCATAAAATAGGAATAATCAATTAGGAAATAAATCAATCCTAAATTAACTTTTATTCCTTTCCAATTCTATTAAATCTCTAGGATCCTATTCCAAGTAGAACTTGGAATACTCTAGAAGACTTCCATAATAGAATAAGGAAATAAAATTAATTCCAATTAATTCTTTTTCTAATCCATGAGAGTTTCCAAAAGGAAGAACACTCAAATAGGAAAACCGAATTGATTTAGGAAAGTGAATCTTGGTAGGAGTAGGAGTAGCACGGGTTGGGGATCCCCGCACCACCCCCACCGTCGACCACCACCATCGCCGGGCACCACCGCCGCCGCCCCTAGCCACGCGCCACCACCACCGGTGGCCGGCGTGGCCGGAAACCCTAGCGGGCAGCCCCTTGGCGTGGGGTCGATCGATCCTCATGGGGATCGATCATGGGGATGATCGACCCCCGGTTTTTCGTCCTCTTCGTCTTCTTCGTCACACGAGTTCTCCGGCGGTCGTCTCGGCATCGATCCAACGTAAATAAATTACAAGAATTTAAATTACACTATCCGGTATCGATTCTATACATGAAATCGACCCTATACATTTTCCGGAAAACATAGAACGTAATAATAAATCCTAAATTCGGTCAACCCCCGAATTTTTACTATTACAAGCATTCAACCACACAAAACGAATCTCGACATGTCCGAGAGTTTAATAAACGAATAATCATGATAATTAATTAACACAATAATTAAATCCAACCATGATAGCCGGAAATCCCTGCAAGGTAGAACAATAATCGAACATATACATGAACACGAAACCAAAACGCTCTGATACCAATTGCTGGGATTCGATATCCCGGGCTATCAAAAAAATGCGGAACCGATAACCCGACCGAAACCCCGTCGCCGGAAAACACGAACGCGAACCACACGCGAAGCCGGGCTAGACAAGAGCATCGCCGCGGGATGAACCCGCGGCTAAACCCTAGCCGAACCCCATCGCGGCTGGGGTTCGCGATCGCCGTGCATGGCAATCGCTGGGGCTGCATGGGGCAGCCCCCGGCGGTGAGTCCGGCGACTCACCGCCACCGCCAGGAGGAGCGGTCAGCCTCCAGCTGACCACCGCGGCAACAGCCGCGGTTTACCCCCGGCGATCGATCGCTTGATCGATCGCCCGCCTCGGCCCAGCCGAGGCGCCTTCTCGCGCACGCCGCCGTGGAGGCGGCGGGGATCCGCCACGGCACCAGCCCGTGCCATCCCCGGCGATCGACCCTAGGTCGATCGCATGCCCCGGCGTCCAGCCGGGGTTTGTTTGCGCGGCACCCAGGCGGTCGAAACCCTAGGGTTCGACCGCCCCTCCTTCGATCCCCACGGGGATCCAACGATCCCCGTATCTAGGTCTCGATGTTTTTCCCGGATCGTCTTGTTCATGTATATATCACAATTATTATGAACAAATAATCATAGAGGGGGTTCTAGATTATATTACCTCGATTCGTTGTTCGTAGAAACGAATTAACACGTTGATGACCTTGCAATCTTCCTACGTATTCCTTGCACCTCGTTCGAACGTCGTGTGGGCGACGATCTATCGAACTCCTATGGATCTCCTTCAACTCTCTAGAATATCAAGTATGATATTCTTCTCTTGTTGTGTATGAATTATGAAGGCCATGTAGTGCTTTTATAGGCTACGTAGGGGATCATAAGGAGGTGGAATATTGGGCTTCTAATATTGAAGATTAAATTGAGCCCAATGCTCAAGTCCATTAATCCTTATCAATATTAATTAATTTATTTTCCACTATATAAATTAATTGCACTCCCAATATTAAACAATATTATATCAAATAATATTTCTCCGGTAGTATTATTTATTCCGTGTATTTAAGATTTAAATATCCATGAATAAATTTATTTATTGCTCAATAAATTATATTCATCTCTTATATCCGAGACTAATACCATTCAACCTTAATTATTGTGCGGAACAAATCCACTCATGAGGTTTACACAATAATTCCTTATGAACTCATCTCGGGGATATTATCAACCCTTCCGGGATACACTTTCCCGTCAAGTATTCACGGCATGTCATATATAAAATATAGCGACCCAACTTAACCGGTAATTAACCCAATAATTAAATCGGTTAATTCCTTTGGAAAATCAAAGTCTCTAATATTAAATATATACACCCGCAATAGTATCGGGGATTAAGAATAAAATACTCTGAGATTTAAATTGATTATCCAAGGCAATCCTAATCAATAAATCTCAAGCGATCCGCCCAATACACCTAAGTGTACAAGTGTGATAAAATAATTAAGATAAATTATTTTCTCTCTCACACAACGACTATACCGATGGATTGGTCCATGTCCATCTAGGTCGTGAGCAACTGTTTGATTAAATACGAGTAACCGATAGTATGATCTTCTGTGTGCCCATGCAACACCTTACTAACTACAACGTATAAAATCCAGGACTATATTTTGCATAATTAATTAATAATAATTAAATGCAAATAATTGTTTATTAATTTAATAGGTTAAATGCTATGACCGGGAGTTTACCGTTTCTTAAATCTAGACATTAAGTACACAACTCCAACAAAAGTGTCGGCCGACATCCTTTGTAATATCTCAGCGCGCGCACAACTTTGATCGTCTTCTACGGCGAGAAGTGTACCAGCAGCGGCCTGGTCAATCTCCGGCACAGCGTCTCCCTTGACGACTCATGCCATCGACCTGCTGCGTACATGTGCCCCCACCGCATGAACAGCCCGCAATCGAGCCGAACGAACTCAGCCGTCCGATCGATCGCGCCGGCGTTCATCCCTGGAGCAGCCGACTTCCGCCCTGACGACGCCCTCGACGTCCCATGCCACCACTGGTGGCACACGCCGGCGCGCCCAGCCATGCCCCTGCTCACGTCCAGCAACACACACAGCCTTTACCCGAGCCCACGGTCGATCGACAAGGTTCGATATTCCGAAAAACCCTCGATTTTTAATATTTAATTTTTCCGACAAACACGATTCATACAAGAGAGAAAACATAGACGTAGAACAATATATATAGCACAATAATTTAATAAATTAAATTAATCTATGGCTAATAACATCGAGAATCGATTATCGAAACAATTAACGAAAAACGTAACCGTACGCTCTGATACCAATTGTTGGAATTCGATATCCCGGAGTTGCCGGAATTGCGGAACATGACAACTCCGATCAAAAACCCTTCGCCGGAGATCACGCGAACACCACCGCACGCGCCGGAGCACGACCGAGGACACGACGCACCCGAAGGCACGCCGCTGCCCCAGCCGAGCCCCCGCGAGCGGGGCTCCATGCGATTTCCGATCGCGTCCATCGCGATCGATGGGGTGGGCTGCCCAGCAGCCCCGCGGCGAGTCCGGCGACTCGCCGCCGCCTGGGAGGTCCCACCGTCGAGGTGGGGTGGGGTGCGGCACCAGCCCGCGCCCCCAGCGATCGATCATAAGATCGATCGCATGCCCGCGGCCCAGCCGCGGGTCTCTCCTCCGCGCGCCCTCGAAACCCTAGCCGGGCGATCCCGCGGTCCGGTGGTTTCACCACCACCGCGTGATCGTTCGTCTAATCCGGGGTTCGATCCTTAGATCTTGTTTTTTGATAATTGATTTCAATAAGAATTAAATAGCGGAAATATTTAATTCACCTTTCGATTCGTTGTGCGGAGAAACGAGATCTTATGATGACCTTGAGATCTTCCCACGTATTCCTTGCACTAGCCCGGACGTCGTGTGGGCGACGATCTACCGAACTCCATGGATCCTCCTCTCTAATTTCTCTCTCTAGAATTGTGATCTTCAAGTTATGAGAATAGAGAAGACCATGTAGTGCTTTTATAGGCTACGTAGGGGATCTAAAGGAGGTGGAATATTGGGCTTCCAATATTGAAGATTAAATTGAGCCCAATGCTCAAGTCCATTAATCCTTATCAATATTAATTAATTCTATTTTCCACTGTATAAAATTAATTGCACTCCCAATATTAAACCATATTATATCAAATAATATTTCTCCGGTAGTATTATTTATTCCGTGTATTTAAGATATAAATATCCATGAATAAAATTAATTTATTGCTAATTAATTTATTCATCTCTTATATCCGAGACTAGTACCATTCAACCTTAATTATTATGCGGAACGAATCCACCTGCAGGGTTTACATAATAATTCCTTATGAACTCATCTCGGGGATATTATCAACCCTTACGGGATACACTTTCCCGTCAAGTATTCACGGCATGTCATATATAAAATACAGTGACCCAACTTAACCGGTAATTAACCCAATAATTAAATCGGTTAATTCCTTTGATAAATCACACCCGCAATAGTTTCGGGGATTAAGAATAAAATACACTGAGACTCGAATCGATTATCGCCGGCAATCCTAATCGATGAATCTCAACGATCCGCTCAATACACCAAGTGTACAAGTATGATAAAATAATCAAGACAGATTATTTTTCTCCCTCATACAACGACTATACCGATGGATTGGTCCGTGTCCATCTAGGTCGTGAGCAACTGTTCGATTAAATACGAGTAACCGATAGTATGATCTTCCGTGTGACGTCGCACACCATACTAACTACAACGTATAGAATCCAGGACTATAATTTGCATATATTTAATTATAAATAATTAAACGCAAATAATTGTTTATTTAATTAAATAGATTAGTGGCAATGGATCGTGAGTTTCCGTTGCTTAAATCTAGACATTAAGTACACAACTCCAACACAAACATTGTTTCTTGTAAACTCATTCAACTCTTCTTGCATGGCCATGATCCAAAAATCATCTTTCATGGCTTCCTTGTAATTTTTCGGCTCATTCTCAGAGAGAAAGCAAGAGATACCTATTTCATTACAGATTGCAGAAGTGCAGATGTTGTAGAGTTCATCTGGAGAATTTGTAGGTTTCTTTGAGCGTGTAGTTCGCTCATTCAAGTTTCCGATCATCTGAGTCGGTGGATGTTTCTTTTGAATAAGGTGAGGTGCCTCTCTAGGAACATCAGCTGGGTTTTCAACATTTAGCTCATTTTCTTCATCCTCAGACGATGAAGTATCATTGTCATGATTGCTAGATTCTCCAACTTCAGGTGAAGTATTTGGAATAAAATTTTCTGGAGTCACAGTTGTGGGTGTTGATGGAAAAGTCTGATATTCCAGAATTCCCTCTTTAACCCAATCTTCCTCTGCATCTTTTCCGAGAAAGTCTTGTTCATCAATGTTTATATTTACGGTTTCCATAACTTTCTTGGTTCGAAGGTTGTAATCTCGATAAGCATGGCTATTTTGACTATAGCCAACAAAAATACCACGATCCGCTTTGGCTTCAAATTTCTTCATAGGATCACGATCTTTCAAAATATAACAAGTACAACCAAAGACTCGAAAGTGTGCAACAGAAGGCTTCTTGCCATTCACCAGTTCATAAGCAGTTGCCGACAAGCCAGATCTAATACTTATGCGATTCAGAATATATCCATCAGTAGAGACAGCTTCTGCCTAAAAAGTTCGTGCAAGATTTTTCGAGATTAACATCACACGTGCCATTTCTTGCAGCGTTCGATTTTTGCGCTCGGCAATCCCATTTTGTTGAGGCGTTTCTGGGGCCGAGTATTCATGATGAATTCCCTTCATCATACAAAGTTCATTGAAGATTGAATTTTCAAATTCAGTTCCATGATCACTCCTGATCCTCTTTACTTTAGCTTCATAATTTGTTTTAATCCATTTGACTATGACTTTGAAGGCATTGAAAGTTTCATCCTTGGTTGCCAGAAATCTTGTCCAAGTGTATCGAGAAAAATCATCAACTATAACCAACACATATTCTTTCTTAGCTATACTCTTCACTTCCATTGGACCCATGAGATCAATGTGAAGTAGTTCAAAAGGAGCCGAAGTGCTCATTAGTGTTGGCAGTGCAGGATGAGAAGTTCTCGTCAGCTTACCCTTCTGAAAGTCACCACACACTCTTTTATCGATTTTGGGGAGTTGACAGATTCCTCGAACTCTCTCCCCCTTAACCAATTTACTCAAGTTTTGAGTACTAGTGTGTCCAAGGCATTGATGCCATAAATCAACTTCATCAGCGACGGTCACAGAGAAACAACTATACTCAGTTGTATAGCAGTTTTTTTTAGCACGTGGACCTTCCATGATACATTTCCCTTCAACATCAAAAACTTTGCAAGAGTCCTTATCGAAACTGACATTCAGTCCTTCGTCACACAGCTGGCTGATAGAGATGAGATTTTCCACAAGACCCTTCACATGAACAACATTGCAAATTGGTGGCAAACCTTTAATATGAAGAGTTCCTTTTCACATGACCATGCCTTTAGCTCCCCCTCCAAACACCACGGGAGAACCAGTCATAGGCTCATATTCTTTTAGAAATTTTTTAGTTCCGGTCATGTGACGTGAACAGCCACTGTAAAAGTACCAAATGCCTTTGTTTCCAGAATCGGAGGCATTCAGTGCAACATTGAAAAAGATAAGTTCTCTCGGTTTCCAGTCAGTTAAGGTTGTGGAGTTAAGTTTAACTTCACTCTTTTGAGAATTCGGCACCCATTTCTTCTTCACATCAAAATTTCGTGACTTTGTCTTAGTCACAGATTTCACATTTTTCTCAACCTTCGGCACTTGAGAATTTTGTGTTCTGACATTAGTTGTCATCAAATCACGATTCATGTCAGCTCTTAGCTTGTAGCAAAATGGTCTTATGTCCAGGCACATTGCAGTAGTGGCAGACATATTCTCGTCTTTGACGAGTTTCAACCTTCGTAGATATCTTGACAAAGACAGGTTTAGATTGAGAGTGACTTACATTCGGCTTCACACTCTGAGGTTTGTTCAAATTTGTCAGCAAAGTTTTCTCATATGGCAAGATACCACGAGGATGTTTCACAATATTTCTTGAGAATTGATAAGTCTCTGATTTAGAGCGAGTAGTTGAGACCAACTTCTGGGTTTTAGATTCAGGAGACGAGATAACCTTCTTCCCTTCAGCTATCTCCTTTCGTTTCAATATCTAAGACTCATCTTTACATTCATCCTCTGGCTGAACATTTGAAGCTTTAACAAAGGTCATTTCCTTCTTCTCAGGAGAGGAGTTTATGGACTCAAACACTTTTTGAAATCCTAGTCCGCAGCGATTAGGATTCATGTAAGAAGCAGCATTGTCAAACACAGAAGAATTTGTATTCATTTTTCTCAAAAGTTCATCCGTCATTTGAAGTTTCTCTTTCATGACATAGCACTCCTTATCAGGCATAGCAAGATCAGTTTGAGCTTTTATCAGAGTTGATTTTAGCTCATCATTCTCAGTGTCGGAGTTCTTAGAGAGAGTTTGTAGTTTCTTCACATCAGTTGTCTCCTTCTTCAACACAGTTTTAAGTTATGAGTTTTCAGTACTCAACTTCTCACAAGAGTCTCTCAGTTCAACAACTTCCTTGAAGTATTTGTGTTTTTCTTCAAAAAGATTATCAAATTTGACTCTAAAAATTTGTAGAGAATTTTTCAACTTCAGATTCTCACTTTCTGTCTTCTCAACCAACTCTCTCATCGTAAAAACTTCATTAGAAAGTTTACATTTCTCTTCAGAGAGTTCATCAAAAGATTCTTTCACAAACTTTAGTGACACTTCAAGTGCACCATTCTCAGTGATAACTAAGTCATAAGATTTTGAGAGTTCAGAGTGACTCTCGTTTAGTGCAAGCAGCTCAGCACTCGCAGACTCAGTTTGAGATACATTCGGTGTCAAATCATTCTCCACAGACTCAGTCACAGACTCATCATACGAGAAAATTCCTTCATCACAGAAATTTCGGTTTTCTGAGGCCACACGGAAAATGTTGTCAGTTGTGGCAGTATCCTTTAGAAATGCATCAAAAACGAAGTTTTCAACTTCCACATTTTCAAGATCAAAATTTTCGCCAATCGTGACTACTAGAGCGTTGTCCTCATCTTCATCAGAGTTATCATCATTAGAGGCATCATCTTCAGATATCACATTTTCATCATCAATGACTACATAGCTGACAGGCAGCTTCTTCTTACGATGTAAGTTGGGACATTCATTTTTTACATGCCCAAATCCCTTGCACTCATAGCATTGCATCTTTGAAACATCCTTGCTAGTAGATGAGTATGGAGATAGTTTTGTCCCCTTAAATTTTTTGTCAGAGAATGAAGTTTGATTTCGATTGTCTGAGTTGCTCTAGAATGAGTTAGAATTTTTCTAAAATTTTCAAAATTTTCGAGCACGATTCTTTCTATTAAACTCTTGTTTCACAAGATAAGTGACTATTTCAGTCAGTGCAGCAAGTTTGTCAGGATTATTAGAGTTCATCAACCTCTCAATATCCTCAGCTTCCTCATCATCAGACTCATTCACATCAGCTGAGAAACCAAATTCAGATTTTTCATTTTTCAAAAGAGTTTTTTGAGGTTTCGAACTTCTTGAACTCTTTCCCTTCTCAGAAATTTTAAGTGCAGTCATCGGCTCATAGACGAGCAACATATCTGGATTACTTCGCACTTTGAGAGTCAAGTCATAGTTTCTCAAGTCAGCCATCAAATCAGCATAGTCCCATTTCTAATTCTTTTCTTCTCGTGCTTCAAGTGTTAGCACTTTGCTGTTGTTGGAAATCGATATCCCGGGGTATCAAAAATTGCGGAACCGATAACCCCGACCGAAATCCCATCGCCGGAAATCCAATCGCGAACACCACGAAGAACCGGGCCCGACGAGAGCATCGCCGCAGGATGAACCCGCGGCTAAACCCTAGCCGAGCCCCACCGCGGGGCTCGCGATCGCGTTCGATCGCGTGGGGCTGCCTAGCAGCCCCCGGAGGTGAGTCCGGCGACTCACCGCCACCACCGACCGGGGAGGGAGCCGCCGGCCGCGGCGCAAGGCCGCGATGGCCCCCAGCGATCGAGCCTAGCTCGATCGCTCGCCCCGGCGTCCAGCTTGGGCTCCCCTCGCGTGACCGCTCCCGGCGGTCGAAGCCCTAGGGCTCGACCGCCACCCCCTCGGCTCCCAGCCGAGGGTCCTTTCGATCCTTCGCCGGGGATCTCGAATCCCCGTCCCCGAAGATCGTCGTTTTCCCGGATCGTGCGTTCATGTATATATTACAATTAAATATCATATAAAATCACACAAGGGTTTTATGATATTACCTTCGATTCGTTGTGCAGAGAAACGAAATCAATTGAAGACCTTTGAATCTTCCTACGTATTCCTTGCACTAGCTTGAACGTCGGGTGGGCGACGATCCTCCAAGCTTATGGATCTCCTTCTCTCTACTTTCTCTCTCTAGAAGAATTATGATCTTCATGTTATATGAGAATAGAGAAGACCATGTAGTGCTTTTATAGGCTACGTAGGGGATCTAAAGGAGGTGGAATATTGGGCTTCCAATATTGATGATTAAATTGAGCCCAAGCCCAAATCTATTAATCCCATCAATATTAATTAATTTATTTTCCACTATATAAATTAATTGCACTCCCAATATTAAACCATATTATATCAAATAATATTTCTCTGGTAGTATTATTTATTCCGTGTATTTAAGATTTAAATATCCATGAATAAAATTAATTTATTGCTAATTAATTTATTCATCTCTTATATCCGAGACTAGTACCATTCAACCTTAATTATTATGCGGAACAAATCCACTCATGAGGTTTACATAATAATTCCTTATGAACTCATCTCGGGGATATTATCAACCCTTCTGGGATACACTTTCCCGTCAAGTATTCACGGCATGTCGTATATAAAATATAGTGACCCAACTTAGCCGGTAATTAACCCAATAATTAAATCGGTTAATTCCTTTGGTAAATCAAAGTCATTTATATTAAATATACACACCCGCAATAGTATCAAAGATTAAGAATAAAATACTCTGAGACTTGAATCAATTATCAACGGCAATCCTAATTGATAAGTCTCAAGCGATCCGCCCAATACACCAAGTGTACAAGTGTGATAAAATAATTAAAAAAAATTATTTTCTCTCTCACACAACGACTATACCGATGGATTGGTCCGTGTCCATCTAGGTCGTGAGCAACTGTTTGATTAAATACGATTAACTACAACGTATAGAATCCAGGACTATATTTTGCATATATTTAATTATCAATAATTAAATGCAAATGATTGTTTATTAATTAAATAGATTAAATGCTATGACCGGGAGTTACCGTTACATAAATCTAGACATTAAGTACACAACTCCAACAATCTCCCACTTGTACTAAGGTCTAGTCATTTCCTCCAAACTCCTGACTCCCATACTCATCACGTGCTTAAGTTGTACTTCCAAGAAGTACCATGTGAATGAGCACTCTAGGTTGCCGCTCTGAAGTTATCTTGGTGACTACAGCGTCGTCTCCCTCGACGATGACTCGTATCAGGTGGTACTTGCTCTATGTATTATCATCACTTTTGACTTATGACTTCTTCCATTTTACCGTGCACCGCTATCCAATAGCCTTTGGTAAACTAAGAGTCATATCCAAGTCAAGAGGTTATCCCGGAACCTAACCAAAACTTCCGCTGCCTCTGAGGCTGCTATTCGGTTATGAGAGAGTCTGAGAAGCATCCTGCTTATCACTCTTTCATTTCAAGGTTCCTCCTCTTTCCAAAAGTGAACACATAGCCTGATATCGACTTACACTGGTCCTTCTCTGATTTGAGATCTGAGAATATGTAATCCAAGAAGATCTCGTCTTGCTTAGTAATCTAGTACTTCCAAGCATTCGAATATCTCTTGTCCAGATTACTTTGATATCCTCCCACTACGCTAACCGCATAGTTGATATCAGGTTCTCGTTTTACAACATTGCATCTATAAAGCTTTCCACACACGAAGTGTAGGAAACTGCTTTGTCTGTATCTATCTCCTTCATGTGTTCAAAACACATACCCTTAGATAGATGTATGTTCTGTATCTGAAAGGCAATAACCTTTCTCAGAATTATGCATGTTTAAAACAAACCATAATCGTATAAGATATCTAGGAGAAGTACAATGTTCTTATCTTTAGATCGAAAGATCTCAAGAACATGTTCCAACTTCTTCTCAATCTTATATCCCGATTCATTTAGACAACCATCGTTTTATGTCTGACGACACTTTTACATTGTTGCCAATGATAAAATGCTATCTACATAAAATCCCGAGAAACACCACCTTGTTTCCATCACGTTTCCAATACACTTTTCGTCTATGCCTTTTGATGAATCCATCAGATGGACTATCTCATCAATTCGCAAGTTCCACGATTTACAGCCTTGCATCAATTCCATAAATGGATTGAGTTGTACTCTAAATGATCTTGCCTCTTAACAATAAACCTTTATTGTTTTCTAAGCAGGCACATTTAGATCCAGTACTTTCCTTGTGCAGAGCTAGGGATCGATTTCATCTTTACTAGATCCAGAGTTGGAAACTCTTCTAGTCTTATGAACATCTCTGGTCGTCAAACAACCTCCCACTGCAATGGCATTCCGGTGTATAAACAGTAATAACAGTAGGTGCAGTTAGTGGTGTACTCCTACTCGGTTTGGCTGGTTCTAAGTCTTTGTCCTTTTTCTCAATCCAAGGTATTAAGTCAGTTAGAGCTTTTTAGTTCATCTAATAGTCTTCCTCTAAGAACCGGGCGTTAGAGCTTAATGTCCTTCTGGTTCATAGTACTATAGAACACAATAATTTGTTCATCTAGGATATCCTACAACCACATTGAATGTGACGTTGTCATCCAGGAATATCCATAGAACATAGGTAGTTCCGAACAACTTGTTATTTTATTATTAGAATCCCATTTCTTATTACTGATACACCATTTCTACACGTGAGTGCATGGTGTAGTCATTTGACACTTAATCCCAATCTTTGATTATGCTATGTGTTATTTAGATAGGTGGTAGCCTCCGCGACTAGTCGCAGGCTTCCAATGGATATACTTTGAAGGTTCCCCATAATTGCTTTGTGACTAAAACACTTCGCTTTTATGGCACATCAAGTATTCTAATCCATCTTCGAGTATTCTTAAAAGAACTACTCGCACCTTACACATATGACTGCATATATCATTGATCATTCTCAATACTTGTCCGAATTCTACCCTTTACCGAAAGGTATGCTTAGTTGTATTATCTTCCAAATTCAATTCTTAGGTCGGAAGGTCCATTCCTTCAACTATAATTGATCAAATCAATTTCAACCTTTTGAATCTTATTTGAATAAATACTACTAAGTATAATAATTCACAAGTATAATGATTTAACAAGAAATATATCTAATAAGTAAAACAAGTTATAGAACGGTTTGTTGCATCGTGGTAGACTAAGGATTCATTATTATTGCTATCTAATGTACCAAAATAGATAATACCATTATTTCTTATCAAAATCATCAACATGATTAAAGAAATAAAATATCCATTCATAAATAATAGAAATCCAGAACAAAAGTTCTTTCTAAAATTAAAGGGGTACATAAAGCAATAAACTTGAAATGAAATCCTAATTCTACTTAAAAGCAGATAAAATGTCTTCCACCGCAACAACTGCCTCCTCTACAGCTTTGCCCATGTAGACTCGAACTCTTCTTCTCTAAGTCGCCGGGTTTTCTGGAACCCCTGCATTTGAAAATGCACATACCGTCAGTGGTTCCATATCTACACACCAGAATTCTGGTAGATAATACCGTTGACTATGTTTTTACGACTAAAGAAAAATTCGTACCTTTGAGAGGACATTCAGACTTCCAGTGTCCAGACTTATTGCATCGGAAGCACTTGCCTCTTGGCTTGGCAGCCCCCACTCGTGGTCCATTCCTCTTGGCACCACTGGGTTTCCAAGCTTGCTTCCTTTTCTTGCCCCTACCTCCAACAGGCTTCAAGCCTTTGGACTTGGTAGATACAAGCGCTTGAGACTTGCCCTTCTTGTAGATCCCCTCTACCGCCTTCAGTTCAGTCAGGAGTTTCGCAAGAGTATAAGATAGCTTACCCATATTATAACTCATGCGAAACTGCTCAAAACTAGGGGTCAGAGACTGGAGTATGATGTCGACTTGCGTCTCACCATAAATTTGAGCTCCTAGGATCTCAAGTTCATTCAACAAACTCATCATCTTAAGAACGTGCTCCCCTACGGGCGTTCCTTCAGATTGAGTAGTTGTCATAAGGACTCTCATGGCTTCTTGCCTTGCCGCACGATCTTGCTCTCCAAACATTTCTTTGAGGTTAGACAACATATCATAGGCAGTGTCCATCGACTCATGTTGGGTTTGGAGTACATTTGACATGGAAGCCAAAATATAACACCTAGCCATTTCATCAGCCTTTTTCCACTTCCTATATGCCTCTTTTTCCTCATTAGTTGAGGCATCCGTGGGCTCAGCAGGGCACACATCATGGAGTACAAATTTGTACTCTTCAGAAGTCAGGACAATGTCCAAATTTCTCCTCCAATCAATATAATTGGGGCCAGTGAGTTTATTCTCCTTGAGTATCACAGAAAGTGGATTCATAGCTATTCTATAAACCTATAAGCACATTTAAACAAACAATCAATTTAATATCCGATATTATCTCCCTCAAATAATATCATTAAATTACTAATTACATCTAAAATCCCATCAGATATGGTAAGCCACGATAGCGTGGACGTTTACCTATCCAAATGATTTCGTAATTAGATTTGCTTCGGTCGTACATCACTATAGCGTTACTTCGATGGGAAGAATACTATAGAGCGTACCTAAGTGTAAACCATTACTCAGCACTAAGAAGATTGTTTGAGACTCGTATGTCACCGCTAGCCACGATAGTGAGGACGTTTACGTTAACACACGATCCTTTACTTTCTTCTATAACTGTCTACATCAATTGATCCAAAATCCCATTCAGTACAGCAAGCCACAATAGTGTGGACGTTTACTACACCAAAAGACTTTTACAATTGACATCCAATTATTCGAACCATTCGATTTCGTAAATCAAGACGCGGAGAACCATAATTGTAACTCGAAGTTTCTAACCAGTGATTCACCATGCGAACAACCCTATCTCTCATTAGATGAGGGAGCCGAGCAGACAATCGATCCACCTTCAAAAGGATGGTACGAATGTCTCTAATTTGTGTCATCCACATGACCAAGTGGCTTTGGCTCCATTCCACTCCCCGGGGTGAGAATGAGTCGACTTGAAGTCAGTTTCAGAAAGATAAATTAGGCATTGTTTGATAGACTTAATCAATGTTTCTCGTAAAAGGAATTACAAGATTCTCCTCCAATGACATGTCTATATGAACTTCGAAAGCTCATAAATGTCACCAAGAGAACAGTAATGGAGACCATGGGAATGTTTCCATCCCCTCTCCCACTTAGCTTTTTATAACAAAGGGATACGCTATCTAGTGCATAAAGTAAACACATATAGCATGCATACAAGCAATAAAGCACATAGTATCACATAGTCAAAATAATACTAGAAAATTATTTTCCGACTATCATGGCTTTATTCCATCCCCGTATGCATCTTCTAGTCTTCAGTCTTCGTTCTTGAATGCTCCATGTGACGAGAATATTAATCCCAATATTTAAATCTATTTATTTTTAATAAATCCAAAAGATACTTAATTCGAAAATTAAGCCAATCGAATAAATCAAAAATAAAATTAAATATTATTAATATTTTTATTTATTTATTTTTCCTTTCTAATTCTATTAAATCTTTAGAATCCTATCCAAGTAAGACTTGGAACATTCTAGAAGATTTCTATAATAGAATAAGGAAATAAAATAAATTAGGACTCTTCTACTTTCCAAAATTAATTAATTTCCATGTCCATGAAAATTGCCATAAAATAGGAATAATCAATTAGGAAATAAAATTAATTTATTAATTAATTATTTTCCTTTCCAATTCTATTAAATCTCTAGAATCCTATCCAAGTAAGACTTGAATATTCTAGAAGACTTCTATAATAGAATAAGGAAATAAATTAATATTAATTAATTCTTTTCCTATTTCCATGAGAGTTCCCAAACTTAGGAGTACTCAAAATAGGAAAACCGAATCAATTAGGAAAGTGAATCTTGGTAGGAGTAGCATGGGTTGGGGATCCCCACACAACCCCCACCGTCGACCACCACCACCGGAGGAGCGCCGCCGCCCAGCCCAGCCGACCAGCCGCCACCGTGACCGGCGGCAGCCCCAGCCGAGGGCGATCGACCCCCTCCTCGTGCTCGATCGCTCGGGATCGATCAAGGGGTTTGATCGATCCCCGGTCCTTCGTCCTCTTCGTCTTCTTCGTCACATGCGTTCTCCGGCGGTCGTCTCGACATCGATCCAACGTAAATAAATTACAAGAATTAAATTTACAATTTCGGTATCGATTCTATACATGAAATCGACCCTATACAATTTCCGGAAAACATAGAACAATAATAATAAATCTAAATTCGGTCAACCCCCGAATTTTTACTATTACAAGAATTCATCCACACTAAACGTATCTCGACATGTCCGAGAGTTTAAAACGAATAATCATGGTAAAATAATAAACAAATAATTAAACCATGATAGTCGGATCCCTGCAAGGTAGAACGATAATTGAACATATACATGAACACGAAACCAAACACTCTGATACCAATTGTTGGAAATCGATATCCCGGGGTATCAAAAATTGCGGAACCGATAACCCCGACCGAAATCCCATCGCCGGAAATCCAATCACGAACACCACGAAGAACCGGGCCCGACGAGAGCATCGCCGCGGGATGAACCCACGGCTAAACCCTAGCCGAGCCCCACCGCGGGGCTCGCGATCGCGTTCGATCGCGTGGGCTGCCTAGCAGCCCCCGGCGGTGAGTCCGGCGACTCACCGCCACCACCGACCGGGGAGGGAGCCGCCGGCCGCGGCGCAAGGCCGCGACGACCCCCAGCGATCGAGCCTAGCTCGATCGCTCGCCCCGGCGTCCAGCCGGGGCTCCCCTCGCGTGACCGCTCCCGGCGGTCGAAGCCCTAGGGCTCGACCGCCACCCCCTCGGCTCCCAGCCGAGGGTCCTTTCGATCCTTCGCCGGGGATCTCGAATCCCCGTCCCAGAAGATCTTCGTTTTCCCTCTAAGCTTATGGATCTCCTTCTCTCTACTTTCTCTCTCTAGAAGAATTATGATCTTCAAGTTATATGAGAATAGAGAAGACCATGTAGTGCTTTTATAGGCTACGTAGGGGATCTAAAGGAGGTGGAATATTGGGCTTCCAATATTGATGATTAAATTGAGCCCAAGCCCAAATCTATTAATCCCATCAATATTAATTAATTTATTTTCCACTATATAAATTAATTGCACTCCCAATATTAAACCATATTATATCAAATAATATTTCTCCGGTAGTATTATTTATTCCGTGTATTTAAGATTTAAATATCCATGAATAAAATTAATTTATTGCTAATTAATTTATTCATCTCTTATATCCGAGACTAGTACCATTCAACCTTAATTATTATGCGGAACAAATCCACTCATGAGGTTTACATAATAATTCCTTATGAACTCATCTCGGGGATATTATCAACCCTTCCGGGATACACTTTCCCGTCAAGTATTCACGGCATGTCGTATATAAAATATAGTGACCCAACTTAGCCGGTAATTAACCCAATAATTAAATCGGTTAATTCCTTTGGTAAATCAAAGTCACTTATATTAAATATACACACCCGCAATAGTATCGGGGATTAAGAATAAAATACTCTGAGACTTGAATCAATTATCAACGGCAATCCTAATTGATAAGTCTCAAGCGATCCGCCCAATACACCAAGTGTACAAGTGTGATAAAATAATTAAGACAAATTATTTTCTCTCTCACACAACGACTATACCGATGGATTGGTATGTGTCCTTCTAGGTCGTGAGCAACTGTTTGATTAAATACGAGTAACCGATAGTATGATCTTCTGTGTGACGTCGCACACCATACTAACTACAGCGTATAGAATCCAGGACTATATTTTGCATATATTTAATTATCAATAATTAAATGAAAATGATTGTTTATTAATTAAATAGATTAAATGCTAATCGACCGGGAGTTACCGTTACTTAAATCTAGACATTAAGTACACAACTCCAACAGCTTTCGAATCGGGAACTTAGACTATGAAGAGTTTTCTCGTAGACCATGATGGCAGGAAAAGTTTCACCAAGTTCATGAACTTCATTCACATCTCTCATAATTTTGTCCAAGTATTCATTTATGTCTTCATCTTCTCTCATACGGAGTTGATGGAATTGAGCAGTGATAGTTCGAATCTTAGATCGTTTCACTGCATGACTTCATTCGCAAGTTCTATGAAGAGTTTCCCATGCGTCTTTCGCTGAGGTGCAGTTCTTGACTAGTTGGTACATGCTGAGTTCCAACCATTCACAGATAAGGAGAAGAGCTTTGCTATTCGCAGTAGACAAGTCATGTTCTTCTCTAGTCCAATTTCGTTCAGGTTTAGGAATTCTCATTCCATCAGCATCTTCAGTATAAGGACACTCCCATCCTTCCAACACAGCCATCCATGCACGAGAGTCATGGCCCTTAATTCTAGCTAAAACCTTAGCTTTCCAATTAGAGTAGTTCTGATGAGTTAGCATAATCGGTTTCTGAACAAACATTGGCGACTCCATTGTAGCGAAAAATATGAAGTCATGTAACGGATCACGTCTTATACGTATGACGTCCCGCTCAAATACCAATTGAAATTACGTCTTCAGCGTAGGATACCAACTTTTCGCGAAGTTGGCCTTAAACACAACGTCAACAGCTTCAGTCGAAGAAACACTCACACAAGTTCGTAGTATAAAAAGTGGAGACAAAGTTTATGTAATATATTTCATTTTCATTGAAAACAAAAAGAAACTATTACACGGAGTATGGTAGGCAAAACGATTACAAGGAGTTTCCCGAGTGTCGCAACACTCCCACTTACTAGTAATCTAGCACACGAGTACCTAGAGCTAAATCTCCTAACTCTAATCTTGGCACACAGTGCAAAAGCAACTACACAAACTCGAAGCTCGAAGCTATCGATTACGATTCTAAAAATCAGATTCCGTTCTCTCAAAATCGTCAAGTGAAATCTTCAGCATCCATGGGTTTATATAGTAGTGTCGCACTGTTGGAAATCGATCACCCGGAGTCGTTGTAAAACCGACTCCGATCGACGTCCCGGAAACCACGACCGAACAGCCCGGAGCCACCGCCCGAGGAGTGCCCGATCGAGCCCTAGCCGCGGCAAAGCCGCGACCGCTCGACGCTCCCCGCGGTGCGATCGCCCGCCGCCTTGGCGGGCTGTGGGCTGCCCAGCCGAGGGCTCCACGCCGGCGATCCATCCCGCCGGGTCCTTGAGTCGCCGGTGGTCCGGCGGTCCAAGGCCGCCACCTCCCGACTCGTCCCGGTTTGGATCCCCGTTTATCGGATCTTGTTTTTCGATAATATTTCAATAAATATGAATTAAATAGCGGAAATATTTAATTCACCTTTCGATTCGTTGTGCGGAGAAACGAGATCTTATTGAAGACCTTGAGACCTTCCCACGTATTCCTTGCACTTGTTCGATCGTCGGGTGGGCGACGATCCTCCGAACACTATGGATCTCCTTCTCTCCTTTCTATCTCTTGAATTGTGATTTTCAAGTTATGAGAATAGAGAAGACCACGTAGTGCTTTTATAGGCTACGTAGGGGATCTTAAGGAGGTGGAATATTGGGCTTCCAATATTAATGATTAAATTGAGCCCAAGCCCAAATCTATTAATCCCATTAATATTAATTAATTTATTTTCCACTATATAAATTAATTGCACTCCCAACATTAAACCATATTATATCAAATAATATTTCTCCGGTAGTATTATTTATTCCGTGTATTTAAGATATAAATATCCATGAATAAAATTAATTTATTGCTAATTAATTTATTCATCTCTTATATCCGAGAATAGTACCATTCAACCTTAATTATTATGCGGAACAAATCCACCTGCAGGGTTTACATAATAATTCCTTATGAATTCATCTCGGGGATATTATCAACCCTTACGGGATACACTTTCCCGTCAAGTATTCACGGCATGTCATATATAAAATATAGCGACCCAACTTAACCGGTAATTGACCCAATAATTAAACCGGTCAATTCCTTTGGAAAATCAAAGTCACTTATATTAAATATACACATCCGCAATAGTATCGGGGATTAAGAATAAAATGCACTGAGATTTAAATCGATTATCCAAGGCAATCCTAATCGATAAATCTCAAACGATCCGCCCAATACACCAAGTGTACAAGTGTGATAAAATAATCAAGACAGATTATTTTCTCTCTCACACAACGACTATACCGATGGATTGGTCCGTGTCCATCTAGGTCGTGAGCAACTGTTCGATTAAATACGAGTAACCGATAGTATGATCTTCTGTGTGACGTCGCACACCATACTAACTACAACGTATATAATCTAGGACTATAATTTGCATATATTTAATTATAAATAATTAAACGCAAATAATTGTTTATTTAATTAAATAGATTAATGGCAATGGATCGGGAATTCATATCACTTAAATCTAGACATTAAGTATACAACTCCAACACGCACATGTAGAGCGCTGATGTGGAGCATTCTCATTGGTCACATGCTTGGCTGATTTCACATTTCCATGGATGACATCACTTTGTAGAACTTGGATTCTTGAATCTTGAAATCTTGAATCTTTGATTCTCGAATCTTTGAATCTTCAATCTTCAATTTCAAAATCAGACTTCAATTCAATCTTTATAAGCTACGCTAGGGACCTCTTAGGTAAAATTAATTTAGGGCTAAATTGAAATATTAATTAACATGGAATACTTAAAAGAAAACCTTAATTAATTTCAATTTTAATAATTACTAACTCCACTAAAAAATAATAATTGAATTCCCGAAATTAATTTAATATTATTTCAACAATAATAATTCCGCCGAATTACATATATGATTTTCCCCGTGTTTAAGATATCACATGTCCACGAATTAACTTTAATTACTAATAATTAAATTAATTCATTTCTTATTATCCGAGACTAGTACCACTCATCCTTATTATTATGCGGAGTAAATCCACCTGCAGGGTTTACATGATAAACTTTATGAGCTCATCTCGGGGACATCATCAACCCAATAAATGGGACACGGTTTCCTGTCTATAATCTATAGCATGTCGTGTGTATAATACTGATTCCTAATTTACCGAGAATATTGACTAATCAATAGTCTCACTCATTAGTAAGTCAATGAACAGAGAATTGGACACACGCACCTATAATTATATAGGGATTAGGAATTCATATATCCGTAATATATGAGGTCTAGTTCGATTATTGCGACTAGTATAAATCGAACGCCCTCCCGTGGTCCTGCTCAATAAACCAAGTGTACGAGTGTAACATAATAGTCAAAACCGACTATCTGCCAGTCACACTACGACGTACCGATGGATTGTCCCTGTCCATCTAAGCCGTGAGCTACTGTTCGATGGTATACGAGTAACCGATAGTATGATCTTCCGCGTGTCTCCTCACGCCATATTATCTACAACGTATACATCTAGGACTATAGCATAGAGTAGGTAAAACAAAATGCAGACTGTTTGATTAATAGATAATAAAACGCAGATAAGGAGTTCCATATTGTCACTAAATAAGACATTTAGAATATAACTCTATCAATCTCCCACTTATACTAAAAGTCTAGTTGCCTTCTCCCATACATCCTATACCCATCCCCTCCACGTGTCTCTTGTGTTGGAAATCGATATCCCGGGCTATCAAAAATTGCGGAAACAATAACCCGACCGAAATCCCGTCGTCGGAGAACAACCGCGAACACCACGATATCCGGAGCCCGACGAGAGTATCACCGCCGCGGGATAAACCCGCGGCCGAAACCCTAGCCGAGCCCCACCGCGGGCTCGCGATCGCCGTGCATGGCGATCGCCAGGGATGCGCGTGCATCCCCGTGGGGCTGTTCGGAATAGCCCCCGACGGTGAGTCCGGCGACTCACCGCCACCATCCGACGGAAGGAGGGGCGCCAGCCGCGGCACCAGCCCGCGGCAGCCCCGCGATCGAGCTCAAGCTCGATCGCGCGCCCCGGCTCCAGCCGGGGCCTCCCTTGCACGCACCGGCGATCGACCCTAGGGTTCGATCGCCTCCCTCGGCGCCCAGCCGAGGGCTTCTCTCGAGCTCCGCCGAGGATCTCGAATCCTCGTCCCTGAAGTTCGTTCATCCCGGATCTTGGTTCATGTGTATATCACGATTAAATATCAAATAAAATCATGTGTATTTTACCTTAGTCTCATTGTGCCGAGAAACGAGATTAATTGTAGACCTTTGAATCTTCACACGTATTCATTGCACTTCTTTCGAACGTCGTGTGGGCGACGATCCTCCGAACTCCTTACGGATCTCCTTCACAACTCTCTAGAACTATCAACTATTAATATTCTTTTCTTGTAGGTGTAATAATTGTGAAGACCATGTAGTGTTTTTATAGACTACGTAGGGGATCTAAAGGAGGTGGAATATTGGACTTCCAATATTAATGATTAAAATTGAGCCCAAGCCCAAATCCATTAATCCATTAATATTAATTATATAATTACTTCCACTATATAAATATAATCGCACTCCCAATATTTACCATATTATATCAAATAATATTATCTCCGGTAGTATTATTTATTCTGTGTGTTTAAGATATAAATGTCCATGAATAAAATTAATTTATTGCTTAATTAATTTATTCATCACTTTTATCCGAGACTAGTACCATTCAACTTTAATTATTATGCGTAACGAATCCACTCATGATGTTTACATAATAATTCCTTATGAACTCATCTCGGGGATATTATCAACCCATACGAGGACAAACTTTCCCGTCAAGAATTCACGGCATGCCATACATAAAATACAGTGACCCAACCTTGCCGGTAATTGACCGGTTATTCTAATCGATCAATTCCTTTGGAAAATCAAAGTCGCTAATATTAAATGCACACACCCGCAATAATATTAGGGATTAAGAATAAAATACACTGAGATTTAAATCGATTATCCGAGACAATCCTAATCGATAAATCTCAAGCGATCCGCTCAATACACCAAGTGTACAAGTATGATAAAATAATCAAGACCGATTATTTTCTCTCTCATACAACGACTATACCGATGGATTGGTCCATGTCCATCTAGGTCGTGAGCTACTGTTCGATTATATACGAGTAATCGATAGTATGATCTTCCGTGTGACGACGCACACCATACTAACTACAACGTGTATAATCCAGGACTATATTTTGCATATATTTAATTATAAATAATTAAAAGCAAACAATTGTTTTATTTATTTAATTGATTAAATACTATGATCGGGAGTTACTTAATTCTAGACATTAAGTATACAACTCCATCAATCTCCCACTTATACTAAGGTCTAGTCATTTCTTCCAAACTCCCGACTACCATACTCATCACGTGCTTGATCTGCACTTCTAAAGAAGTGCCATGTGAATGAGCATTCTAGGTTGTCGTCCCTGAAGTTATCTTGGTGACTACAGTGTCGTCTCACTAGACGATGATTCGTATCAAGTGGTACTTGCTCTATGTGTTATCCTCACTATGGACTTATGATTATTGTTCACCATTGCACCGCTATTCACATAGCTATTGGTAAACTAATAATCATATCTAAGTCCAGAGGTTATCCCTGAGCCCTATCACAACTTCCGCTGCCTTTGAGGCCACCGTTTGGTCAACCATGGTTGAGTCCGAAAAGCATTGTGCTTATCACTCTTCCATATTAAATCTCCACCTCCTTATAAATTGAACACATAGCCTGATATCGACTTACACCGGTCCTCATTTGATTAGAGATCTGAGAAAATGTAATCCAAGGAAAAATTCGTCTTGCTCCGTAATCCAGTGCTTCCAAAGTACTTAACAGCATTCGAATATTCCTTTTCCAGGATTACCTTGATATCCTCCCACTATGCCAATCGCATAGCCGATATCAGGTTCTCGTTTTTCAACATTGCATTTATTCAGCTTTCCTCACTCAAAGTGTAGGAAACTGCGTGCACTGCCTCTATCTCCTTTATGTGTTTCAAAACACATACCCTTAGATAGATGCATTCCGTGTCTGAAAGGTGACACACCATGCATGTTAAAACGAACCATAATCGTATAAGATATCTAGGAGAAGTACAATGTTCTTGTCTTGAGATCCTAGATCTTAAGAACATGTTCCAACTTCTTCTCTATCTCATATCTCGATCTATCTAGACAACCATCATTTTATGTCTGACAATATATTTACATTGTTGCCAATGATAAAATGTTATCTTCATAAAACTCCGAGAAACACCACCTTGTTTCCATTACGTTTCAAATACACACTTTTCGTCTTTGCCTTTTGATGAATCCATCAAATGGACTATCTCATCAATTCGCAAGTTCCACGATTCATAGCTTCGTAACAATCCATCAATAGATTAACTAAGCTTGTACTCTAAATGATCTCGCCCCTTAGCAATAATCTTTATTGCTTTCCAAGAAGGCACATTTAGTTCTAGTACTGCCTCCATGTAGATCTAGGGATCGATTTCATGTCTACTAGGTCCAGAGTTCGAAACTCTCCTAGTCTTATGAATATCTCCGGTTGTCCACAACCTCCCACTACAACGGCGTTCCGGTGTATAAACAATAATAACAGTAGGTGCAGTTTAGTGGTGTACCGCTACTCGGTTTGGCTGGTTCGTTGTACTATTTGAACACACAACTTTAGTTCTTCTAGGATATTCTACAACAGCATAGGAATGCGCCGTTGTCTTTCATAAATATCCCTAGAACATAGGTAGTTCCGAATAACTCATCCTTTTACCATTCCCTTAGAGTTCCATTTCTTATTTCCGATACACCATTCCTACACAAGAGTGTATGGTGTAATCATTATGGGATCTAATCTTAATTACTGATCAATATGCCTTGATCTCCTCAGACTAGCCTCCGCGATCAAATCGCAGGCTTCTTATGGATATACTTTGATGGTTCTCCTCAATAGCTTGTGTCCATTGACTAGTCAATACACTTGCTTTTGTGACGCATCAAGTATGCTAATCCATACCTCGAGTATTCATCAAATGAAGTATTCGTAGTTTTCTTGTCTGAGTAGTCATAGGTCTGCTTACATCAGTGTTTAATCATTTCAAATACTTGTCCGGATTTTGCTTAGTTTGTATTATCTTCCAAATTAAATTCTTAGGTCGGAAGGTCCACTCCTTCAACTTAATTGATCAAATCAATTTTCGAACATGGAATTTTACTTGAATAAATACTACTTAGCATAAGAATCCACAAGTATAATGATTTATAAGAAATACTTCTAATAGGTAAAACAAGTTATTTACTACGGTTTGTTGCATCGTGGCAGACTTAGGATTCATCATCATTCACATATTGCTAACTAATGTACCAGAATAGATAATACCATCATTTCTTCTCAATAACCATCAAATGATTAAAAGAAATAAATATCCATTCATTAATAATAGAAAACCAGAACAAAATTTCTTTCTAAAATAAAGGGGTACATAAAGCAATAATTCTGAAATGAAATCCTATAACTAATAACAGCAGATAAAATGTCTTCCACTGCAACAGCTGCCTCCTCTACAGCTCTACCCATGTAGACTCGAACTCTTCTTCTCTA
The DNA here is from genome assembly GCA_954870475.1 of Euphrasia confusa. Taxonomy (NCBI): domain Eukaryota; kingdom Viridiplantae; phylum Streptophyta; class Magnoliopsida; order Lamiales; family Orobanchaceae; genus Euphrasia; species Euphrasia confusa. The sequence goes on from OX940950.1 coordinate 32,061,208, forward strand.
AGCCGCCGAGTTTTCTAGAACCCCTGCATTAAAATGCACATACCGTCAGTGGTTCCATATCTACACACCAGATTTCTGGTAGATAATACCGCTGACTATGTTTTAATGACTAAAGAAGAATTCGTACCTTTGAGAGGACAATCAGACTTCTAGTGTCTATACTTCTTGCATCGGTAGCACTTGCCCTTAGGCTTGTTGGTCCCATCTCCTGGTCCAAGCATTTTGGTACCACTGGGTTTCCAGACTTGCTTCTTCTTCTAGCCCCTACCTCCATTAGCCTTCAAGCCTTTGGACTTGGTAGTTAAAAGAGCTTGGGACTTGCCCTTCTTGTAGATCACCTCTGTCGACCTTAGTTCAGTCACGAGTTCCGCTAGAGAATATGATTTCTTACTCATATTATAGCTCATACGGAACTGTTCAAAACCAGGGGCCAGAGACTGCAAAATGATGTCGACTTGCGTTTCCCCATCTATCTGAGCTCCTAGGATCTCCAATTCATTCAACAAACCCATCATCTTAAGAATGTGTCCCCAACGGGCGTTCCTTCAGACTGAGTAGTCGACATGAGGACTCTCAAAGCCTCTTGTCTTGCCGCACGATCTTGATGCCCAAACATCTCCTTGAGGTTAAACAACATGTCATAGGTGTTGGAAATCGATATCCCAGATTGTCTAAATTACGGAAACCGACAACCCGACCGAAATCCTCGATCGCCGGAGAACCAATCGCGCGCCGCCGTACGAGCCGGAGCTCAACCGAGCACCACCACTGTCCGCCCGTGGTGCCCAGCCGAGCCCCCGCACGGGGCTCGCGATCGCTCTCGTAGCGATCGCTGGGGATGCACGAGGCATCCCCGGGGCTGCTCGTAGCAGCCCCGCAACGGGTTCACGGACCCGCTGCCAGCGAGGGGTTCGCCCCTCGCATCACCGCTGCGGGGAACCCCGCAGCTCATACGAGGGCGCTGCGGGTGAACCCGCAGCCAGCCCGCGATCGATCCTCGTGATCGATCACACCCCTCGGCTCCAGCCGAGGGTCTCTCGCCTCGATCCCGGCAGGGATCTCTAGACCGCCGGCGGTCCGGTGGTCTTCGACCACCACCGCCCGATCTATCCCTGCCCCCGGGCTCGTTCGTTTCCCGGATCTTTGTTCATGTATATATTACGATTTATAAATCAAATAAAATCATAGAGGATGTTTATCGATTTTACCTTTGATCTCGTTGTGCGGAGAAACGAGATTGATTTGAAGACCTTCGGATCTTCCTACGTATTCCTTGCACTAGCTTGAACGTCGTGTGGGCGACGATCCTCCAAGCTTATGGATCTCCTTCTCTCTACTTTCTCTCTCTAGAATTATGATCTTCAAGTTGTGTGAATAGAGAAGACCATGTAGTGCTTTTATAGGCTACGTAGGGGATCTAAAGGAGGTGGAATATTGGGCTTCCAATATTAATGATTAAATTGAGCCTAAGCCTAAATCTATTAATCCATTAATATTAATTATATAATTACTTCCACTATAAAAATATAATTGAACTCCCAATATTCACCATATTATATCAAATAATATTTTCTCCGGTAGTATTATTTATTCCATGTGTTTAAGATATAAATATCCATGAATAAAATTAATTTATTGCTTAATTAATTTATTCATCTCTTATATCCGAGACTAGTACCATTCAACTTTAATTATTATGCGGAACAAATCCACTCATGAGGTTTACATAATAATTCCTTATGAACTCATCTCGGGGATATTATCAACCCTTTCGAGGACACATTTTCCCGTCAAGAATTCACGGCATGTCATACATAAAATACCGTGACCCAACTTTGCCGGTAATTGATCGGTTATTCTAATCAATCAATTCCTTTGGAAAATCAAAGTCACTAATATTAAATGCACACACCCGCAATAATATCAGGGATTAAGAATAAAATACTCAGAGATTTAAATCGATTATCCAAGGCAATCCTAATCGATAAATCTCCAGCGATCCGCTCAATACACCAAGTGTACAAGTATGATAAAATAATCAAGACAAATTATTTTCTCTCTCATACAACGACTATACCGATGGATTAGTTCTTGTCCATCTAGGTCGTGAGCTACTGTTTGATTATATACGAGTGACTGATAGTATGATCTTCCGTGTGACGACGCACACCATACTAAATACAACGTATATAATCCAGAACCATATTTGCATTTATTTAATTATAAATAATTAGAAGCAAACGATTATTCATTTAAATAGATTAAATACTACGACAGGGAGTTTACGATACTTAAATCTAGACATTAAGTATACAACTCCATCAATAGGCAGAGTCCATCGACTGATGTTGGGTTTGGAGCACATTCGACATAGAAGCCAAAATATAGCACCTAGCCATTTCATCAGCCTTTACCCATTCCTAAATGCCAATTTCTCTTCCTCAGTTGAGGCATCCGTGGGGTCAGCAGGGCACTGATTATGAAGCACAAGTTTGTACTCCTCAGAAGTCAGAACAATGTCCAGATTTCTCCTCTAATCAATGTAATTGGGGCCAGTGAGTTTGTTTTCCTTGAGTATCACAGAAAGTGGACTCATAGCTATTCTCTAAACCTATAAGCACATATAAACAAACAATCAATTTAATGTCCGATATTATCTCCCTTAAATAATATCATTAAATTACTAATTACATCTAATATCCTATCAGATATGGCAAGCCACGTAGTGTGGACGTTTACCTACCCAAATGATTTAGCAATTAGATTTGCTTCGGTCGTACATCATTATAGCGTTACATCGTGGGGAAGGATACTATAAAGCGTACATAAGTGTAAACTATTACTCAGCACTAAGGTAAATCGTTTGGAATTGTTATATCACCGCAAGCTACGTGGTGTGGACGTTTACGACAACTTACAATCCTTCTCAATTTCCTATAACTGTCTACATCAATTATTCCAAAATCCCATTCAGTATAGCAAGCCACGTGGTGTGGACGTTTACTATACCAAAAGATTTTATAATTGACTCCCAATTACTTGATCCATTCGATCTTGTAAATCAAGACGCGGAGAATCATAAGTGAAACTCGAAGTTTCTAACGAGTGATTCACCATGCGAACAGCCCTATCTCTCATAGAATGAGGGAGCCTAGCAGACAATCGATCCACTGACTTGTCTATACGTGACCAAGTGGCTTTGGCTCCATTCCACTCCCCGGGGTGAGAATGAGTCGACTTGAAATCAGTTTCAAAAAGACAAATAAGGCATTGTTTGATAAACTCAATCAATGTTTCTCGTAAAAGGAATTACAAGAAATCTCCTCCAATGACTTGTCTATACGAACATCGAAAGTTCATAAAAGTTACCAAGAGAACAACAATGGAGACCAAGGGATTGTTTCCAACCCCTCTCCCACTTAGCTTTTTACAATAAAGGGATACGCTATCTAATGCATAATTAAATACACATAAGCATGCATACATGATATTAAAGCACATAAATATTATCACATGTGATTTTCCGACTATTATGGCTTTATTCTATCCCCGTACGCATCTTCTACTCTTCAGTCTTCGTTCTTGAATGCTCCATGTGACGAGAATATTAATTTCAATATTTAAATCTATTTATTTTTAATTAATCCAAAAGTTACTTAATTCGAAAATTAAGTCAATCAAATATATCAAAAATAAAATTAAATATTATTAATATTTTTATTTATTTTTATTTTTCTTTCTAATTCAATTAAAATTTTAGAATCCCATCCAAGTCGAACTTGGAATATTCTAGAAGATTTACATAATTGAATAAGGAAATAAAATAAATTATGACTCTTCTACTTTCCATATCAATTAGAATACTAATCCATAAATATTCCCATAAAATAGGAATAATCAATTAGGAAACCTAATTAATTCCAATTTAATTCTTTTCCTATTCCATGAGAATTCCCAAACTTAGGAATACTCAAAATAAGAAAACCAAATTAATTAGGAAAGTGAATCTTGGTAGGAGAAGCACGAGATCACGAGGACCCCGCGCCCCCCACCTCAATCGCTGGCCGGGAGAACCACCGCCGCCGTCCCCAGCCCACGCGCCACCACCACCGGTGGCCGGCGTGGCCGAGGATCACGGCGGACAGCCCCGCCTCGGTCGATCCCCATGGAATCGATCTCATGATCGATCTTGAGCCCTTCTCCTCTTCGTCACGTGTCTTCTCCGGCGGTCGTTTCGGCATCGATCCAACGTAAATAAATTACAAAAATTTTAATTACAATTCCGGTATCGATTCTATACATGAAATCGACCCTATACAAATTCCGGAAAACATAGAACAATAATAATAAATCCTAAATTCGGTCAACCCCTGAATTTTTACTATTACAAGCATTCATCCACACAAAACGAATTTCGACATGTCCAAGAGTTTAATAAACCAATAATCATGACAAAAATTAACGAATAATTATAAGCCATAATAGTCGGAAACCCTGCAAGGTAGAACAATAATCGAACATACACATGAACTTAGAACCAACGCTCTGATACCAATTGTTGGAAATCGATATCCCGGGCTATCAAAAATTGCGGAAACAATAACCCGACCGAAATCCCGTCGCCAGAGAACAACCGCGAACACCACGATATCCGGAGCACGACGAGAGTATCACCGCCGCGGGATAAACACGCGGCCGAAACCCTAGCCGAGCCCCACCGCGGGCTCGCGATCGCCGTGCATGGTGATCGCCGGGGATGCGCGTGTATCCCCGTGGGGCTGTTCGGAACAGCCCTCGGCGGTAAGTCCGGCGACTCACCGCCACCATCCGACGGGAGGAGGGGCGCCAGCCGCGGCAGCCCCGCGATCGAGCTCAAGCTCGATCGCCCGCCCCGGCTCCAGCCGGGGCCTCCCTTGCACGCACCGGCGATCAACCCTAGGATTCGATCGCCTCCCTCGGCGCCCAGCCGAGGGCTTCTCTCGAGCTCCGCCGAGGATCTCGAATCCTCGTCCCCGGAGTTCGTTTGTCCCGGATCTTGGTTCATGTGTATATCACGATTAAATATCACATAAAATCATAGAAGGGGTTTTACGATTTTACCTTAGTCTCGTTGTGCGGAGAAACGAGATTAATTGAAGACCTTTGAATCTTCCCACGTATTCCTTGCACTTCGTTTGAACGTTGTGTGGGCGATGATCCTCCGAACACTTATGGATCTCCTTCACGAACTCTCTAGAACTATCAACTATTGATATTCTTGTCTTGTAGGTGTAATAATTGTGAAGACCATGTAGTGCTTTTATAGACTACGTAGGGGACCTAAAGTGTTGGAGTTGTGTACTTAATGTCTAGATTTAAGTAACGGTAAACTCCCGGTCATAGCGTTTAATCTATTAAATTACTAAACAATTGTTTGCTTTTAATTATTATTAATTAAATATATGCAAATCATAGTCCTAGATTTTATACGTTGTAGTTAGTATGGTCTGTCGGGCCCACACAAAAGATCATACTATCGGTTACTCGTATTTAATCAAACAGTGGCTCACGACCTAGATGGACCCGGACCAATCCATCGGTATAGTCGTTGTGTGAGAGAGAAAATAATTTGTCTTAATTATTTTATCACACTTGTACACTTGGTGTATTGAGCGGATCGTTGAGATTCATCGATTAGGATTGCCGGGGATAATCGATTCGAGTCTCAGTGTATTTTATTCTTAATCCCCGATATTATTGCGGGTGTGTATATTTAATATAAGTGACTTTGATTTACCAAAGGAATTAACCGATTTAATTATTGGGTTAATTACCGGTTAAGTTGGGTCACTATATTTCATATATGGCATGCCGTGAATGATTGACCGGACAATGTATCCCGGAAGGGTTGATAATATCCCCGAGATGAGTTCATAAGGAATTATTGTGTAAACCTAATGAGTGGATTCGTTCCGCACAATAATTAAGGTTGAATGGTACTAGTCTCGGATTAAAGAGATGAATAAATTAATTAGCAATAAATTAATTTTATTCATGGATATTTAAATCTTAAATACACGGAATAAATAATACTACCGGAGAAATATTATTTGATATAATATGGTTTAATATTGGGAGTGCAATTAATTTATATAGTGGAAAATAAATTAATTAATATTGATAAGGATTAATGGACTTGAGCAGTGGGCTCAATTTAATCTTCAATATTGGAAGCCCAATATTCCACCTCCTTTAGATCCCCTACGTAGCCTATAAAAGCACTACATGGCCTTCATAAATAATAAGACAAGATTATCATACTTGATATTCTAGAGAGTTGAAGGAGATCCATAGGAGTTCGATAGATCGTCGCCCACCCGACGTTCGAACGGAGTGCAAGGAATACGTGGGAAGATTCAAAGGTCTTCAATTGATTTCGTTTCTCCGCACAACGAATCAAAGGTATGATCATAAAACTCCTTGTGTGATTTTATGTTCAATTAAATTGTGATACATGCATGAACACACGATCCGGGTAAACGACGAACTCCGGGGACGAGGATTCGAGATTCTCGGCGGAGCTCGAGAGGAACCCTCGGCTGGGAGCCGAGGGAGCGATCGAACCTAGGATTCGATCGCGTGCACACGCGAGGAACCCCGGCTGGGAGCCGGGGTGGGCGATCGACCGCGGTGGTCGATCGCCGGGCAGCCGCGGCTGGAGCCGCGGCGGGTTCGCCGCTGGGCGAACTGCCCTCCTCGGGCGGTGGCGGTGAGTCGCCGGACTCACCGCCCGGGGCTGCCGGAGCAGCCCCAGCGATCGCCTCGTGCGCGATCGCGAACCCCGCGATGGGGTTCGGCTAGGGTTTAGCCGCGGGTTCATCCCGCGGCGATACTCTTGTCGAGCCCGGTTCTTCGTGTCGTTCGTGATCGGTTTCCGGCGATGGGATTTCGGTAGGGGTTATCGGTTCCGCAATTTTTGATACCCCGGGATATCGATTTCCAGCAATTGGTATCAGAGCGTTTGGTTTCGTGTTCATGTATGTGTTCAATTGTGTTCTACCTTGCAGGGATTCCGACTATCATGGTTTAAATTAATTGTTAATTATTCGTTTAATTAATTGCTATTTAATTTTGCCATGATTATTCGTTATTAAACTCTCGGACATGTCGAGATTCGTTTTGTGTGGATGAATGCTTGTAATAGTAAAAATTCGGGGGTTGGCCGAATTTAGATTTATTATTATTGTTCTATGTTTTCCGGAAAGTGTATAGGGTCGATTTCATGTATAAAATCGATACCGGATTTGTAAATTTATTTCTTGTAATTTATTTACGTTGGATCGATGCCGAGACGACCGCCGGAGAACTCGTGTGACGAAGAAGACGGAGAGGACGAAAACCGGGGGGTCGATCAACCCCATGATCGACCCCATGACCGAAGCCATGGGGAGGGGTCGATCGCCCCTCGGCTGGGGCTGCCGCCGGCGGTGGTGGTGGCCGGCCGGCTGGGGAGGCGGCGGCGGTGCCCTCCCGGTGATGGTGGTCGGCGGTGGGGGTGGTGTGGGGATCCTCAACCCATGCTACTCCTACCAAAGATTCACTTTCCTAATTGATTCGGTTTTCCTAATTGAGTTTTCTTTTTTTTTTTTGGGAATTCTCATGGATTAGGAAAAGAATTAATTGGAATTAATTTTATTTCCTTATTCTATTATGGAAGTCTTCTAGAGTATTCCAAGTTCTACTTGGAATAGGATTCTAGAGATTTAATAGAATTGGAAAGGAATAAAAGTTAATTTAGGATTGATTTATTTCCTAATTGATTATTCCTATTTTATGGGAATTTTCATAGTAATGGAAATTAATTAATCTTGGAAAGTAGAAGAGTCCTAATTTATTTTATTTCCTTATTTTATTATAGAAGTCTTCTAGAATATTCCAAGTTGGACTTGGATAGATTATTCTAGAGATTTAATAGAATTAGATAGGAAAATAAATAAATAAAAATATTAATAATATTTAATTTTATTTTTGATTTATTCGATTGACTTAATTTTCGAATTGAGTATCTTTTGGATCTATTAAAAATAAATAGATTTAAATATTGGAATTAATATTCTCGTCACATGGAGCATTCAAGAACGAAGACTGAAGACTAGAAGACGCATACGGAGATGGAATAAAGCCATGATAGTCGGAAAAATAATTTTTCTAGCATTATTTTGACTCTGTGCTATGTGCTTTATTGCTTGTATGCATGCTTATGTGTTTAATTATGCATTAGATAGCGTATCCCTTTGTTATAAAAAGCTAAGTGGGAGCGGGGATGGAAACATTCCCATGGTCTCCATTACTGTTCTCTTGGTGACATTTATGAGCTTTCGAAGTTCATATAGATATGTCATTGGAGGAGTATTCTTGTAATTCCTTTTACAAGAAACATTGATTAAGTTTATCAAACAATGCCTAATTTGTCTTTCTGAAACTGACTTCAAGTCGACTCATTCTCACCCCGGGGAGTGGAATGGAGCCAAAGCCACTTGGTCATGTGGATGACACAAATTAGAGACATTCGTACCATTCTTTTGAAGATGGATCGTTTGTCTGCTCGGCTCCCTCATCTAATGAGAGATAGGGTTGTTCGCATGGTGAATCACTGGTTAGAAACTTCGAGTTTCACTTATGATTCTCCGCGTCTTGATTTACAAAATCGAATGCTTCAAGTAACTGGATGTCAATTGTAAAAGTCTTTTGGTGTAGTAAACGTCCACACTATCGTGGCTTGCTGCATTGAATGGGATTTTGGAACGATTGATGTAGACAGTTATAGAAGGGAGTGAAGGAAACGTACGTTAACGTAAACGTCCACACTATCGTGGCTTGCGGTGATATACGAGTCCCAAACAATCTTCTTAGATACTGAGTAATGGTTTACACTTAGGTACGCTCTATAGTATTCTTCCCATCGAAGTAACGCTATAGTGATGTACGACCGAAGCAAATCTAATTGCTAAATCATTTGGATGGGTAAACGTCCACACTATCGTGGCTTGCCTTATCTGATAGGATTTTAGATGTGATTAGTGATTTAATGATATTATTAGAGGGAGATAATATCGGATATTAAATTGATTGTTTGTTTAAATGTGCTTATAGGTTTAGAGAATAGCTATGAACCCACTTTCTATGATACTCAAGGAGCATAAGCTCACTGGCCCCAACTATATTGATTGGAAGAGAAATTTAGACATTGTCCTGACTTCGGAGGAGTACAAGTTTGTACTCCATGAAGTGTGCCCTGCTGAGCCCACGACTGCCTCAACTGATGAGGAAAAACTGGCATATCGGAAGTGGAAAAAGGCTGATGAAATGGCTAGGTGTTATATTTTGGCTTCCATGTCAAATGTACTCCAAACCCAACATGAGTCGATGGACACTGCCTATGATATGATGTTTAACCTCAAGGAGATGTTTGGGGAGCAAGATCGTGCGGCAAGGCAAGAAGCCATGAGAGTCCTCATGACAACTACTCAGTCTGAAGGAACGCCCGTAGGGGAGCACGTTCTTAAGATGATGGGTCTGTTGAATGAGCTTGAGATCCTGGAGGTCAAATTGATGCTGAGACGCAAGTCGACATCATACTCCAGTCTCTGACCCCTAGTTTTGAGCAGTTTCGCATGAGCTATAATATGGGTAAACTATCTTATTCTCTTGCACAACTCCTGACTGAACTAAAGGCGGCAGAGGGGATCTACAAGAAGGGCAAGTCTCAAGCGCTTGTAGCTACCAAGTCCAAAGGCTTGAAGCCTGTCGGAGGTAGGGGCAAGAGGAGGAAGCAAGCCTGGAATCCCAGTGGTGTCAAGAAGACTGTACCACGAGTGGGGGCTGCAAAGCCAAGGGGCAAGTGCTTCCGATGCAACAAGTCTGGACACTGGAAGTCTGAATGTTCTCTCAGAGGTACGAATTTTTCTTTAGTCGTAAAAACATAGTCAGCGGTATTATCTACCGGAATTCTGGTGTGTAGATATGGAACCACTGACGGTATGTGCATTTTTGAATGCAGGGGTTCCATAAAACCCGGCGACTTAGATAAGGAGAGTTCGAGTCTACACGGGCAAAAGCTGTGGAGGAAGCAGCTGTTGCGGTGGAAGACATTTATCTGCTTTAGTAGTTAAATAGGATTTCATTTCAAGATTATTGCGTTATGTACCCTTTTAGAAAGAACGTTTAGTTCTGGATTTCTATTAATGGATATTTTATTTCTTTAATCATTTGATGATTTTGATAAGAAATAATGGCATTATCTATTATGGTACATTAGATAGCAATATGTGAATGATAGATCCTAAGTCTGCCACGATGCAACAAACCGTTCTATAACTTGTTTTACTTGATTAGATATTTCTTCATTAAATCATTATACTTGTGAATTCTTATACTTAGTAGTATTTTCAAATAAGATTCAAATGGTCGAAATTGATTTGATCAATTATAGTTGAAGGAATGGACCTTCCGACCTAAGGATTGAATTTGGAGGATAATACATCTAAACAAACCTTTTGGTAAAGGATAGAATTCGGACAAGTATTAAGAATGATTTCATAAGGAATTATTGTGTAAACCTCATGAGTGGATTCGTTCCGCACAATAATTAAGGTTGAATGGTACTAGTCTCGGATTAAAGAGATGAATAAATTAATTAGCAATAAATTAATTTTATTCATGGATATTTAAATCTTAAATACACGGAATAAATAATACTACCGGAGAAATATTATTTGATATAATATGGTTTAATATTGGGAGTGCAATTAATTTATATAGTGGAAAATAAATTAATTAATATTGATAAGGATTAATGGACTTGAGCAGTGGGCTCAATTTAATCTTCAATATTGGAAGCCCAATATTCCACCTCCTTTAGATCCCCTACGTAGCCTATAAAAGCACTACATGGCCTTCATAAATAATAAGACAAGATTATCATACTTGATATTCTAGAGAGTTGAAGGAGATCCATAGGAGTTCGATAGATCGTCGCCCACCCGACGTTCGAACGGAGTGCAAGGAATACGTGGGAAGATTCAAAGGTCTTCAATTGATTTCGTTTCTCCGCACAACGAATCAAAGGTATGATCATAAAACTCCTTGTGTGATTTTATGTTCAATTAAATTGTGATACATGCATGAACACACGATCCGGGTAAACGACGAACTCCGGGGACGAGGATTCGAGATTCTCGGCGGAGCTCGAGAGGAACCCTCGGCTGGGAGCCGAGGGAGCGATCGAACCTAGGATTCGATCGCGTGCACACGCGAGGAACCCCGGCTGGGAGCCGGGGTGGGCGATCGACCGCGGTGGTCGATCGCCGGGCAGCCGCGGCTGGAGCCGCGGCGGGTTCGCCGCTGGGCGAACTGCCCTCCTCGGGCGGTGGCGGTGAGTCGCCGGACTCACCGCCCGGGGCTGCCGGAGCAGCCCCAGCGATCGCCTCGTGCGCGATCGCGAACCCCGCGATGGGGTTCGACTAGGGTTTAGCCGCGGGTTCATCCCGCGGCGATACTCTTGTCGAGCCCGGTTCTTCGTGTCGTTCGTGATCGGTTTCCGGCGATGGGATTTCGGTAGGGGTTATCGGTTCCGCAATTTTTGATACCCCGGGATATCGATTTCCAGCATAAAGGAGGTGGAATATTGGGCTTCCAATATTAATGATTAAAATTGAGCCCAAGCTCAAATCCATTAATCCATTAATATTAATTATATAATTACTCCCACTATATAAATATAATTGCACTCCCAATATTTACCATATTATATCAAATAATATTATCTTCGGTAGTATTATTTATTCCGTGTGTTTAAAATATAAATATCAATGAATAAATATAATTTATTGCTTAATTAATTTATTCATCTCTTTTATCCGAGACTAGTACCATTCAACTTTAATTATTATGCGGAACGAATCCACTCATGAGGTTTACATAATAATTCCTTATGAACTCATCTCGGGGATATTATCAACCCATACGAGGACACACTTTCCCGTCAAGAATTCACGGCATGCCATATATAAAATACAGTGACCCAACTTTGCCGGTAATTGACCAGTTATTCTAATCGATCAATTCCTTTGGAAAATCAAAGTCACTAATATTAAATGCACACACCCGCAATAATATTAGGGATTAAGAATAAAATACACAGAGAGCTAAATCGATTATCCGAGGCAATCCTAATCGATAAATCTCAAGCGATCCGCTCAATACACCAAGTGTAAAAGTATGATAAAATAATCAAGACCGATTATTTTCTCTCTCATACAACGACTATACCGATGGATTGGTCCATGTCCATCTAGGTCGTGAGCTACTGTTCGATTATATACGAGTAACCGATAGTATGATCTTCCGTGTGACGACGCACACCATACTAACTACAACGTGTATAATCTAGGACTATATTTTGTATATATTTAATTATAAATAATTAAAAGCAAACAATTGTTTTATTTATTTAATAGATTAAATACTATGATCGGGATTTACTTAAATCTAGACATTAAGTATACAACTCCATCATCTTGAACGCTTCTGGTGGAAGTGCCTTCGTAAAGGGGTCTGCCAGGTTATCCGCTGATGCAATCTTGGTGACAACCGCATCTCAATGCCGAACGATATCTCTAATCAGGTGGTACTTGCGCTCTATGTGTTTACTCGCACTGTGGGCTCGTGGTTCCTTCGCATTTGCCACTGCACCGCTATTGTCACAATAAATTGTGATAGCTCTAGGCAAATCAGGTACCACATCCAAGTCCATCATTAAGTTCCGGAACCACACCGATTCTTTAGCTGCCTCAGAGGCTGCTACATATTCGGCTTCCATGGTAGATTCCGAAATGCATTTCTGCTTTACACTCTTCCATGAAACTGCTCCACCTCCCAGTGTGAACACATAGCCTGATGTAGACTTTCGCTTGTCCTTATCATATTGGAAATTCGAGTCTGTGTAACCCACACGAATCAACTCTGAAACTTCATAACTCAGAACATAATTCCTAGTCCTTCGCAGGTACTTAAGTATGTTCTTTACAGCAGTCCAGTGACCCTGTCCAGGGTTACTCTGATATCTAGCTACCATGCCTACGACATAGCAGATATCAGGTCTCGTACACAACATAGCATACATTAGAATTCCTACTGCCGAAGCATAAAGAACTGTCTTCATGTAATCTATCTCCTTTTGTGACTTGGGACACATGTCTTTAGATAGATGAACTCCATGGCAGAAAGGTTGAGAACCTCTCTTGGAATTCTGCATGTTGAAACGAGCTAGAATCGTATCAATATATGAAGCCTGGGACAAGCTCAATGTTCTTTTCTGGCGATCCCTAATAACCTTGATCCCAAGAACATGCCCAACTTGTCCTAAGTCTTTCATATCGAATTGCTCGGACAACCATCCCTTTATGTCCGATAAGATCTTCACATTGTTGCCAATTAGAAGGATGTCGTCTACATAAAGCATGAGAAACGCCACACTGTTTCCGTCACTTCTCCGGTATACACACGAGTCGTCCATGATTTCAATGAATCCATAAGACTGGATAACCTCATCAAAACGCATGTTCCAATGTCTAGAAGCTTGCTTCAATCCAAAAATGGATTTGTTTAGCTTACACACTAGATGCTCTTAGCCCTTCTCATATAAATGGTATATATCGTCAAGATTCCCATTCAAGAATGTTGTCTTGAAGTCCATTTGCCACACCTCATAATCCATATGAGATGCTATATACAAAAGAATCCGGATCGACTTTAGCATAGCTACCGGCGAAAAGGTTTCCTCATAATCGATCCCTTCTTTCTAAGTGTACCCTTTCGCAAAAAGTCTAGCTTTGAAGATTTCCACCCTCCCGTCAGATCCTCTTTTCCTCTTGTACACCCACTTGCAACCAATGGCTTTTACACCTCTGGGCGGTGCTACAAGATCCCAGACTTGATTTGAATCCATAGATTCAATCTCAGATTTCATCGCCTTTTGCCAAGACTGAGCATCTTGATCTTTAAGCGCCTCGTCATAGGTCTAGGGGTCGGCTTCATGTTCTCCAGGTAACAAGTCCGAAGACTCACCTATATACATGAACCTGTCGGGTTGTCGAACAACCCTCCCACTACGACGACGCTCCGGCGTATCCTCAGTGACTACAGGTGCAGACTCTGGTGGCATATCACCTGGTTGGGTTGGATCTAAGCCTTGATCGTCCCCTCTTAGTTCATTAAGTATTATCTTACTCTTGGGCTTGTGGTCCATTACATAATCCTCTTCCAAGTACCGAGCGTTGGTGCAACGATCTTCTGGTCCTTAGGACTATAAAATAAACCACCTTGCGTTCCTCTAGGAAATCCTACAAACAACCTAATATCTTAACGTAATTCCAACTTATCAGCCCCATGCTTCAGCACATGTGCTGGACTACCCCAGATCCGAATGTGTTTTAAGTTTGGCTTACGCCCGGTCCACAATTCCGAGGGTGTTTTAGGGACTGTTTTAGAAGGAACTAAGTTTAGGATATACGCCGCTGTTTCCAAGGCATATCCCCATAACGAAACTGGTAAGTCTGAATAACTCATCATAGATCTTACCATTTCCATAAGAGTCTATTCCTTCTTTCTGCTACACCATTCTGCGGGGCGTGTATGGTGCAGTCATCTGGGAGTCAATCCCATTCTCTAATAAGTACGCCTTAAACTATCCCGAGAGGTACTCTCCTCCACGATCAGATCATAGAGTCTTCATGGATTTACCATGAAGGTTCTCCACAAGAGCTTTGTACTCCTTGAACTTGTCAAAGCACTCGCTCTTGCGGCGCATCAGGTATATAAATCCATACTTTGAGTAATCATCAGTGAAGGTTACGAAATATTCATAACCTCCTCTCGCTTGGACAGATAAAGGCCCGCAAAAATCAGAGTGAATCAAATCCAGAAATTCCTTGGATCTATACCCTTTATCACTAAAGGGTCGCTTGGTCATTGTTTCATCCAAGCATGATTCGCAGATTGGAAAGTCCTCATCTTTAACATCACTGAGTATTCCATCAGTGATCAATCTTTGGATCCTGCTCAAGTTAATATGACCTAGCCTAAGATGCCATAAGTACTTTTGACTCATTCTAGAAGGCTAGATGTGTTATACGACTCAACTCGTTGCATCGTGGAATAATCAGGATTCAGTATATATAAGTTGCCTATCAATGTACCCGAACAGATAAAATCACCATTCTTCTTGACAATAATAGAATTATCAAGAGAAACAGAATATCCATTCAAAACCAACTTAGAAACCGAAACAAGGTTCTTTCTAAAATTTGGTACAGAAAGACAATTATTCAATACGAAAACATTATTATTAATAGATAAATAAACATCTCCCACTGCAACCACCCCACTTTCGTAGCGTTACCCATGTAGATGGTGATCTCTCCCTCTCTAATCCGTCGGGTTTCCTGGAACCCATGCAAAGAATTGCAGACATGATCAGTAGCTCCCGTATCCACACACCAGGTGCCGGTGGATAACACCGCTAAACATGTTTAAGTGACTAAGGAAAAGTTCATACGTCCTTGTCAGAGAGGACAATTAGACTTCCATTGTCCAGACTGCTTGCAACGGAAACACTTTCCCTTGGGCTTGTTCACCCCATTCCGTGGCCTACCATTTCTGGGTCCATTGGGTTTCCGTCCTTGCTTCTTCTTCCTTTTAATGCCCGGAGGCCCAGGAAGAGTCGATTTCACAGCCACAAGTGCTTGAGGACCCTTTAAGATTCCCTCTGTCGTCTGAAGTTCAGTCAGGAGTTCCGCCAATGTAGAAGACCTCTTATTCATGTTATAGTCAGGCGGAACTGCTCAAAACTTCTAGGCAGAGACTGGAGCACGATGTCAATCTGGGTTTCCCCATCGATAGCTGCTCCTAAAATCTCAATCTCATTCAGATAGCCGTCAGGACATGGTGGCCGTCAGGAGTTGCCTCATAGCATCTTGTCTGGCTGCCCTGTCCTGATGACTATGATGGAGTTGTATACTTAATGTCTAGATTTAAGTAACGTAAACTCCCGATCATAGCATTTAATCTATTTAAATGAATAATTGTTTGCTTTTAATTATTTATAATTAAATATATGCAAATCATAGTCCTAGATTATACACGTTGTAGTTAGTATGGTGTGCGTCGTCACACGGAAGATCATACTATAGGTTACTCGTATATAATCGAACAGTAGCTCACGACATAGATGGACAAGGACCAATCCATCGGTATAGTCGTTGTATGAGAGAGAAAATAATCGGTCTTGATTATTTTATCATACTTGTACACTTGGTGTATTGAGCGGATCGCTTGAGATTTATCGATTAGGATTGCCTTAGATAATCGATTTAAATCTCAGAGTATTTTGTTCTTCATCCCTGATATTATTGCGGGTGTGTGCATTTAATATTAGTGACTTTGATTTTCCAAAGGAATTGACCGATTAGAATAACTGATCAATTACCGGTAATGTTGGGTCACGGTATTTTATGTATGGCATGCCGTGAATTCTTGACGGGAAAATGTGTCCTCGAAAGGGTTGATAATATCCCCGAGATGAGTTCATAAGGAAATATTATGTAAACCTCATGAGTGGATTTGTTCCGCGTAATAATTAAAGTTGAATGATACTATTCTCGGATTTAAGAGATGAATAAATTAATTAGCAATAAATTAATTTTATTCATGGATATTTATATCTTAAACACATGGAATAAATAATACTACCGGAGAAAATATTATTTGATATAATATGGTGAATATTGGGAGTGCAAATATATTTATATAGTGGAAGTAATTATATAATTAATATTAATGGATTAATAGATTTGGGCTTGGGCTCAATTTAAACATTAATATTGGAAGCTCAATATTTCACCTCCTTTAGATCCCCTACGTAGCCTATAAAAGCACTACATTGTCTTCACAATTAAAGACACCATAAGATTATCATACTTGATATTCTAGAGAGTTGTGAATGAGATCCATAGGAGTTCGGAGGATCGTCGCTCACACGACGTTTGAACGAGGTGCAAGGAATACGTAGGAAGATCCGAAGGTCTTCAAATCAATCTCGTTTCTCCGCACAACGAGATCGAAGGTAAAATCGTAAAACCCCCTTGTATGATTTTATGTGAATTAAAATCGTGATATATACATGAACGAAAGATCCGGGAAACGTACGAACTCCGCGGACGGGGATTCGAGATCCCCGGTGGAGATCGAACAAACCCTCGGCTGGGAGCCGAGGGGGTGCGGTCGAGCCCTAGGGCATCGACCGCGAGGCGCAACGGGAAGGAGCCCCGACTGGAGTCGGGGCATGCGATCGACCTAGGGTCAATCGCAGGGGGTGCCACTGGCTGGCGTCGTGGCTGTCCGCCGGGCGGACCCCCCCTCCTCCGGTGATGGCGGTGAGTCGCCGGACTCACCGCCCGGGGCTGCCGGAGCAGCCCCATTCGAACACACGCGTGATCGCGAACCCCGGCGAGGGGTTTGGCTAGGGTTTAGCTGCGGGTTCATCTCGCGGCGACGCTCGGGTCGAGCTCCGGCTTCGTGCGGTGGTTCGCATGTTCTCCGGCAAACGCATTTCGGTCGGGTTATCGTTTCCGCAATTGTTGATAGCCCGGGATATCGATTTCCAACAGACTAAACATCTCCTTGAGGTTAAGCATCATATCATAGGCAGTTTCCATGGCTTGATGCTGATGTTGCAGCACATTTGACATAGAAGCCATAATGTAGCACCGCGCCATCTCATCAGCCTTGATCCACTTCCGATCGAACAAACCCTCGGCTGGGAGCCGAGGGGGTGCGGTCGAGCCCTAGGGAATCGACCGCGAGGCGCAACGGGAAGGAGCCCCGGCTGGAGTCGGGGCATGCGATCGACCTAGGGTCAATCGCAGGGGGTGCCACTGGCTGGCGCCGTGGCTGTCCGCCGGGCGGACCCCCCCTCCTCCGGTGATGGCGGTGAGTCGCCGGACTCACCGCCCGGGGCTGCCGGAGCAGCCCCATTCGAACACACGCGTGATCGCGAACCCCGGCGAGGGGTTTGGCTAGGGTTTAGCTGCGGGTTCATCTCGCGGCGACGCTCGGGTCGAGCTCCGGCTTCGTGCGGTGGTTCGCATGTTCTCCGGCAAACGCATTTCGGTCGGGTTATCGTTTCCGCAATTGTTGATAGCCCGGGATATCGATTTCCAACAGACTAAACATCTCCTTGAGGTTAAGCATCATATCATAGGCAGTTTCCATGGCTTGATGCTGATGTTGCAGCACATTTGACATAGAAGCCAAAATGTAGCACCGCGCCATCTCATCAGCCTTGATCCACTTCCGATGAGCTTCCTTTTCCTCAGTAGTGGATGCATCATTAGGTGCATCCGGACAATCGACCTGGAGTACATACTTGTACTCCTCAGCAGTTAGGACAATGTCCATGTTTTGCTTCCAATCAATATAGTTTGGACCAGTGAGTTTGTTTTCTTTCAGTATCACAAATAATGGGTTGAGTGCCATATCTATAAAAGAGACAAATCAAACAGTCAAATTTAATTCGATATTAACTCCCTTAAGTAATATCATTAAATTTACCAATAAATCCAAAAATCCCATCAGACTAGCATGCCACTTTCATGTGGATGTATACTAATCCAAATGATTTTATAAATGGACTTTTAATTCGGTCGTACATCATTATAGCAGTGACTCCGATGGGGAGGATACTATAAAGCGTACCTAAGTGTATACTATTTCTCAGTACTAAGTAAACCGCTCGGGAACTACATGTCCACCGTAAGCCACTTTCGTGTGGACGTTTACGTTGACATGCGGTCTTTTAAGATTTTCTATAACTGTCGAGCCTCAATTAACCCAAAGTTCCATTTCCATTTAGCAAGCCACTTTCGTGTGGACGTTTACTAAACAAACAACTTTGTTAATTGAATCCCATTTACTAAATTTCACTATTTTATTAATCAAAGCTTGATATCTGGTAAGTGAAATTCGAAGTTTCTAATCAGCGATCAATCATGCAATTGAGCCCTATCTCTCACAAGGTGAGGGAGCCAATCAGACAATCGATCTAGTCATCGAATGACTCGAAAGTCTCTAATCTGTGCCATCCACATAACCAAGCGCTTTGGCTCCATTCCACTCCCCGGGGTGAGAACGAGTCGAGTTGAAATTAGTCTTTGAAAGACAGATTAGGCATTGCTCTGAGAAATATAATTTTTCAATTTTATAAGTGGAATTGAATTCGAATTTTGATCCAGTGATATCTGTGTGTCGACTTTATCCGATAGGGAGGATGATGTTGGAAATCGACTACCCGGGACGTGTCCGTTCGATCACTCGAACATCTGAGCACGCCCAGTCGACCTCATATGACAGCTCTACGCTGACGACGAAGCCCCGCAACCGATTCACGCCCAGCCGCCGCGCACGAGGCGCAACCGCGCGAACCGGATGCTGTCTGATGCAGCCAGCGGGCGGTGCCCCGCCACCAGCGGTCGCTGGAGAGGCCCTTGGCAGCGAGCGCTGCCTGGCTTCCAGCGGGCGCTGCTCGTGACGTACAGCAGCGCGCTGCTGCTGTTCCGGGCTCGTTTCTGGTCCGTTTTTCCTCTTCCGACCACCGATCCGGAGGTCCTTGACCCCCCAGTAGTCGAGGAACACATACCACCACTCCCGAAACCCGATCGTTCGTCCGATGGATTTTTAACGAAATCAGAGATCAAAAATCGCGGAATTAGGTTCGATCTCATACCTTTGTCGCGTGATTCGGAGGAGCCGAATTGTTGAGACCTTAGACGTTTCTAGCGTATGCCTCTTCCCCGATTCCAGCCGTTGTGTGGGCAACGATCTGCTGGATTCTCCTTGTCTGCTCTCTCCTCCACTACCAGCGTAATATTTCTTTTTCTCTCTGAGAGAAAAATATTAGCGCAAGCTTTATTAATTTTTACAGAAAAAAAATATAATTGCGCTAACGCTATTAATTTTCTCTGCAAAAATAAATGCGGCGTTCTGTAGGTTTAGGAGAGGGCAAGGGGGGGTATTTATAGAGTTACACTAAAGACCTCTTAGGTAAATTAATTAGGGGCTAAAATGAAATATTAATTAACTTGGAATACTTAAAAGCAATTCCTTAATTAATCGATTTCAATTTTAATTATTATTCACTCCACTAAAAAATAATTATTGAATTCCCGAAATTAATTTAATATTATATCAACAATAATATTTCCGCCGAATTACATATACGACTTTCCCCGTGTTTAAGATATCGAATGTCCACGAATTAATTTCAATTACTAATAATTAAATTAATTCGTTTCTTATTATCCGAGACTAGTACCACTCATCCTTATTATCATGTGGAACAAATCCACCTGCAGGGTTTAAATGATAAACTTTATGAGCTCATCTCGGGGACATCATCAACCCGATAAACGGGACACGGTTTCCTGTCTATAATCTATAGCATGCCGCGTGTACAATTCTGATTCCCAATTTACCGAGAATATTGACTAATCAATTAGTCTCACTCACTAGTAAGTCAAAGAACCGAGAACTGGACACACGCACCTATAATTATATAGGGATTAGGAATTCGTATATCCGTAATATCTGAGGTCTAGTTCGATTACAGCGATTAGTATAAATCGAACGCCCTCCCGTGGTCCTGCTCAATACACCAAGTGTACGAGTGTAACATGATAGTCAAGACCGACTATCTACCAGTCACACTACGACGTACCGATGGATTGTCCCTGTCCATCTAAGTCGTGAGCTACTGTTCGATAGTATACGAGTAACCGACAGTATGATCTTCCGCGTGTCTCCTAACGCCATATTGTCTACAACGTATACATCAAGGACTATTGCATTAAATGCAATCATGCTTAAATCATATCTCGAATTAAGGTATAGATAAGGAGTTCCGTATTTGCACTAAACTAGACATTTAGAATACAACGCCATCAATCTCCCACTTATACTAAAAGTCTAGTCGCCCTCTCCCAAACATCAGATTCCCATAACCTGATCACGCCTACCCAACGCTTCCCTGGAAGAGCTTCTGTGATGGTTTTACCAGGCAATCCTCTCGATGCTATCTAGGTGACAACTGCATCGTCTTACTAGACGATTTCTCGAATCAGGTGGTACTTGCGCTCTACGTGTTATCTCCCACTGTGGACTCGTGGCATTTCAAGTTTGCCAATACCGCTATTCAAAATAGCTTTGGGTAAACTAGAAACCACATCTAAGTCCCTTAGGAAGTTCTGGAGTCACACTGACCTTTTAACTGCCTCAGAGGCCGTTATCCTTTCAGTTTCCATGGTAGAGTCCGTAATGCATTGCTGCTTTACATTCTTCCATGTGACTGCTCCACTTCACAGTGAGAACACATAGCCTGACTTCGACTTTCAACTGTCCCTGTTTGATTGGAAATTCAATTCTATGCAATCCAAAGGAAACAACTTGACTGCTTTGTAACTCAGAACATAATTCCTGGTCCTCTGCAGGAGCCTAAACATGTTCTTTACATCAGTCGAGTGATCCTTTCCGTGATTACTATGATATCTCACCACCATGCCCTCGTGCATAGCATTACATACATTAAGCTTCCCACCATTAAGGTGCAGGGAACTGCTTACTCTTCATCTATCTCCTTTATTGTGTCGGACACAAAACTTTAGATAGATGAATTCCACATCTAAAAGGTGAAGAACTTTCTTGGAATTCTGTATGCTGCAACGAGTAAGAATTGTATTTATGTATGAGACTCGAGATAAGTTCTATGTTCTTTTCTGGCGATCATTTATTACTTTGATCCCAAGAACATTCTCGACTTCTCCTAAGTCTTTTACATTGAATTACTCGGACAACCATCCCTTTATGTCCGATAACATCTTTCATATTGTTGCCAATTAAGAAGGATGTCGTCTACATAAAGAATGAGAAAACACCACATCTTTTCTGTCACCTCTTTATTACACACAGGACCTAAACATGCCTTGAATGAATCCATGAAATGGATTTTCTCATAGGTCCGCATGTGTCCAAGATCTTGAAGCTTCTTTCAATCCTAAGATTGATTAAGCTTGCTTACCAAATGCTCTTGGCTCTTTTCGATGAATCCCTCTGGCTGTTCCACACAGATGGTCCCGTCAAGACTTCCATTTAGGAAATCCGTCTTGACTTCCATCTTCCATGTGAAGACAAAAGAATCCGGATCGACTTTAGCATAGCTACCGGCGAAAAAGTTTACTCATGATCGATCCTTTTCTTTCTGAGTGCACCCTCTCGCAACAAGCCTTACCTTGAAGGTTTACACCTTCCCGTCAGACCCTCTTTTCATCTTGTACACCCACTTGCAACCAATGGTTTTTACACCTTTGGGCGGTGCTACAAGATCCCAGACATGATTTGAATCCAAAGATTCAATCTCATATTTCATCGTCTTTTACCAAGACTGAGCATCTTGATCTTTCAGCGTCTCGTCATAGATCCAGGGGTCGGCTTCATGTTCTCTAGGTAACAAGTCCGAAGACTCTCCTATAAACATGAACCTGTCGGTTGTCTAACAACCCTCCCACTACGACGACGCTCCGGTGTATCTTTAGTGACTAAAGATTACAGTAGTGAACTACTCAGTTAGGCTGGTTCTAAGTCTTGATCAGTCCCTCTAAGCACATTAAGTATTACTCTACTCTTGGGCTTGTGATCTTGCATATATATAGTCCATGTCTAAGAACCGATCATTGATGCAATCAATGAACATCTGGTCCTTTGGACTATATTACATATCTCAATTCGTTTTCTTAGGGTATCCTATAAACAGCCGAATATCTGTACAAGTTTCCAAAGGAATCAAGTTCAGGATAAACGCCGCTGTTTCCAGGCCACATCCCAAAAACGAATTAGGTAACTCCGAATAACTCATTGTCTACTTTCCCGTATCTATAAGAGTCCTATTCCTTCTTTACAACACATTATTTTGCCGAGGCATAAATGGTGTAGTCTGTTGGGAGTTAATCCCAATTTCTGATAAGTATGCCTTACTCCTCAAAGAGGTCTGCATATATAAGAGCGAATCAACTCTAGTACATTCTTGGATCTTTTCCCTTTAACCGTAAAGGGTTGCTTGGTCATTAAAACTTCCAAGTATGATTCGAAGGTTGGAAGGTCCTTTCCTTTAACCTAGCTGAGTAGTCCATCAGCTTTCATCCTTTGAATCGTACTCAAGTTAAAATGATCTAGCCTAAGATTCCATAAGTACATTTGATTCATCCAAGAAGGATCTTTACTCTTATTGGGGTTCGACAATGTGTTATTTGCTCCGGTGTGTTGCATCGTGAAAGAACACGGATTTAGTATTAAATTGTCTATCAATGTACCAGAATAGATAATATCCCCGTTTCCTACTCCGATAAGTATGAAACTATCAGAAGAAACGGAATATCCATTCTAAGCAAATTTAGAAATCCGAAATGAAAATTCTTTCTAAATACCGGCACATAAAGACAATTTATTATAACTAAAATCCTACCGTTAAAACATTTAACATCTCCCACTGCAATGGATGTTACCTTAACAGTATTGCCCATCTAGGTTATAACTTCTTCCTTTCTAAGTCTCCGGGTTTCTTGGAACCCCCGCATTTAGGTGCAGACATGATTAGTGGCTTCCGTATCCACACACCAGGTACTGGTAGACAACACCACTAAACATGTTTCGGTGACTAAGGAGAAGTTAACTTCTAGTTACTTTGAGAGGACAATCAAAACTCCCAGTATCCAAACTGCTTACAACGGAAGCTTGCCCCTTGGGCTTGCTTGTCCCATTCCGTGGTCCAGATATATTAGGCCCACTGGGTTTCCGTATTTGCTTCTTCTTCCTTTTGCCGCCCGAAGGCCTAGGAAGAGTCAATTTTTTTTCAGCCACAAGTGCTTCGAGAGCCCTCAAAGATTCCCTCAGCCGCTTGAAGTTCAATCAGGAGCTCCGTCAATGAATAAGACCTCTTATTCGTATTTAAGTTCAGGCGGAACTGCTCAAAACTTCTCGGCTGAGACTGGAGCACAAAATCAACCTGGGTTACCCCATTGATAATTGTTCCCAGAATCTCTATCTCATTAAGATAGCCCATCATTCTAAGAACGTGATCCCTCACGGGCGTTCATTCCGACATGATGGCCGTCATGAGTTGCCTCATTTCATCTTGCCCGACTGTCCTGTCCTGATAACCAAAAACTTCTTGAGGTTAAGCATCATATCATAGGTAATGGTCATGGCATGATCCCGATGTCGCAGCACATTTGACATGAAAGCCATAATGTTGCTCCGCTTCATCTCATAGCCTTGATCCATTTCCAATGAGCTTCCTTTCCTCAGTAGTGGAAGCATCATTTGGTTCAGCAGGTAATTGACTTGGAGTACATATTTGATGGAGTAGTATACTTAATGTCTAGATTTGAGTATTCTGAACTCTGTATGCACTTTCATTTACCTATTAATTACAGACATTCATTTGCTTTTAATTATTGTTAATTAAATACATGCAAATTATAGTCCTGGATTTTATACGTTGTAGTTAGTATGGTGTTGCATGGGCACACAGAAGATCATACTATCGGTTACTCGTATTTAATCGAACAGTTGCTCACGACCTAGATGGACACGGACCAATCCATCGGTATAGTCGTTGTGTGAGAGAGAAAATAATTTATCTTAATTATTTTATCACACTTGTACACTTGGTGTATTGAGCGGATCGATTGAGACTCATCAATTAGGATTGCTCGGCGATAATTGATTTGAGACTCGGAGTATTTTATTCTTAATCCCTGAAACAATTGCGGGTGTGTATATTTAATATAAGTGACTTTGATTTACCAAAGGAATTAACCGATTTAATTATTGGGTTAATTACCGGTTAAGTTGGGTCACTATATTTTATATATGGCATGCCGTGAATTCTTGAAGGGGCAGTGTATCCCGTAAGGGTTGATAATATCCCCGAGATGAGCTCATAAGGATTTATTATGTAAACCTCGCGAGTGGATTTAATTCCGCATAATAAATAAGGTTGAGTGGTACTATTCTCGGATATAAGAGATGAATAAATTTATTAAGCAATAAATAAATTTTATTCATGGATATTTAAATCTTAAATACGCGGAATAAATAATACTAAGATGGAGAAATATTATTTGGTATAATATGGAATAATATTGGGAGTGCAATTTTATTTATATAGTGGAAAATAAATAAAATTAATATTGATAAGAATTAATGGATTTGGGTTGGACCCAATTTAATTTTCAATATTGAAGCCCAATATTTATTCTCCTTTTGATCCCCTTCGTAGCCTATAAAAGCACTACATGGTCTTCACTTTTACTAACCTAAGTTACGCCAACAATAAAGTTTTGAGAGTGAAGAGGATCCATAAGTTCGATAGCTCGTCGCCCACCCGACGTTCGAACGGAGTGCAAGGAATACGCGGGAAGGTCACGAGGTCATCGATTTCGTTTCTCCGAACAACGAATCGTAGGTACAATTCTCAACTAACTTGTTAATTGTTCGATTTGTTTTATCGAGAATACAGTAGGACGAAGATCCGAGGATCGAAGCCCGGAATAGACGGACGAACGCGCGGTGGTGGCGAAGCCACCGGACCGCGGCGTACGCCCGCTAGGGTTTCGGCGTGGGGCGATGGGGGCCGAACCCTCGGTTCGACCGAGGGTGTGCGATCGACCACGAGGGTCGATCGCTGGGCACGGGCTGGTGCCGTGCCCTACCCCGCCGTGAAGGCGGGGGCCTCCTGGTGGTGGCGGGTCGCCGGACCCGCCGCGGGGGGGCTGTCGAACAGCCCCACCCCGATCGATCGCCGGCGTGCGATCGATCATCTCGATCGTATGAACCCCGGCTCGCGGGGGTTCGGGTGGGGGCGGGCTGTGCGTCTTCGGATGCATGGTCTCCAAAGCCCGGACTCCGGCGGATGAGTCGGCGTTCGTATGATCTCCGGCGAAGGGTTCGTTCGGGTTATCGGTTCCGCAATTTTGATGACCCGGGATATCGAATTCCAACAATTGGTATCAGAGCGTGGTTTACGTTCGCGGTATTTTCGATAAAATTGTTCTACCTTGCAGGGTTTCCGACTATTATGGCTTGATGATTATTCGTTTAATTATTTTGTCATGTGATTGTTGGTTTTATTAAACTCTCGGACATGTCGAGATTCGTTTTTGGTGGTGAATGCTTGTAATAGTAAAAATTCGGGGGTTGACCGAATTTAGGATTTATTATTATGTTCGTTGTTTTTCCGGAAAATGTATAGGGTCGATTTCGTGTATAGAATCGATACCGGAATTGTAATTTAGATTTTTGTAAATTTATTTTGCGATTGGATCGACGTATCAAAGACCGCCGGAGAAGACGAAGTGACGAGGAGACGAAGGACCGGGATCGATCAATCCCCATGATCGATCCCGAGGGGATCGATCGACCCGCGGCCCTAGGCGGGCTGTCCGTGGGAGTCTCGGCCACGCCGGCCACCAGTGGTGGTGGCGCGTGGGCTGGGCAGCGGCGGCGTGCCCTAGGCGGCGGTCGGACATGGTGGGGGTGGTTCGGGGTTCCCCAACCCGTGCTACTCCTACCGGAAATATACTTTCCTATTTTAATTCGGTTTTTCCTATTTTGATTATTTCTTTATGGAATATTCTAGAAGAATAGAGAAAGAATTAATTTAGTACTAAATTTATTTTTCCTATTTGATTATTCCTACTCATGGGAATATTCATGGATTAGGAATAAAATAAATTTGGAAAAGTATAATAGTCCTAAATTATTTTATTTCTTTATTTCATTATGATTATCATCTAGAATATTCCAAGAGTATCTTGGATAGATTATTCTAGAGATTTAATGGAATGGAAAAAGAAAATAAAATAAATAAAAATATTAATAATATTTAATTTTATTTTTGATATATTCAATTGACTTAATTTTCGAATTAAGTAACTTTTGGATTAATTGAAAATAAATAGATTTAAATATTGGAAATTAATATTCTCGTCACATGGAGCATTCAAGAAACGAAGACTAAAGACTAGAAGATGCGTACGGAGATGGAGTAAAGCCATAATAGTCGGAAAATAATATTCTAGTATTATTTTGACTATGTGATAATACTATGTGCTTTATTACATGTATGCATGCTATATGTGTTTACTTTTATGCACTAGATAGCGTATCCCTTTATTGTAAAAAGCTAAGTGGGAGAGGGTATGGAAACATACCCATGGTCTCCATTGCTGCTCTCTTGGTGACTTTTATAAACTTTTGAAGTTTATATAGATAGGTCATTGGAGGAGAGTTCTTGTAATTCCTCTTACGAGAAACATTGGTTAAGTTCATCAAACAATGCCTAATTTGTCTTTCCAAAACTGATTTCAAGTCGACTCATTCTCACCCCGGGGAGTGGAATGGAGCCAGAGCCACTTGGTCATGTAGAGGACACAAATTAGAGACTTTCGTGCCATACTTTGATAGATGGGTCGTTTGTCTGCTCGGCTCCCTCATTTATGAGAGATAGGGTTGTTCGCATGGTGAATCACTGGTTAGAAACTTCGAGTTTCACTTATGATTCTCCACGTCTTGATTTACGAGATTAAATGGATCAAGTAATTGGGAGTCAATTATAAAAGTCTCTTAGTGTAGTAAACGTCCACACCACGTGGCTTGCTATGCTGACGGACTTTGGATTAATTGATGTAGACAGTTGTAAATAATTATGAAGAATTGTGAAGTTATCGTAAACGTCCACACCACGTGGCTTGCGGTGATGTAGCGATTCCAAGTAACTTATTTTGGTACTGAGTAATGGTTTACACTTAGATACGCCTTATAGTATTCCTCCCCACGAGGTTCCGCTATAAGCGATGTATGACCAAAGAAAATCTAATTGCTAAATCATTTGGGTGGGTAAACGTCCACACCACGTGGCTTGCCTTACCTGATGGGATTTTAGATGTGATTAGTGATTTAATGATATTATTTGAGGGAGATAATATCGGATATTAAATTGTTTGTTTGTTTATGTGCTTATAGGTTAGGAATGACTGTGACCCCACTTTGTGATATACTTAAAGATGAAAACTCACCGGTTCCATATGGTGATGATTTGGAAAGAAATCTGGACATTGTCCAGACTGTTGAGCTTTCTGAATCCACTGTTGTTCCAACTACGTTGAGACATGGTGTGGAAGCTAGGCAAGAGGTGTTTAACATACCCACGGAATCGTTCCTCAATGAGTCCCTTAAAACCGGCTCAGCGAAGGCGATTTTTGTGCGTAAGTTAAGAGAAACACGAGCTCTTGTGGCTAGGCTAAAAGAAAAGCGTGCAAAGAGACCCAGTGGTTTAAAGCCACGGATTGGGGTAAGCAAGCGGTTTCGCAGATGCTTTCGATGCAAACAGTTTGGGCACTGGAGGTCTGATTGTCCTCTCATCAAAGGTACGAAATTTTCCTTAGTCACTGAAACATTGTCAGCGGTGATATCTACCAGCACCTGGTGTGTAGATACGGGTGCCACTGACCATGTCTGCAATTCATTGCAGGGGTTCCAGGAAACCCGGAGACTTAGAGAGGGAGAAATCGTGGTCTACATGGGCAATGCCGCGAAGGTGGCGGCTGTTGCAGTGGGAGACGTTCACTTACGTTTCAGTAGTGATAGGGTTTTAGTTTTACGTAATTGTCTTTATGTACCCAACTTTAGAAAGAATTTAATTTCAGTTTCTAAACTTATTATGAATGGATATTCTGTTTCTTTTGACCACTCGGTGATCATAAGAAGAAATAGTGAAATTATCTGTTCTGGTACATTGATAGACGATTTGTATGTGCTAAATCCTGAGTCTAACACGATGCAACTAACCGAGAGTAATAACACATCTACGAACACCAATAAGAGAAAGGAACCTTCTAAGATGAATCAATTATACTTGTGGCATCTAAGGCTAGGTCATATAAACTCAAATAGGCTTCAAAGGTTGAAAGCTGATGATTTAATCACTGGCGTTGAGGGAGAGGACCTTCCAACCTGCGAATCCTGTTTAGAGGGAAAAATGACTAAGCGTCCTTTTTCTGGTAAAGGACGAAGAGCTGAGCAAGTATTGGATTTGATTCACTCTGATGTATGCGGACCTATGTCTACTCAGGCAAGGGGAGGGTACGAGTACTTCATCACTTTCACTGATGATTACTCAAGATATGGATATGTATACCTGATGAGCCGCAAGAGCGAATCCTTTGGCAAGTTCAAAGAGTTCAAGGCTCTTGTGGAGAACCTTCGTGGTAAATCCATAAAATGCCTGCGATCTGATCGCGGAGGCGAGTACCTGTCTGGAGAATTCAAGGCATACTTGGCAGAGAATGGGATTGAATCCCAGCTGACCTCACCATATACTCCTCAGCAGAATGGTGTGTCAGAAAGAAGGAATAGGACTCTTATGGAGATGGTGCGATCGATGATGAGTTACTCGGATTTACCTGTTATGTTCTGGGGACTTGCCTTGGAAACAGCGGCGTACATTCTGAATAGGGTTCCGACCAAAACGGTACCAACCACACCCATGGAATTGTGGAGTGGGCGTAAGCCTAACTTGAAACACATTCGGATCTGGGGATGTCCAGCACATGTGTTGCGACAAGGCGCCGATAAGTTAGAACCTAGATCAGAAATACGGCTGTTTGTAGGATACCCGAAAGGAACTAAGGGTGGCAAGTTCTATAGTCCTACGGACCAGAAGATCGTTATAAGTACTAACGCTCGGTTCCTAGAGGAAGACTATGTCATGGACCACAAGCCCAAAAGTGACATAATACTTGATGAGTTGAGAGGTAATGAGGAAGACCTGAATACAGCCGAACCGAGTATAGATACACCACTAGAACCTGCACCTAATACTGTCACTGTTAACACACCGGAACGCCGTCGTAGTGGGAGGGTTGTTAAACAACCAGATAGATGGATTGGACTGGGTGAGTCTTCGGACTCTGGACCTAGAGTTCATGAAATCGATCCCTGGACCTATGATGAGGCGGTACAAGATATAGATGCGCCTTCTTGGAAGAAAGCAATGAAATCCGAAATAGAATCTATGGATTCTAATAAAGTCTGGGATCTTGTAGAACCACCAAGTGGCGTGAAGCCAATTGGGTGTAAATGGGTCTACAAGAGAAAGAGAGGATCTGACGGAAAGGTTGAAACCTTTAAAGCTCGGCTTGTTGCGAAAGGATATACTCAGAAAGAGGGAATCGATTATGAGGAGACCTTCTCGCCGGTAGCCAAGATAAAGTCGATCCGGATTCTCTTATCCATAGCAGCTCTTATGGATTATGAGGTGTGGCAAATGGATGTCAAGACAGCTTTCCTTAATGGAAGTCTTGACGAGACGATTTATATGAAGCAACCAGAAGGATTCATTGCTAAGGGGCGAGATCATCTAGTGTGCAAGCTTAATCGATCCATTTATGGATTGAAACAAGCCTCGAGATCGTGGAACCTGCGGTTTGACGAAGTGGTCCAATCCTTTGGATTCAGTCAAAGCATGGACGAATCGTGTGTGTATTGGAAACGTGATGGAAAGAAGGTGGTGTTTCTCGTGCTTTATGTAGACGACATTCTTCTCATTGGCAACAGTGTGAAAATGTTATCAGACATAAAGGGATGGTTGTCTAGACAATTCGATATGAAAGATTTGGGAGAAGTCGGACATGTTCTAGGGATCAAGGTTATAAGGGATCGCCGGAATAGAACATTGTACCTATCCCAGCAATCTTACATAGACACGATTCTGGCTCGTTTTAACATGCAAGATTCCAAGAAGGGTGAACTACCCTTCAGTAAAGGAACTTATCTTTCTAAGGAGATGTGTCCTCGGACACAGAAGGAGAAAGATGAGATGAAAGCAGTTCCCTACGCTTCGGCTGTGGGAAGCTTAATGTATGCAATGTTATGTACGAGGCCTGATATCTGCTATGCAGTTGGCGTAGTAGCGAGATATCAGAGTAACCCTGGAAAGGCTCATTGGACTGCCGTAAAGAGCATTTTCAAGTATTTGCGAAATACTAAGGATTATGTTCTAAGTTACGGGGCAGACAATCTGATTCCTTTGGGTTATACGGATTCGGATTTCCAAGCTGATAAGGACCGGCGAAAGTCGACATCAGGCTATGTGTACACTATGGGAGGTGGAGCCGTATCATGGAGGAGTGTTAAGCAAAAGTGCATTTCAGACTCTACCATGGAAGCTGAATACGTTGCAGCCTCAGAGGCAGCGAAAGAGTCAGTTTGGTTCCTTAATTTCCTCCAGGACTTAGATGTGATTCCAAGTTTGCCCAAGGCTATGACAATTTATTGTGATAATAGCGGTGCAGTGGCAAACAGTAAGGAACCACGGTCCCATAGTGCTATGAAACACATAGAGCGCAAGTACCACTTGATTCGAGACATCGTCAAGAGGGGCGATGCGATAGTCACCAAGATAGCTTCGGAGGACAACCTAGCGGACCCTTTCACCAAGATACTTCCTAAGGAAGTATATTTCAAGCACTTGGAGGGTTTGGGAGTCAGAAGTTTGGAGGATAAGACTAGACCTTAGTATAAGTGGGAGATTGATGGAGTAGTATACTTAATGTCTAGATTTGAGTATTCTGAACTCTGTATGCACTTTCATTTACCTATTAATTACAGACATTCATTTGCTTTTAATTATTGTTAATTAAATACATGCAAATTATAGTCCTGGATTTTATAAGTTGTAGTTAGTATGGTGTTGCATGGGCACACAGAAGATCATACTATCGGTTACTCGTATTTAATCGAACAGTTGCTCACGACCTAGATGGACACGGACCAATCCATCGGTATAGTCGTTGTGTGAGAGAGAAAATAATTTATCTTAATTATTTTATCACACTTGTACACTTGGTGTATTGAGCGGATCGATTGAGACTCATCAATTAGGATTGCTCGGCGATAATTGATTTGAGACTCGGAGTATTTTATTCTTAATCCCTGAAACAATTGCGGGTGTGTATATTTAATATAAGTGACTTTGATTTACCAAAGGAATTAACCGATTTAATTATTGGGTTAATTACCGGTTAAGTTGGGTCACTATATTTTATATATGGCATGCCGTGAATTCTTGAAGGGGCAGTGTATCCCGTAAGGGTTGATAATATCCCCGAGATGAGCTCATAAGGATTTATTATGTAAACCTCGCGAGTGGATTTAATTCCGCATAATAAATAAGGTTGAGTGGTACTATTCTCGGATATAAGAGATGAATAAATTTATTAAGCAATAAATAAATTTTATTCATGGATATTTAAATCTTAAATACGCGGAATAAATAATACTAAGATGGAGAAATATTATTTGGTATAATATGGAATAATATTGGGAGTGCAATTTTATTTATATAGTGGAAAATAAATAAAATTAATATTGATAAGAATTAATGGATTTGGGTTGGACCCAATTTAATTTTCAATATTGAAGCCCAATATTTATTCTCCTTTTGATCCCCTTCGTAGCCTATAAAAGCACTACATGGTCTTCACTTTTACTAACCTAAGTTACGCCAACAATAAAGTTTTGAGAGTGAAGAGGATCCATAAGTTCGATAGCTCGTCGCCCACCCGACGTTCGAACGGAGTGCAAGGAATACGCGGGAAGATCACGAGGTCATCGATTTCGTTTCTCCGAACAACGAATCGTAGGTACAATTCTCAACTAACTTGTTAATTGTTCGATTTGTTTTATCGAGAATACCGTAGGACGAAGATCCGAGGATCGAAGCCCGGAATAGACGGACGAACGCGCGGTGGTGGCGAAGCCACCGGACCGCGGCGTACGCCCGCTAGGGTTTCGGCGTAGGGCGATGGGGGCCGAACCCTCGGTTCGACCGAGGGTGTGCGATCGACCACGAGGGTCGATCGCTGGGCACGGGCTGGTGCCGTGCCCTACCCCGCCGTGAAGGCGGGGGCCTCCTGGTGGTGGCGGGTCGCCGGACCCGCCGCGGGGGGGCTGTCGAACAACCCCACCCCGATCGATCGCCGGCGTGCGATCGATCATCTCGATCGTATGAACCCCGGCTCGCGGGGGTTCGGGTGGGGGCGGGCTGTGCGTCTTCGGATGCATGGTCTCCAAAGCCCGGACTCCGGCGGATGAGTCGGCGTTCGTATGATCTCCGGCGAAGGGTTCGTTCGGGTTATCGGTTCCGCAATTTTGATGACCCGGGATATCGAATTCCAACAATATTTGTACTCCTCTGCAGTTAGGACAATGTTCAAGTTTATTTTCCAATACATACAATCAGGTTCAGTAAGTTTGTTGACTTTTAATGGGAATAATACCATATAAAACAAACAATGAGTTTAATTCGATATCATTTCCCTCAAGTGATATCATTAAACTACCAATCATTTCCAAAATCCCATCAGACATAGCAAGCCACGTTCTTGTGGACGTTTACCAGTCCCAATGATTTTATGATTGGATTTCACTTCGAACGTACATCATTATAGCAGTGACTCCGATGGGGAGGATACTATAAAGCATACCTAAGTGTATACCATTTCTCAGTACTAAGTCCACCGCTCGGGAACTACATGTCCACCGCAAGCCACGTTCTTGTGGACATTTACGTTGACATGCGGTCCTCCACGACTTTCTATAACTGTCGAGCCTCAATTAATCCCAAAGTTCCGTTTCCATTTAGCAAGCCACGTTCTTGTGGACGTTTACTAAAACAAACAACTTTATTAATTGAATCTCACTTATTTAAATGTCATAGAGTCTTAATTAACCCAAAGTACCGTTTCCATTTAGCAAGCCACGATAGTGTGGACGTTTACTAAAACAAACAACTTTGTTAATTGACTCCTACATTTATTAAATTTCACAATTTTATTAATCAAAGCTTGATATCTCGTAAGTGAAACTCGAAGTTTCTAACCAGCGATCAATCATGCAATTGAGCCCTATCTCTCACAAAGTGAGGGAGCCAATCAGACAATCGATCTAGTCATCGAATGACTCGAATGTCTCTAATCTGTGTCATCGACATAACCAAGCGCTTTGGCTCCATTCCACTCCCCGTGGTGAGAATGAGTCGAGTTGAAATTAGTCTTTGAATGACAGATTAGGCATTGCTTTTGAGAAATATAATTGTTCAATTTTATAAGTGGATTTTAAATTCGAATTTTGATCCAGTGATATCCGTGTGTCGACTTTATCCGATAGGGAGGATGACACTAAAGCCAACTCGTAAGTGACAAACATCACTATCAAAACAGAGAATGGAGACCGCGGGATTGTTTCCAATCCCTCTCCCACTTAGTATTTTACGAAGGGGATAACATGCATAATAAAAGCACGTAAACACACAAAAAAAGCATTTAACGTGGCCCCGATTATTATGGCCTTTAAATATCTTCCATGCACGTCTTCTCGGATCTTCGTCTCGTTGCTCGTCTCGGTCTCGATCCACCACCGACTCGTCTAAGTGCCAAGAGACGAACCCCTCCCACTGGAGTATCGTCCCAGGCCTCGACAATCGTTCCGTGGTGTCCGTCGAACCCCCGAAGCATCGCTGCCAAGCCTAGGGCAGCGGGCGCTGCCCTATATCCAGCGCTCGCTGGAGAAGCTCCGGGCAGCGGGCGCTGTTTGTGCACAGATTGCTGCGGGTTCGACTTCTCGACCCTCGTTCGTCCGGCCTTCGATCTTCTCTTGATTCACCAAGTAGCAGCAACATTACATAAGTAAGCTAACTACTTCCGGCATCGATCCTATACAGATTGATCGATCCTATACACCCGGATAAAACGAAAAAACGAAAAAGTAAAACCTAAACGACTCAACCCGTCGTTTTAACTATTACATTCAAGCAACGTTATAAAACAAAGATCTCGACAACCCCGAGAGTTTAACAAACCAAATCATACAACACAATAACAATGGCCATAATAATCGGGTTCGAACCTGCAAAACAAATCTCGCAAAAATACAACGAACGACAAAACCGGCTCTGATACCAATTGTTGGAAATCGACTACCCGGGACGTGTCCGTTCGATCACTCGAACATCCGAGCACGCCCAGTCGACCTCATATGACAGCTCTACGCTGACGACGAAGCCCCGCAACCGATTCACGCCCAGCCGCCGCGCACGAGGCGCAACCGCGCGAACCGGATGCTGTCTGATGCAGCCAGCGGGCGGTGCCCCGCCACCAGCAGTCGCTAGAGAGGCCCTTGGCAGCGAGCGCTGCCTGGCTTCCAGCGGGCGCTGCTCGTGACGAACAGCAGCGCGCTGCTGCTGTTCCGGGCTCGTTTCTGGTCCGTTTTTCCTCTTCCGACCACCGATCCGGAGGTCCTTGACCCCCCAGTAGTCGAGGAACACATACTGTTGGAGTTGTGTACTTAATGTCTAGATTTAAGTAACGGTAAACTCCCGGTCATAGCATTTAATCTATTAAATTAATAAACAATTGTTTGCTTTTAATTATTATTAATTAAATATATGCAAATCATAGTCCTAGATTTTATACGTTGTAGTTAGTATGGTGTGTCGGGCCCACACAGAAGATCATACTATCGGTTACTCGTATTTAATCAAACAAAGGCTCACGACCTAGATGGACCCGGACCAATCCATCGGTATAGTCGTTGTGTGAGAGAGAAAATAATTTGTCTTAATTATTTTATCACACTTGTACACTTGGTGTATTGAGCGGATCGTTGAGATTCATCGATTAGGATTGCCGGCGATAATCGATTCGAGTCTCAGTGTATTTTATTCTTAATCCCCGATATTATTGCGGGTGTGTATATTTAATATAAGTGACTTTGATTTACCAAAGGAATTAACCGATTTAATTAATGGGTTAATTACCGGTTAAGTTGGGTCACTATATTTCATATATGGCATGCCGTGAATGATTGACCGGACAGTGTATCCCGGAAGGGTTGATAATATCCCCGAGATGAGTTCATAAGGAATTATTGTGTAAACCTCATGAGTGGATTCGTTCCGCACAATAATTAAGGTTGAATGGTACTAGTCTCGGATTAAAGAGATGAATAAATTAATTAGCAATTAATTAATTTTATTCATGGATATTTAAATCTTAAATACACGGAATAAATAATACTACCGGAGAAATATTATTTGATATAATATGGTTTAATATTGGGAGTGCAATTAATTTATATAGTGGAAAATAAATTAATTAATATTGATAAGGATTAATGGACTTGAGCAGTGGGCTCAATTTAATCTTCAATATTGGAAGCCCAATATTCCACCTCCTTTAGATCCCCTACGTAGCCTATAAAAGCACTACATGACCTTCAAAAATAATAAGACAAGATTATCATACTTGATATTCTAGAGAGTTGAAGGAGATCCATAGGAGTTCGATAGATCGTCGCCCACCCGACGTTCGAACGGAGTGCAAGGAATACGTGGGAAGATTCAAAGGTCTTCAATTGATTTCGTTTCTCCGCACAACGAATCAAAGGTATGATCATAAAAATCCTTGTGTGATTTTATGTTCAATTAAATTGTGATACATGCATGAACACACGATCCGGAAAAACAACAAAACCGGGGACGGGGATAGACCGAGCGGTGATGGTCGAAGACCACCGGACCGCCGGCGGTCTAGGGATCCCCGCCGGGATCGAGAGCAACCCTCGGCTGGGAGCCGAGGGGGTGGCGGTCGAGCCTAGGGCTTCGACCGCCGGCAGCGACCACGCGAGGGGAGCCCCGGCTGGACGCCGGGGCGAGCGATCGACCCTAGGTCGATCGCTGGGGGCTGCCGCGGCTTCACGCGCGCGGCTGGGCGCTCCCTCCCCGGTCGGTGGTGGCGGTGAGTCGCCGGACTCACCGCCGGGGGCCCACTCCCCACGCGATCATCATCGATCGCGAACCCCGCGATGGGGTTCGGCTAGGGTTTAGCCGCGGGTTCATCCCGCGGCGATACTCTTGTCGAGCCCGGTTCTTCGTGTCGTTCGTGATCGGTTTCCGGCGATGGGATTTCGGTCGGGGTTATCGGTTCGGCAATTTTTTATACCCCGGGATATCGATTTCCAGCAATTGGTATCAGAGCGTTTGGTTTCGTGTTCATGTATGTGTTCAATTGTGTTCTACCTTGCAGGGATTCCGACTATCATGGTTTAAATTAATTGTTAATTATTCGTTTAATTAATTGCTATTTAATTTTGCCATGATTATTCGTTATTAAACTCTCGGACATGTCGAGATTCGTTTTGTGTGGATGAATGCTTGTAATAGTAAAAATTAGGGGGTTGACCGAATTTAGATTTATTATTATTGTTCTATGTTTTCCGGAAAGTGTATAGGGTCGATTTCATGTATAGAATCGATACCGGAATTGTAAATTTATTTCCTGTAATTTATTTACGTTGGATCGATGCCGAGACGACCGCCGGAGAACTCGTGTGACGAAGAAGACGGAGAGGACGAAAACCGGGGGGTCGATCAACCCCATGATCGACCCCATGACCGAAGCCATGGGGAGGGGTCGATCGCCCCTCGGCTGGGGCTGCCGCCGGCGGTGGTGGTGGCCGGCCGGCTGGGGCGGCGGCGGCGGGGCCCTCCCGGTGATGGTGGTCGGCGGTGGGGGTGGTGTGGGGATCCTCAACCCATGCTACTCCTACCAAAGATTCACTTTCCTAATTGATTCGGTTTTCCTAATTGAGTTTTCCTATTTTTGGGAATTCTCATTGATTAGGAAAAGAATTAATTGGAATTAATTTTATTTCCTTATTCTATTATGGAAGTCTTCTAGAGTATTCCAAGTTCCTTATTGATTTATTTCCTAATTGATTATTCCTATTTTATGGGAATTTTCATAGTAATGGAAATTAATTAATCTTGGAAAGTAGAAGAGTCCTAATTTATTTTATTTCCTTATTCTATTATAGAAGTCTTCTAGAATATTCCAAGTTGGACTTTGATAGATTATTCTAGAGATTTAATAGAATTAGATAGGAAAATAAATAAATAAAAATATTAATAATATTTAATTTTATTTTTGATTTATTCGATTGACTTAATTTTCGAATTGAGTATCTTTTGGATCTATTAAAAATAAATAGATTTAAATATTGGAATTAATATTCTCGTCACATGGAGCATTCAAGAACGAAGACTAAAGACTAGAAGACGCATACGGAGATGGAATAAAGCCATGATAGTCGGAAAAATAATTTTTCTAGCATTATTTTGACTATGTGATATGTGCTTTATTGCTTGTATGCATGCTTATGTGTTTAATTATGCATTAGATAGCGTATCCCTTTGTTATAAAAAGCTAAGTGGGAGCGGGGATGGAAACATTCCCATGGTCTCCATTACTGTTCTCTTGGTGACATTTATGAGCTTTCGAAGTTCATATAGATATGTCATTGGAGGAGAATTCTTGTAATTCCTTTTACAAGAAACATTGATTAAGTTTATCAAACAATGCGTAATTTGTCTTTCTGAAACTGACTTCAAGTCGACTCATTCTCACCCCGGGGAGTGGAATGGAGCCAAAGCCACTTGGTCATGTGGATGACACAAATTAGAGACATTCGTACCATTCTTTTGAAGATGGATCGTTTGTCTGCTCGGCTCCCTCATCTAATGAGAGATAGGGTTGTTCGCATGGTGAATCACTGGTTAGAAACTTCGAGTTTCACTTATGATTCTCCGCGTCTTGATTTACAAAATCGAATGCTTCAAGTAACTGGATGTCAATTGTAAAATTCTTTTGGTGTAGTAAACGTCCACACTATCGTGGCTTGCTGCATTGAATGGGATTTTGGAACGATTGATGTAGACAGTTATAGAAGGGAGTGAAGGAAACGTACGTTAACGTAAACGTCCACACTATCGTGGCTTGCGGTGATATACGAGTCCCAAACAATCTTCTTAGATACTGAGTAATGGTTTACACTTAGGTACGCTCTATAGTATTCTTCCCATCGAAGTAACGCTATAGTGATGTATGACCGAAGCAAATCTAATTGCTAAATCATTTGGATGGGTAAACGTCCACACTATCGTGGCTTGCCTTATCTGATAGGATTTTAGATGTGATTAGTGATTTAATGATATTATTTGAGGGAGATAATATCGGATATTAAATTGATTGTTTGTTTAAATGTGCTTATAGGTTTAGAGAATAGCTATGAACCCACTTTCTATGATACTCAAGGAGCATAAGCTCACTGGCCCCAACTATATTGATTGGAAGAGAAATTTAGACATTATCCTGACTTCGGAGGAGTACAAGTTTGTACTCCATGAAGTGTGCCCTGCTGAGCCCACGGCTGCCTCAACTGATGAGGAAAAACTGGCATATCGGAAGTGGAAAAAGGCTGATGAAATGGCTAGGTGTTATATTTTGGCTTCCATGTCAAATGTACTCCAAACCCAACATGAGTCGATGGACACTGCCTATGATATGATGTTTAACCTCAAGGAGATGTTTGGGGAGCAAGATCGTGCGGCAAGGCAAGAAGTCATGAGAGTCCTCATGACAACTACTCAGTCTGAAGGAACGCCCGTAGGGGAGCACGTTCTTAAGATGATGGGTCTGTTGAATGAGCTTGAGATCCTAGGAGCTCAAATTGATGCTGAGACGCAAGTCGAAATCATACTCCAGTCTCTGACCCCTAGTTTTGAGCAGTTTCGCATGAGCTATAATATGGGTAAACTATCTTATTCTCTTGCACAACTCCTGACTGAACTAAAGGCGGCAGAGGGGATCTACAAGAAGGGCAAGTCTCAAGCGCTTGTAGCTACCAAGTCCAAAGGCTTGAATCCTGTCGGAGGTAGGGGCAAGAGGAGGAAGCAAGCCTGGAAACCCAGTGGTGTCAAGAAGACTGTACCACGAGTGGGGGCTGCAAAGCCAAGGGGCAAGTGCTTCCGATGCAACAAGTCTGGACACTGGAAGTCTGAATGTCCTCTCAGAGGGGTTCCAGAAAACCCGACGACTTAGATAAGGAGAGTTCGAGTCTACACGGGCAAAAGCTGTGGGGGAAGCAGCTGTTGCGGTGGAAGACATTTATCTGCTTTAGTAGTTAAATAGGATTTCATTTCAAGATTATTGCGTTATGTACCCTTTTAGAAAGAACGTTTAGTTCTGGATTTCTATTAATGGATATTTTATTTCTTTAATCATTTGATGATTTTGATAAGAAATAATGGCATTATCTATTATGGTACATTAGATAGCAATATATGAATGATAGATCCTAAGTCTGCCACGATGCAACAAACCGTTCTATAACTTGTTTTACTTGATTAGATATTTCTTCATTAAATCATTATACTTGTGAATTCTTATACTTAGTAGTATTTTCAAATAAGATTCAAATGGTCGAAATTGATTTGATCAATTATAGTTGAAGGAATGGACCTTCCGACCTAAGGATTGAATTTGGAGGATAATACATCTAAACAAACCTTTTGGTAAAGGATAGAATTCGGACAAGTATTAAGAATGATCAATGATATGTGTAAGGTGCGAGTAGTTTATTTAAGAATGCTCGAAGATGGATTAGAATGCTTGATGTGCCATAAAAGCGAAGTGTTTTAGTCACTAAGCAATTACGGGGAACCTTCAAAGTATATCCATTGGAAGCCTGCGACTTAGTCGCGGAGGCTACCACGTAACACAATCAAAGATTGAGATTAAGTCTCAAATGACTACACCATACACTTACGTGTAGAGATGGTGAGTCAATAAGAAATAGAATTCTAATAGTAAAAGGAGAAGTTGTTCGGAACTACCTATGTTCTATGGATATTCCTAGAGACAACGGCATATTCAATATGGTTGTAGGATATCCTAGATGAACAAAGTGATGTGTGTTCTATAGTACTATGAACCAGAAGGACGTGTAACACCCGGTTCTTAGAGAAAGACTATTAGAAGAACCACAAAGCCCGAACTGATGCAGTACCTTGGAATGAGAAAAAGGACAAAGACTAGGAACCAGCCAAACCGAGTAGAGGTACACCACATACTGCACCTACTGTTATTACTATTATACACCGGGACGCCATTACAGTGGGAGGTTGTTCATAAGACTAGAAGAGTTTTAACTCTGGATCTGGTAATGATGAAATCGATCCCTAGCTCTGCACAAAGGCAGTACTAGATCTAAATGTGCCTGCTTAGGAAACAATAAAGATTATTGTTAAGAGGCAAGATCATTTAGAATACAAGCTTAGTAAATCCATTATGGATTGAAACAAAGCTATGAGTCGTGGAACTTGCGAATTGATGGGATAATCCATTGATGGATTCATCAAAAGGCATAGACGAAAGGTGTATTGAAGACGTAATGGAAACAAGGTGGTGTTTCTCGGAGATTTTATGTAGATAACATTTTATCATTGGCAACAATGTAAAAAATGTTGTCAGACATAAAATAATGGTTGTCTAAATAAATCGAGATATAAGATTGAGTAGAAGTTAGAGCATGTTCTTAAGATCGTTCGTTCTAACGATAAGAACATTGTACTTCTCCTAGATACCTTATATGATTATGGTTTGTTTTAAACATGCATACTTCTGAGAAAGGTTATTGCCTTTCAGAGACAGAATATACATCTATCTAAAGGATATGTGTTTCGAACACATGAAGGAGATAGATGAAGACAAAGCAGTTTCCTACACTTTATGTGTGGAAATCCTTATAGATGCAATGTTGTAAAAAGACAACCTGATATCAACTATGCCGTTTGCGTAGTGGGAGGATATCAAAGTAATCTGGATAAGGGATGTTCGAATGCTGTAAGAGTACTTTCATAGTACTGGCTTACGGAGCAAGACGAAATCTTCTTAGATTACAGTTTCTCAGATCCAAAAATCAAAGAAGGACTAGTGTAAGTCGATATCAGGCTATGTGTTCACTTTTAGAAAGAGGTGGAACCATGAAATGAAAGAATGATAAGCAGACGCTTCTCAGACTCTCTCATAACCGAATAGCAGCCTCAGAGGCAGCGGAAGTTTTGGTTAGGTTCCGGGATAACCTCTTGACTTGGATATGACTCTTAGTTTACCAAAGGCTATTGGATAGCGGTGCACGGTGAACTGGAAGAGGTCATAAGTCAAAAGTGATGATAACACATAGAGCAAGTACCACCTGATACGAGTCATCGTCGAGGGAGACGACGTAGTAGTCACCAAGATAACTTCAGAGCGGCAACCTAGATTGCTCACTCACATAGTACTTCTCGGAAGTACACTTTAAAGCACGTGATGAGTATGGGAACCGGGAGTTTGGAGGAAATGACTAGACCTTAGTACAAGTGGGAGATTGTTGGAGTTGTGTACTTAATGTCTAGATTTAAGTAACGGTAAACTCCCGATCATAGCATTTAATCTATTAAATTAATAAACAATTGTTTGCTTTTAATTATTATTAATTAAATATATGCAAATCATAGTCCTAGATTTTATACGTTGTAGTTAGTATGGTGTGTCGGGCCCACATAGAAGATCATACTATCGGTTACTCGTATTTAATCAAACAGTGACTCACGACCTAGATGGACCCGGACCAATCCATCGGTATAGTCGTTGTGTGAGAGAGAAAATAATTTGTCTTAATTATTTTATCACACTTGTACACTTGGTGTATTGAGCGGATCGTTGAGATTCATCGATTAGGATTGCTGGCGATAATCGATTCGAGTCTCAGTGTATTTTATTCTTAATCCCCGATATTATTGCGGGTGTGTATATTTAATATAAGTGACTTTGATTTACCAAAGGAATTAACCGATTTAATTGTTGGGTTAATTACCGGTTAAGTTGGGTCACTATATTTCATATATGACATGCCGTGAATGATTGACCGGACAGTGTATCCCGGAAGGGTTGATAATATCCCCGAGATGAGTTCATAAGGAATTATTGTGTAAACGTCATGAGTGGATTCGTTCCGCACAATAATTAAGGTTGAATGGTACTAGTCTCGGATTAAAGAGATGAATAAATTAATTAGCAATAAATTAATTTTATTCATGGATATTTAAATCTTAAATACACGGAATAAATAATACTACCGGAGAAATATTATTTGATATAATATGGTTTAATATTGGGAGTGCAATTAATTTATATAGTGGAAAATAAATTAATTAATATTGATTAGGATTAATGGACTTGAGCAGTGGGCTAAATTTAATCTTCAATATTGGAAGCCCAATATTCCACCTCCTTTAGATCCCCTACGTAACCTATAAAAGCACTACATGGCCTTCAAAAATAATAAGACAAGATTATCATACTTGATATTCTAGAGAGTTGAAGGAGATCCATAGGAGTTCGATAGATCGTCGCCCACCCGACGTTCGAACGGAGTGCAATGAATACGTGGGAAGATTCAAAGGTCTTCAATTGATTTCGTTTTCTCCGCACAACGAATCAAAGGTATGATCATAAAACTCCTTGTGTGATTTTATGTTCAATTAAATTGTGATACATGCATGAACACACGATCCGGAAAAACAACGAAACCGGGGACGGGGATAGACCGAGCGGTGATGGTCGAAGACCACCGGACCGCCGGCGGTCTAGGGATCCCCGCCGGGATCGAGAGCAACCCTCGGCTGGGAGCCGAGGGGGTGGCGGTCGAGCCTAGGGCTTCGACCGCCGGCAGCGACCACGCGAGGGGAGCCCCGGCTGGACGCCGGGGCGAGCGATCGACCCTAGGTCGATCGCTGGGGGCTGCCACGGCTGCGCGCCGCGGCTGGGCGCTCCCTCCCCGAGCGGTGGTGGCGGTGAGTCGCCGGACTCACCGCCGGGGGCTGCTAGGCAGCCCCACGCGATCATCATCGATCGCGAACCCCGCGATGGGGTTCGGCTAGGGTTTAGCCGCGGGTTCATCCCGCGGCGATACTCTTGTCGAGCCCGGTTCTTCGTGTCGTTCGTGATCGGTTTCCGGCGATGGGATTTCGGTCGGGGTTATCGATTCCGCAATTTTTGATACCCCGGGATATCGATTTCCAGCACATACCACGACTCCCGAAATCCGATCGTTCGTCCGATGTATTTTTAACGAAATCAGAGATCGAAAATTGCGGAATTAGGTTCGATCTCATACCTTTGTCGCGTGATTCGGAGGATCCGAATTGTTGAGACCTTAGACGTTTCTAGCGTATGCCTCTTCCCCGATTCCAGCCGTTGTGTAGGCAACGATCTGCTGGATTCTCCTTGTCTGCTCTCTCCTCCACTACCAGCGTAATATTTCTTTTTCTCTCTGAGAGAAAAATATTAGCGCAAGCTTTATTAATTTTTACAGAAAAAAAATATAATTGCGCTAACGCTATTAATTTTCTCTGCAAAAATAAATGCGGCGTTCTGTAGGTTTAGGAGAGGGCAAGGGGGGGTATTTATAAAGTTACACTAGGGACCTCTTAGGTAAATTAATTAGGGGCTAAAATGAAATATTAATTAACTTGGAATACTTAAAAGCAATTCCTTAATTGAATTCCCGAAATTAATATAATATTATATATCAACAATAATATTTCCGCCGAATTACATATACGACTTTCCCCGTGTTTAAGATTTCGAATGTCCACAAATTAATTTCTATTACTAATAATTAAATTAATTCGTTTCTTATTATCCGAGACTAGTACCACTCATCCTTATTATCATGTGGAACAAATCCACCTGCAGGGTTTACATGATAAACTTTATGAGCTCATCTCGGGGACATCATCAACTCGATAAACGGGACACGGTTTCCTGTCTATAATCTATAGCATGTCGTGTGTAC
The DNA here is from genome assembly GCA_954870475.1 of Euphrasia confusa. Lineage (NCBI taxonomy): Eukaryota > Viridiplantae > Streptophyta > Magnoliopsida > Lamiales > Orobanchaceae > Euphrasia > Euphrasia confusa. Next base: position 32,106,148 of record OX940950.1, read on the forward strand.
AATTCCGATTCCCAATTTACCGAGAATATTGACTAATCAATTAGTCTCACTCACTAGTAAGTCAAAGAACCGAGAACTGGACACACGCACCTATAATTATATAGGGATTAGGAATTCGTATATCCGTAATATCTGAGGTCTAGTTCGATTACTGCGATTAGTATAAATCGAACGCCCTCCCGTGGTCCTGCTCAATACACCAAGTGTACGAGTGTGACATGATAGTCAAGACCGACTATCTACCAGTCACACTACGACGTACCGATGGATTGTCCCTGTCCATCTAAGTCGTGAGCTACTGTTCGATAGTATACGAGTAATCGACAGTATGATCTTCCGCGTGTCTCCTCACGCCATACTTTCTACAACGTATACATCAAGGACTATTGCATTAAATGCAATCATGCTTAAATCATATCTCGAATTAAGGTATAGATAAGGAGTTCCGTATTTGCACTAAACTAGACATTTAGAATACAACTCCATCAGATGACACTAAAGCCAACTCGTAAGTCAATACACATCACTATCAAAACAGAGAATGGAGACCGCGGGATTGTTTCCAATCCCTCTCCCACTTAGTATTTTACGATAAGGGATAACATGCATAAATAATTAAGCATAATAATAAGCACGTAAACACACAAAAAGCATTTAACGTAGCCCCGATTATTATGGCCTTAAAAATTCTCCAATGCACGTCTCTTGGAACTTCATCTCGTTGATCGTCTCGATCTCGATCCACCACCGACTCGCTCGAGTGCCAAGAGACGAAATCCTCCCACTGGAGTCTCGTCTCGAGCCTCATTGAGTCGTCCGTGGGGTAGAACGAACCCCAGCCCCGCTGCTGCCCGTCACGAAAAACGGGGTGTGTTCGATGGCAGCCCGTTGCTGGTTCGCCCTTCTCGACTCTCGTTTCTCCGGGTTTCGATCTCGTCTCGATCCACCAAAAATAGTAAGAAAAAATACAAGAACAAACTTACTAAATCCGGCATCGATCCTATACAAGGTTATCGACCCTATACATGCCCGGAAACAACGAAAAATAATAAAAAATAATAAATAAATAAACCTAACGACTCAACCCGTCGTTTTTATCTATTACAAACAAGCAACGTTTCCAAAATAAAACAATCTCGACAAGCCCGAGAGTTTAATCAAACCACATACATACAACTCAAAATATCACAAGTAAATTGACCATAATAATTGGGTTCAACCTGCAAGGTAACATGCGCAAAACTACAACAAACCGATAAATCGACTCTGATACCAATTGTTGGAAATCGATTACCCGGGACGAGTCCGTTCGACCGATCGAACATCCAGACACGCCCAGTCGACCCCCAACATCACTACTGTGCTCACGACAAGGCTCCAGACCCGATTCACGCCCAGCCATCACGCCCGAGGCATGACCGCGCGAATCCGAGGGCTTCTGCCCTGTCGGTCGCCCGACAACTCGAGGTTGTCGCATGACAGGGCAGTGTTGGCCGACAAGAATAGGTGTCGGCCGACAGAGTCGCGATTACAGCAGCGCGATGCTGCTGTTCGGGCTATTCCGACGCGTTTTTCTCGATCCGGCCGCCGTAGCGGAGGTTAGAGACCTCCTAGCAGTCCGAGAATAACGAATCCAAGCCACGAAAACCAATCGTTGGTTCGTTGTATGATTAACGCAAAATAGAGATCGAAAATTGCGGAAAAAGAATTCGATCTCATACCTTCTCGGTAGATTGTTGAGACCTTAGAGATTGCTAGCGTATGTCTTAGCCCCGTCTCCAGTCGTTGAGTGGGCAAAGGTCCGCTGGAGTTCACCTCTTCTGCTATCTCTTCCAAACCACCGTAAGATTAATTATTCTCTGTGTGAGAATAATAATTGCGTTAACTTATTTATTTTAACAGTGAAAGAAATAATAGCGCAAGACTTTTATTTTCTCTGCTGAAATAATAGTTACGGCGTTCTGTAGGTTTAGAGAGTGCGAGGGGGGGGGGGGGGGGGGTTATAAGCTACGCTAGGGACCTCTTAGGTAAATTAATTTAGGGCTAAATTGAAATATTAATTCACTTGGAATCCTTTAAAGAAAACCTTAATTAATTTCAATTTTAATTATTATTAACTCCACTAAAAAATAATAATTGAATTCCCGAAATTAATTTAATATTATTTCAAAAATAATAATTCCGCCGAATTACATATATGATATTCCCCGTGTTTAAGATATCGCATGTCCACGAATTAACTTTAATTACTAAAAATTAAATTAATTCATTTCTTATTATCCGAGACTAGTACCACTCATCCTTATTATCATGCGGAGTAAATCCACCTGCAGGGTTTACATGATAAACTTTATGAGATCATCTCGGGGATATCATCAACCCAATAAATGGGACACGGTTTCCTGTCTATAATCTATAGCATGCCGTGTGTATAATTCTGATTCCCAATTTACCGAGAATATTGACTAATCAATAGTCTCACTCATTAGTAAGTCAAAGACCCGAGAATTGGACATACGCTCCTATAATTATATAGGGATTAAGAATTCATATATCTGTAATATCTGAGGTCTAGTTCGATTACTGCGACTAGTATAAATCGAACGCCCTCTTGTGGTCCTGCTCAATACACCAAGTGTACGAGTGTACATTATAGTCAAGATCGACTATCTGCCAGTCACACTACGACGTACAGATGGATTGTCCCTGTCCATCTAAGTCGTGAGCTACTGTTCGATGGTATACGAGTAACCGATAGTATGATCTTCCGCGTGTCTCCTCACGGCATACTATCTACAACGTATACATCTAGGACTATAGCATAGAGTAGGTAAAACAAAATGCAGACTGTTTGATTAATAGATAATAAAACACAGATAAGGAGTTCTATATTGTCACTAAACTAGACATTTAGAATATAACTCCATCACACATAGTGTGTGATGAGTTTATCTCTTATTCTAAGGCTATTAGGTGTTTCGAGAAGGAGAATTGGCTTCTAGCTATGCAAGAAGAGCTTCAATCACTTGATAAGAATCATACTTGGAGTGTATTTTAGAGGTCTCCAAATAAAAGGGTAGTTGGATGTAAATGGATGTTAAAAAGATCGAGCAAGAAGGCTCTATATCAGGTACAAAGCTAAACTTGTTGCCAAGGGATTCACTTAGCAGGAGGGAGTTCACTTCAATGAGATTTTCTCACCTGTGGTGTAGCATTGTACAGTCAGGGTCTTGCTCTCCATTGTTGCTCAAATGGATCTTGAGATTCATTAAATTGATGTGAAAACAGCTTTCTTACACGGAGAGTTGGAGGAAAATGTTTACATGAGGTTACCTGAGAGATTAGAGGGGAGTTCTGACTCAAACAAGGTTTGTTTGTTGAAAAATTCCTTGTATGGTTTGAAACAAAGCCCGAGAGAGTGGTATAAGAGGTTTGATATCTACATGTTGGTGATTATCTTTGTGAGAAGTAAATTTGACTGATGTGTGTGTTGGGGATCGTGCATGTATACGCAGCGGAAAACAAAAATTTTATGAAAAACCGTTTTTCATTAATGTAAACATTTTACATTATATTTATTTTATTTTATTGAAAATCATATTTTCAATATTACATGCATTCATTGCTTTAATTCAAATCTATTAGAACAAATAATCCACCATTTAATTTAATTATCAAATAATTAAATATTTAATTCATGCATCCCATACTACATAAATTAAATCTAGCGCAATTAAATTTATCATATAAATTAATTACTTCTAGCGCAATTATATTAATCATATTAATATATTACACTAAACAATTAATTATGTAAACATGCGCACATAATTAACTTTCGTCAAATTGACAATTAACATAATTAGATTATTTAATTCTAATCAATTAGTTTATGTAAACATTCGCACGTAATTAATTTGCGTCAAATTGACAATTAACATAATCATATTATTTAATTCTAATCAACTTGAATTGACATAATCATATTATTTAATTATAATCAAGTTGAATTGTGCAATTAAATTAATCAAATTAATTAATTACACATATATAATTAATTACATGTGCACATAATCAGTTTGCGTCAAATTGACAATACAGATAATCATATTATTTAATTCGAATCAATTTGAATTTAATTGACATTTAAATTAATCACAATATTAATTTTTTTTCTTTATCAATTAAAAATCCCATTGCAAACATTAACAGTACATAGCGCAAACATATAACGCAAACAATTAAATCTGAATTTAATCTTAAGTACCTCAGGGATTCATCAGACGAAACTAGGTTCGTCGGAAGTCGCGCGCATGCGACGCGGGGACGGCACGGGTCGTGTGCGGGGAAGAGCCGAGCGAGTGGCGGGGCTCTCGGCTGGACTCGTGTGTCACGGCTGGAGCGCACGGGCGCGACTCGGGCTGTGCTCGGGCGTTCCTTCGGCGTCTCTCGTCTAATCAGGTTTCACCTCGTATAGGTAATCCAACTTACGTATTGCACTATAAATACGTAAGGGAGAATACGACGGAAAAAAAAAGAGCCGGAAAAACGGTGCCGGAATCGGATTCCGGCGAGGGGAGGTGGCTGCCGGCGGCGGCACTAGGCGGCTCCGGTTGTCGGCGGTCCTCCGAGGGAGGCGACCGAGGGGGCGGACGAGAGGGAGAGAGGAGAGGAGAGAAAGTGAGGCTAGGGTTTTGAGCTCTTTACTTGGTGTGTTTATTCTCATGCCTATGGAGCTCCTTTTATAGGTGAAGAAAGGAGCTTGTTGGGCTCAAACCCTAATGGATCGGATCCATTAACCCTAGTCGGCCCAATACATTAGTCTTTATTACGTTTCTCCAAAATTGACAATCAATTTCATCTCCAAAAAATATAACGATTATATTTTCTTTCTCGTTTTAATTTTCTCATCAATATAAGATAATAATAAAAATTTCCGATTTCACAAAATCGGAAAGCCCATTTCAGGGGTACTGCTAAATCAGGAAATTTCCCAAAATAGTAAGTGTACACCATCGTGTCCGTTTTCTTTAGCTCAGTATTATTTCCAACTCATAAGCACAATTATGAATCTCAGATTCAATCATATTGACCTCCGACTATATGTACTTAATTAACAGTTAATTAATACATGATCGTATTCAAGGATCGGTTTACACGAGAATGTGACCCTCAATGGTTCAGGTGTATAACTAGCCGTGGGCTCACAACATATTGTGATTCGAACAACATATTGTTCTTATTTCATACTCCCAAGAGTTTTAGATTAATAATCATATTATTTAATCTCCGAAAAGGTCGGTGCCCAACGAATCAGTGACGAGCGTCTTGTTGGAAATCGACTACCCGGGACGTGTCCGTTCGACTACTCGAACATCCGGACAAGACCAGTCGACCCCCGACGTACCCACTGTACTTAACACGAAGCCCTAGACCCGAAACACGCCCAGCCATTGCACCGAAAGTGCAACCGCGCGAAAACGGGGCATTCTGCCCTGCCAATGTCGCCCGACATTAAAAGCTTAAGGAAAAATGTCGCCCGACATTGTCGCGATTCCAGCAGCGGGTTTCGCCCGTTCTGGCTGTTCCGACGAGATTTTCTCGATCCGACTGCCACGCCGGAGATCAGAGACCTCCCAGCAGTCCGAGAACATCAAATCCAAGCCAAAGAACACGATCGGTGGTTCGTTGTATGATTACGTACGAGAAAGAAATCGAAACGATGCGGAATAAGGTTTTCGATTTCATACCTTTGAAGCGTGATTCGGAGAAGCCGAATAGGCGAACACCCTGAGATCTTCTAGTGTGTATCCTAGCCCTCGACGCCGGACGTTGTGTGGGCAACGATCCACCGGAGTCTTCTCTTCTTCTTCTCTCTCAAACCCTCTTTTTCACGTTTTTATTATCCTGTCTCCAGAAATATATTTGCGCTAGCAAATTAATTTCTACAGAAAAGAAAAACACTGTGCTAAACTAAATTAATTAAGCAGAGAAGAAAATAATTGCGCTAACAAAATAATTTTCTCCACAAAATTAATTATAGCGGCGTTTCGTAGGTTTAAGAGAAGAGAGAATGAGGGGTATATATAGGCCACACTAGGGACCTTAGGACAATTAATTAATTAAGCTAAATTGTAATTTAATTAAACCGGTGTCCTTAAAAGAAAACCTTTAATTAAATACAATTTTAATTATAATTAATTCCACTATAAAATTATAATTGAATTCCCAATTAATTAATCTATATTATTTTACCAATAATATTTCCGCCGAAATTACATATACGACTTTCCCCGTGTTTAAGATATCGAATGTCCACGAATTAATTTCAATTACTAATAATTAAATTAATTCGTTTCTTATTATCCGAGACTAGTACCACTCATCCTTATTATCATGTGGAACAAATCCACCTGCAGGGTTTACATGATAAACTTTATGAGCTCATCTCGGGGACATCATCAACCCGATAAACGGGACACGGTTTCCTGTCTATAATCTATAGCATGCCGTGCGTACAATTCCGATTCCCAATTTACCGAGAATCTCGACTAATCAATTAGTCTCACTCATTGGTAGATTAAAGAACCGAGAATTGGACACACGCACCTATAATTATATAGGGATTAGGAATTCGCATATCCGCAATATCTGAGGTCTAGTTCGATTACTGCGATTAGTATAAATCGAACGCCCTCCCGTGGTCCTGCTCAATACACCAAGTGTACGAGTGTAACATTATAGTCAAGACCGACTATCTACCAGTCAAACTACGACGTACCGATGGATTGTCCCTGTCCATCTAAGTCGTGAGCTACTGTTCGATAGTATACGAGTAACCGACAGTATGATCTTCCGCGTGTCTCCTCACGCCATACTGTCTACAACGTATACATCAAGGACTATTGCATTAAATGCAATCATGCTTGAATCATATCTTGAATTAAGGTATAGATAAGGAGTTCCGTATTTGCACTAAACTAGACATTTAGAATACAACTCCATCACGTCTAGCAGCCACGCTTCACTAATTCCCTAGATACAAATGAAGTGCCTGCAAGAACCTTGTAATATAGTTAGCGTACAGTACGATCCCTCCGATACATATGTCCCGATCAAACTAGAGATATTGGTTAATCGAGATCTCTTGTTGAGTTTGATAACTGTGCGTACGTTCTAGGTTTCGTAAAATCCAGTCGTGATTGATTCAGAGAAACACATTTCTCTAATCACCTCACTATTCAACTCTGGCCAGAGATTCCGGGACTACGAACCATCAGAACACACAGGACAGCCATGATCTATATCAAGCGATCAGATCCCCTACTACCATGCACAGACTTCACATCAGATTTCGAACTGCACGAACATTGTCTCCTTTTTCGACTTACTCCCTTTCCAGGGAATCAGAGACATGTCACGATACAGCTAGTCCTCTGATGAAGTCACGGTGATGTCTGGGTCTTAAGGATTAATTGTGTACAACTATATTATGGAATTCTCTACTCGATCAGTGATAACCACTTAGAGATTCCAGGGAGAGGGGGTTCAGTGAACTCATCAATAGTGAGCACCCACTCAAGTATGTCGATGTCCCAACACCGAGGCTCAAGATTAGCCCACATACACTAAGTGCTAGTCTCAAGGGGGAAAGGCCGGGTATCCTCGTTATTGGCGTAACCCATCGACTAGGAACAGAGTTTGACCAGTTACGTTGCGTTAACAGAATTATCTCTCGGTTTCCACAAAACCGAATTCATACAACGTGTGTAACCGTACAGGACTATATATATGATTCAACATTGGGAGTAGATATAGTATATGCCATTAATATATGTTTCATTAATTAACGAAATAAACCGTTATATAACGGAATACGATTAACCGCTCGGCCAACCGTTGGCTCGCCGGTCACCTATTCCAACAATCTCCCACTTGACCTAGAGCCAACTATCCATGAATCTTAGTCCCATCGACTCTCGATGTTTCTCGCGGACATATTCAGATAAAGGCCTGGTACAGGGATCTACAAAGTTATCTTCCGAAGTGACACTCTCGACTCAGACGTCACCTCTGTCATTGATCTCTTGGATCACATGATATTCTCTCAAGTACATGTTTGGACTTCTGATGAGATCTCGGTTCCTTAGCATTCGCTACAGGACACCGTATAATCACAGTACAAGTTACTTGATTATTTGTGTCCGGAATTATAAATAACATTTGGATAAAGTTCCGTGTCCAAAACTGTCTCTTTTACAGCTTTAGATGCTGCAACATATTCAGGTTCTCGTGGTAGAATCATTAGTCGTTTGCAGGAACCATTCCAGCATACGACACCACCTCTAAGCTCGAATATGAATCCCGATATCGACTTTTAGTCATCCACATCCGGTTGAAAACTAGAGTTCGTAAGTACCACTAAATTCAACTCGGACCTCCCATAGACTAAGAACAATTCCTTAATGCTTTTGATTGCTAGTGCTCAAGGATTTCGTCCTTCACGACTTCAAATAAGCCGGTCTTGGGTTCGACTGATATTCACTTGTGACACTCACAACATTTATAATATCACGTCTAGTACACAACATGCCAGACATAATGCTCCCTAGTGCGGAAATATATGTGTTGTCCATTTCATCTCCTCGAATTCCATCAACAATACAGTCACACGAATTACGAGAGATGAACCCCATGGGACATTGGCCAGAATTTCTTCAGGATTCTTCCATGCTAAACCATTTCAGAAACAGTTTCTATGTACAAGGATTGAGAAGATTTTGCATCCTTCTAGATCTAAATCTATAGTGACGTATCACAATACGTAGGATGCCTCTCCTCAAATCTTTTATTCGAGAAACGTGTGGATAACCGTGCTTTCGTTGACTGCAACATCACTCAATCATCCCTATGATTAGTATGTCATCAACGTAATACACTTAAATTTCACTGCGCTACCACCAACCTTCTTGAATACAAGGTACCTTCAAGTTTTATACCAAGTCAACGCTTTGACTATTGTATTTAAAACACATGTTCCATTTTAGGGGTGCTCGTTTCAATCCATAAATGGATCGCTGGAGTATGCAAACCTTTTGCTCCTTTCCAGAAAGTATGAAGCCTTCCGGCTGCGCTACAACTCTTCCATAATATCACATTCAAGGAAAGTAGACTTCATATCTATTTTCCATATCTCATAGTCGTACTATGCAGAAATGGCCAGCAAAATTGTAATGGACTTAAGCATAGCGACTGATGGAAATATTACCTCATAAACAACACATTGTCTTTGAGTAACTTCTTTCGCCATCATTCTTGCTTTAAAGGTCACACCTTTCTATATATATACTCTCACGTCATAATTAATAGATCAATATGCAGCCTTTGGGAACGATTCCCTTTGGTGGATCTACCAAGGTCAAACCTTGTTTGAGTACATACAGTCCATTATGAATTTCATGGCAATAAGCCAATGTCCCATATTCGTATCCAATACGAATCAGTTGAAGTTTATTGGATCATATCCATCGTCAACTTTATCTTGATCATTATCAAGTTGGTGTTGGAAATCGACTACCCGGGACGAGTCCGTTCGACTACTCGAACATCCGGACACGCCCAGTCGACCTCCAGCATCACTACTTCCATCACGACTAAGCCCCAGACCCGAAACACGCCCAGCCATCATGCCCGAGGCACAATCGCGCGTTTCCGAGGGCTTCTGCCCTGTCTGTCGCCCGACAGCTTAAGGCTGTCGCCCGACAGGGCATTGTCGGCCGACAAGAATATCTGTCGGCCGACAGCGTCGCGATTCCAGAATCGCGATGCTGCTGTTCGGGCTGCTCCGGCGCGATTTTCTCGATCCGACTGCTGTTCCGGCGATCGGAGAACGCCCAGCAGTCCGAGACTATCGAACCCAAGCCATCGAACACGGTCGGTGGTTCGTTGTATGATTACGTACGAGATCAAATCGAAACGATGCGGAATAAGGGTTTCGATTTCTTATACCTTTGTCGCATGATTCGGAGAAGCCGAATTGTTGAGACCACGAAGCCTTCCGGTGTATGTCTCTATCCCCGACGTTCAACCGTTGAGTGGGCAACGATCCGCTGAACCTTCCTCTTCTCCTTTCTCTCTTGAACCCACCGTAGGAATAATATCCTCTGTCCACCGTAGGAATAATATCCTCTGTCTCAGAAATAAATTTGCGCAAGCAAAATTATTTCTACAGAATTATTACTGCGCTAATCTGAATTAATTAAGCAGAGGAAAATTAATTGCGCAGGCTTTTATTTTCTCAGCAGAATTAATTATAGCGGGGTAAGTAAGGTTTTGATCTTCTATCTCAGAAATATAATTGCCTAGCAATTAATTTCTCCAGAAAATAATAACAGCGCTAATCTATTTATTTATACAGAAAAATAATTGCGCAAACAATTTATTTTTCTCCGCAAAAATAAAATAGCGGCGTTTCTTAGGATTAGAGAAAGAGAGGGTGAGGTATTTATAGAGCTACACCACGGACCTTATGGAAATTAATTATTAGGCTAAATTGCAATTTAATTAACTCGGCGTCCTAAAAGGCAAACCTTGATTAAATTCCACAATTTTAATTATAATTAATTCCACTATAAAATTATAATTGAATTCCCAATAATTAATTTATATTATTTCAACAATAATAATTCCGCCGAATTACATATACGACTTTCCCCGTGTTTAAGATATCGTATGTCCACGAATTAACTTTAATTACTAATAATTAAATTAAATCGTTTCTTGTTATCCGAGACTAGTACCACTCATCCTTATTATCATGTGGAACGAATCCACCTGCAGGGTTTACATGATAAACTTTATGAGCTCATCTCGGGGACATCATCAACCCAATAAATGGGACACGGTTTCCTGTCTATAATCTATAGCATGCCGTGTGTACAATTCCGATTCCCAATTTACCGAGAATATTGACTAATCAATTAGTCTCACTCACTAGTAAGTCAAAGAACCGAGAACTGGACACACGCACCTATAATTATATAGGGATTAGGAATTCGTATATCCGTAATATCTGAGGTCTAGTTCGATTAATGCGATTAGTATAAATCGAACGCCCTCCCGTGGTCCTGCTCAATACACCAAGTGTACGAGTGTAACATGATAGTTAAGACCGACTATCTACCAGTCACACTACGACGTAACGATGGATTGTCCCTCTCCATCTAAGTCGTGAGCTACTGTTCGATAGTATACGAGTAACCAACAGTATGATCTTCCGCGTGTCTCCTCACGCCATACTGTCTACAACGTATACATCAAGGACTATTGCGTTAAATGCAATCATGCTTGAATCATATTTTGAATTAAGGTATAGATAAGGAGTTCCGTATTTGCACTAAACTAAACATTTAGAATACAACTCCATCAATCTCCCACTTATACTAAAAGTCTAGTCGCCCTCTCCCAAACATCAGATTCCCATAACCTCATCACGCCTACCCAACGCTTTCGCTGGAAGTGCCTCTGTGAACGGGTTTTACCAGGCAATCCTCTCGATGCTATCTAGGTGACAACTGCATCGTCTTACCTAGACGATCTCTCGAATCATGTGGTACTTGCGCTCTACGTGTTATCTCCCACTGTGGACTCGTGGCATTTCAAGTTTGCCAATACCGCTATTCAAAATAGCTTTGGGTGAACTAGAAACCACATCTAAGTCCCTTAGGAAGTTCTGGAGCCACACTGACCTTTTAACTGCCTCAGAGGTCGTTATCCTTTCAGTTTCCATGGTAGAGTCCGTAATGCATCGCTGCTTTACATTCTTCCATGTGACTGCTCCACTTCACAGTGAGAACACATAGCCTGACTTCGACTTTCGACTGTCCCTGTTTGATTTGGAAATCCAATTCTATGTAATCCAAAGGAAACAACTTGACTACTTTGTAACTCAGAACATAATTCCTGGTCCTTTGCAGGAGCCTAAACATGTTCTTTACATCAGTCGAGTGATCCTTTCCAGGATTACTATGATATCTCACCACCATGCCCACGACATAGTAGATATCAGTCTCGTGCATAGCATTACATACATTAAGCTTCCCACCATTAAGGTGCAGGGAACTGCTTAATCTTCATCTATCTCCTTTATTGTGTCGGACACAAAACTTTAGATAGATGAATTCCACATCTAAAAGGTGAAGACCTTTCTTGGAATTCTGTATGCTGCAACGAGTAAGAATTGTATTTATGTATGAGGCTCGAGATAAGTTCTATGTTCTTTTCTGACGATCATTTACCACTTTGATCCCAAGAACATTCCCGACTTCTCCTAAGTCTTTACTCGGGCAACCATCCCTTTATGTCCGATAACATCTTTCATATTGTTGCCAATTTAGAAGGATGTCGTCTACATAAAGAATGAGAAAACACCACATCTTTTCTGTCACTTCTTTATTACACTCAGGACCTAAACATGCCTTGAATGAATCCATGAAATGGATTTTCTCATAGGTCCGCATGTGTCCAAGATCATGAAGCTTCCTTCAATCCTAAGATTGATTAAGCTTGCTTACCGAATGCTCTTCGCTCTTTTCGATGAATCCCTCTGGCTGTCCCACACAGATGGTCCCGTCAAGACTTCGATTTAGAAATCCGTCTTGACTTCCATCTTCCATGTGAAGACAAAAGAATCCGGATCGACTTTAGCATAGCTACCGGCGAAAAAGTTTACTCATAATCGATCCCTTTCTTTCTGAGTGCACCCTTTCGCAACAAGCCTAGCTTTAAGGTTCACACCTTCCCGTCAGACCCTCTTTTCATCTTGTACACCCACTTGCAACCAATGGCTTTTACACCTTTGGGCGGTGCTACAAGATCCCAGACATGATTTGAATCCAAAGATTCAATCTCATATTTCATCGTCTTTTACCAAGACTGAGCATCTTGATCTTTCAGCGTCTCGTCATAGATCCAGGGGTCGGCTTCATGTTCTCTAGGTAACAAGTCCGAAGACTCTCCTATAAACATGAACCTGTCGGGTTGTCTAACAACCCTCCCACTACGACGACGCTCCGGTGTATCTTTAGTGACTAAAGATTATAGTAGTGAACTACTCAGTTAGGCTGGTTCTAAGTCTTGATCAGTCCCTCTAAGCACATTTAGTATTACTCTACTCTTGGGCTAGTGATCTTGCATATATATAGTCCATGTCTAAGAAGCGAACGCTGATGCAATCAACGAACATCTGGTCCTTTGGACAATATTACATATCTCAATTCATTTTCTTAGGGTATCCTATAAACAGCCGAATATCTGTACAAATTTCCAAAGGAATCAAGTTAAGGATAAACGCCGCTGTTTCCAAGCCATATCCCAAAAACGAATTAGGTAACTCCGAATAACTTATTGTCTACTTTCCCATATCTATAAGAGTCCTATTCCTTCTTTACAACACATTATTTTGCCGAGGCATAAATGGTGTAGTTTGTTGGGAGTTAATCCCATTTTCTGATAAGTATGCATTACTCCTCAAAGAGGTCTGCATATATCAGAGTGAATTAACTCTAGTACTTTCTTGGATCTTTTCCCTTTAACCGTAAAGGGCTGCTTGGTCATTTAAACTTCCAAGTATGATTCGAAGGTTGGAAGGTCCTTTCCTTCAACCTGGCTGAGTAGTCCATCAGCTTTCACCCTTTGAATCGTACTCAAGTTAAAATGATCTAGCCTAAAATGCCATAAGTACATTTGATTTATCCTAGAAGGATCTTTACTCTTATTGGGGTTCGACAGTGTGTTATCAGCTCCGGTGTGTTGCATCGTGGAAGAAAATGGATTTAGTATTAAATTGTCTGTTAATGTACCAGAATAGATAATATCCCCGTTTCCTACTCTGATAGGTATGAAACCATCCAAAGAAACGGAATATCCATTCTAAGCCAATTTAGAAATCCTAAATGAAATTTCTTTCTAAATGTCGGCACATAAAGACAACTTATTAGAACTGAAATCCTACCGTTAAAACATTTAACATCTCCCACTGCAACGGCTGTTACCTTAACAGTATAGCCCATGTAGGTTATAACTTCTTCCTTTCTAAGTCTCCGGGTTTCCTGGAACCCCCGCATTTAAGTGCAGACATGATTAGTGGTTCCCGTATCCACACACCAGGTACTGGTAGATAACACCACTAAACATTTTTCGGTGACTAAGGAAAAGACAACTTCTTGTTGCTTGAGAGGACAATTAAAACTCCCAGTATCCAGACTGCTTACAACGGAAGCACTTGCCCTTTGGGCTTGCTTGTCCCATTCCGTGGTCCAGATATATTAGGCCCACTGGGTTTCCGTCTTTGCTTCTTCTTCCTTTTGCCGCCCGGAGGCCTAGGAAGAGCCAATTTCTCAGCCACAAGTGCTTGAGAGCCCTTAAAGATTCCCTCAGCCGCCTGAAGTTCAATCAGGAGCTCCGTCAATGAATAAGACCTTTTATTCATGTTATAGTTCAGGCGGAACTGCTCAAAACTTCTCGGCAGAGACTGGAGCACAATATCGACTTGGGTTACCCCATCGATAACTGCTCCTAGAATCTCTATCTCGTTCAGATAGCCCATCATCCTAAGAACGTGACCCCTCACGGGCGTTCCTTCGGACGTGGTGGCCATCATGAGTTGCCTCGTTGCATCTTGCCCGGCTGTCCTGTCCTGATAACCAAAAAGCTCCTTGAGGTTAAGCATCATATCATAGGTAATGGTCATGGCTTGATCCCGATGTCGCATCACATTTGACATGAAAGCCATAATGTAACTCCGCGTCATCTCATCAGCCTTGATCCATTTCCAATGAGCTTCCTTTCCTCAGTTGTGGAAGCATCATTTGGCTCAGCAGGTCAATCGAATTGGAATACATATTTGTACTCCTCTGCAGTTAGGACAATGTCCAAGTTTCATATCCAATCCATACAATCAGGGTCAGTGAGTTTGTTGACTTTTAATGGGAAAAATACCATATAAAACAAACAATGAGTTTAATTCGATATCATTTCCCTCAAATAATATCATTAAACTACCAATCATTTCCAAAATCCCATCAGACTAGCATGCCACGTTCATGTGGACGTATACTAATCCAAACGATTTTATAATTGGATTTTAACTTCGGTCGTACATCATTATAGCAGTGACTCCGATGGGGAGGATACTATAAAGCGTACCTAAGTGTATACCATTTCCTAGTACTAAGTCCACCGCTCGGGAACTACATGTCCACCACAAGCCACGTTCATGTGGACGTTTACGTTGACATGCGGTCCTCCACGACTTTCTATAACTGTCGAGCCTCAATTAATCCTAAAGTTCTGTTTCCATCTAGCAAGCCACGTTAGTGTGGACGTTAACTAAAACAAACAACTTTATTAATTGAATCCCACTTATTTAAATGTCATAGATTCTCAATTAACCCAAAGTATCGTTTCCATTTAGCAAGCCACGATAGTGTGGACGTTTACTAAAACAAACAACTTTGTTAATTTACTCTTACATTTATTAAATTTCACAATTTTATTAATCAAAGCTTGATATCTCGTAAGTGAAACTCGAAGTTTCTAACCAGCGATCAATCATGCAATTGAGCCATATCTCTCACTAGGTGAGGGAGCCAATCAGACAATCGATCTAGTCATCTTATGACTCGAAAGTCTCTAATTTGTGTCATTGACATAACCAAGTGGCTCTGGCTCCATTCCACTCCCCGGGGTGAGAATGAGTCGACTTGAAATTAGTCTTTGAAAAACAAATTAGGCATTGCTTTTGAAAAATATAATTATTAAATTCTATAAGTGGAATTAATTTCGAATTTTGATCCAGTGATATCCGTGTATCGACTTTATCCGATAGGGAGGATGACACTAAAGCCAACTCGTAAGTCAATACACCTCACCATCAAAACAGAGAATGGAGACCGCGGGATTGTTTCCAATCCCTCTCCCATTTAGTATTTTACGATAAAGGATAACATGCATAAAATAATTAAGCATAATAAAAAGCACGTAAATCACATAAAAAGCAATTAACGTGGCCCCGATTATTATGGCCTTAAGTATTCTCCAATGCACGTCTCTTGGAACTTCATCTCGTTGCTCGTCTCGATCTCGGTCCACCACCGACTCGCTCGAGGTTCAAGAGACGAACTCCTCCCACTGGAGCCTCGTCTCGAGCCTCGTTGAGTCGTCCATGGGGTCGAACGAACCCCAGCCCCGCTGCTGCCTGTCGCGAACACGGGGTGTGTTCGTTGGCTGCCCGTTGCCGGTTCGCCCTCCTCGATCCTCGTTTCTCCGGGTTTTGGTCTCGTCTCGATCCACCAAAATTAGTAAGAAAAATTACAAGAATAAACTTACTAAATCCGGCATCGATCCTATACAAGGTGATCGACCCTATACATGTCCCGGATACAACGAAAAATAAATAAAACTAACGACTCAACCCGTCGTTTTTATCTATTACAAACAAGCATCGTTTTCCAAAAACAAAACAATCTCGACAAGTCCGAGAGTTTAACAAACCACAAGAAATTATTATACAACATCCCATAATGTTGGCCATAATAATCGGGTTCAACCTACAAGGTAAATCGTACGAACTATACAACAAACCGATAAACCGGCTCTGATACAAATTGTTGGAAATCGACTACCCGGGACGAGTCCGTTCGACTACTCGAACATCCGGACACGCCCAGTCGACCTCCAGCATCACTACTTCCATCACGACTATGCCCCAGACCCGAAACACGCCCAGCCATCATGCTCGAGGCACAACCGCGCGTTTCCGAGGGCTTCTGCCCTGTCTGTCGCCCGACAGCTTAAGGCTGTCGCCCGACAGGGCATTGTCGGCCGACAAGAATATCTGTCGGCCGACAGCGTCGCGATTCCAGAATCGCGATGCTGCTGTTCAGGCTGTTCCGGCGCGATTTTCTCGATCCGACTGCTGTTCCGGCGATCGGAGAACGCCCAGCAGTCCGAGACTATCGAACCCAAGCCATCGAACACGATCGGTGGTTCGTTGTATGATTACGTACGAGATCAAATCGAAATGATGCGGAATAAGGGTTTCGATTTCTTATACCTTTGTCGCGTGATTCGGAGAAGCCGAATTGTTGAGACCACGAAGCCTTCCGGTGTATGTCTCTATCCCCGACGTTCAACCATTGAGTGGGCAACGATCCGCTGAACATTCCTCTTCTCCTTTCTCTCTTGAACCCACCGTAGGAATAATATACTCGGTCCACCGTAGGAATAATATCTTCTGTCTCAGAAATATATTTGCGCAAGCAAAATTATTTCTACAGAATTATTACTGCGCTAATCTGAATTAATTAAGCAGAGGAAAATTAATTGCGCCTTTTATTTTCTCTGCAGAATTAATTATAGCGGGATAAGTAAGGTTTTGATCTTCTGTCTCAGAAATATAATTGCCTAGCAATTAATTTCTCCAGAAAATAATAACAGCGCTAATCTATTTATTTATACAGAAAAATAATTGCGCAAACAATTTATTTTTCTCCGCAAAAATAAAATAGCGGCGTTTCTTAGGTTTAGAGAAAGAGAGGGTGGGGTATTTATAGAACTACACCAGGGACCTTATGGAAATTAATTATTAGGCTAAATTGCAATTTAATTAACTCGGCGTCCTAAAAGGCAAACCTTAATTAAATTCAACAATTTTAATTATAATTAATTCCACTGTAAAATTATAATTGAATTCCCAATAATTAATTTATATTATTTCAACAATAATAATTCCGCCGAATTACATATACGACTTTCCCCGTGTTTAAGATATCGTATGTCCACGAATTAACTTTAATTACTAATAATTAAATTAACTCGTTTCTTGTTATCCGAGACTAGTACCACTCATCCTTATTATCATGTGGAACGAATCCACCTGTAGGGTTTACATGATAAACTTTATGAGCTCATCTCGGGGACATCATCAACCCAATAAATGGGACACGATTTCCTGTCTATAATCTATAGCATGCCGTGTGTACAATTCCGATTCCCAATTTACCGAGAATATTGACTAATCAATTAGTCTCACTCACTAGTAAGTCAAAGAACCGAGAACTGGACACACGCACCTATAATTATATAGGGATTAGGAATTCGTATATCCGTAATATCTGAGGTCTAGTTCGATTACTGCGATTAGTATAAATCGAACGCCCTCCCGTGGTCCTGCTCAATACACCAAGTGTACGAGTGTAACATGATAGTTAAGACCGACTATCTACCAGTCACACTACGACGTACCGATGGATTGTCCCTGTCCATCTAAGTCGTGAGCTACTGTTCGATAGTATACGAGTAACCAACAGTATGATCTTCCGCGTGTCTCCTCACGCCATACTGTCTACAACGTATACATCAAGGACTATTGCATTAAATGCAATCATGCTTGAATCATATTTTGAATTAAGGTACAGATAAGGAGTTCCGTATTTGCACTAAACTAGACATTTAGAATACAACTCCATCAGTTGGAACCGTCTACCAGGTACCTTCCGAACATTTTCGGATTTACGAACCGATAGATGAAGAGGTATATTAGTGGTTTGTTGAATTGGTTCATCTCCAAGTACTTGTGTTTGAACTTCATAGTGTGGTTAATATTCTCGAACTATTTCGAGATTTACTATATTGCCTTTTCTATCGGATAGAAACTTCTTCTCTAAGAAGGCAACATTTCTTTAAACAAACATTTTGCTTTTAGAAATATAGTAGAATAGGTATCCTTGTGAATGTTCAGGATACCCCACAAAATGGCATAAGTCGGATCTACTACCCAACTTATCTCCCACTAGCCGCTTCACGCAAACAGGATACGGGAGTGCCCAAGTTCATATGGTGTGGTTTTAACTGCTTTGGTGGTAACACTATTCAGCAAATGGACGACTGCCAAAAGTGCAGGACTTTTACAGTTTCGTCGGCAATTTGGTGAACCCCTTTGTGGATCGAACCATGTCCAACAAAGTTTGATTCCAACATTCGGACACTCAATACAATTAAGGAGTTCCAGACGGAGTCCATTGCCAGAGAATAGTATTCTCTTTTAGACAGTCAATAAGCTTGGTGCTTAAATATTTATTACCACGATCATATCGTAATTAAATACAGCAACCAAGTTGATTTCCTACTTTGATGTCTAAAATTATTGATCATTTCAAAATTAGAGACGTGTACTTCATAAGTACATTAGGTAGTTGAAAACCACCCCCAACACTAACACATTAGTGGATCACACATCTCCGTTTGGATCAAATCCAATAGACCTTCAACACACTCAACTAGTGTGCTAAAGTTGTGCGGGGTTTTGACTTATATCTATTGCTGATATTTGGGTTTAGTTCATTCTTGTTTATTTGTTTAATCGTCTTTAGCAAATCATATTTGCTTCCCTTTGCATAAAGGAAATCGGATTTCCAAAAACAAAATTAAAACCTTTATCGTCTATATCAAATATAGAAGTAAGATCTAATAATAGAACGTTTCTATTAATAGCAGTTTTCTAAATTTAGACGAAACAAATAATCAATTGTTCAAAACAATAGAATAACTAAAACCTAGTACGAACCTTTGTCAAAACGTTTCTGCCCAAGGTATTTTAGCAGTTATGGCACTATGGCCTTTATTCACACAGCGATGGCAAGCGTCATCAACTCATTTGTTGACCTTGTTCTTAGTCGCCCTTCTAGTATCACCTTTATCCATCTTTATGCTTAGACCGGAAACCATTTCCGTCATTTTCTTCAAGAAGAACACTACTTTCATGAAGAAGCAATAATGAGAACAAATTTCTTGTATTGATGGTTGACTCGTTGATCAACATCTTGAACTACTTATCCATTTAAGGATCGAGCTTGTTCATGTTGCAGTTCAAAATGAACGATTCATAAGAACTAGGAATCCACTTCTCATAAGTGGAAGTCCTCAGCAGTCAAAGGTTGAGTGAGATTATCAAATAATCTATTCTCAAGTACATAGAGGCACTCATCATTTTAAATCACAAGATTGAGATTCCAATTCAAATGGTTTGGGCCAGTGAGTTTTGATTTGGATTGGTCGAGTATCGATGTTACGGGATATTTTAGAGAATATTACTGAGAAATATTAAGAAGATTAACATTGAGATAATTCTTTATTAATGATTACAATTAAATGTTTGATCTTTATCATTTAATTGCCTCCCACTAAATATTTCGAATTCCGCTATCCTCTAGCAGACAGACGGGAAAACTTATTTTTCCTTAGTTGGGCTTTAGGTCCAATAGCGTGAATATAACCCGTAGTTAATCTAGCCCGATTATATTCATCTAATGGTAGAAACATTTTCAATCACATCTATATGTGACCCTAAAGATTACTTTTCCTCACCATGACAATTAACTACGTTAATCGTACCCTTCAAAGTCAATCATGTGTTAAGACCGACCTACCGATGTGAGAAGTGAAAGTTGGACTCCAGTAAACATGTGTAAGTCCATAGTTAATCTATCCGACCACACATATTTAAAAGAATCGTAGCTAACACCGCTCCATCTTATGTCAATAAATCACAGCTTAACTCACAAGCAGTACTCCCCGCTAACACGGCATACCATACTACTTGTAAGTGGCGTTGACATAATTTATTGTCGGTAGAAGGAAAGGAGAAAGAACGACACATCGGTTCTCCTTTAAGGCTTGATATACATTCTCGGGAGAGAATGGAGGAGTATAGGATTGGTTATCTCATCAGAATAATCGTTATACATTCTCAGGAGAGAATGAAGTGAGTGATCGATTGTTGATTCTTAACAACTATGTCCTCTATAGGTCATCCTAACGAGCACATACGATCATAACATATATCGCAATATATTTATCTCACATAATTCACATAGCATTTAATCACAATTAAAACGAGGTATGCAAATTAAATGGTGCTCTATTAATTAACTTGATTTAACAATTAAATCAATTAATTAATCTATCACCTTGTTGATCGAATATTTAAATCAATTATTTAATTGGTCAATAAATAATTTCACTAAATTAAATATTGATACTTCCTTTCTATTTCAATTTATTAATATCTTAATAATCAAAACGTGATGTCTCGTAAGTGAAACTCGAGGTTTCTAACCAGCGATTCATCATGCGAGCGACCCTATCTCCCATAAATGGGGGAGCCGAGGAGACCATCGAATCATGCCATCATATGGCTCGATGCCTCTAATTTGTTTTAACAAAAACAAGTCTAGATGAATCACTCCCCGAGGTGCATTCATGTTCGACATTGAATTGTTACTTGATAACAAATTAGGCATTGTTTCGATCTATTAGATAAAAATAAATATCTTAACAGAAACAATTAAGTCTCAATTAAACAACATTAAATCAATCAATTCAATAAAAATAAATATCTTAACAGAAACAATTAAGTCTCATTTAAACAACATTAAATCAATCAATTCAACAAAACAGCATGCTTCAGGTGATTATATTCATAGACAATTAATCAATTTCAGAACCTCGCTCTGATACCACTGTTGGGGATCGTGCATGTATACGCAGCTGAAAACAAAAATTTTATGAAAAACCGTTTTTCATTAATGTAAACATTTTACATTATATTTATTTTATTTTATTGAAAATCATATTTTCAATATTACATGCATTAATTGATTTAATTCAAATCTATTAGAATAAATAATCCACCATTTAATTTAATTATCAAATAATTAAATATTTAATTCATGCATCCCATACTACATAAATTAAATCTAGCGCAATTAAATTTATCATATAAATTAATTACTTCTAGCCCAATTATATTAATCATATTAATATATTGCACTAAACAATTAATTATGTAAACATGCGCACATAATTAACTTGCGTCAAATATTTAATTCTAATCAATTAGTTTATGTAAACATTCGCACATAATTAATTTGTGTCAAATTGACAATTAACATAATCATATTATTTAATTCTAATCAACTTGAATTGTGCAATTAAATTAATCAAATTAATTAATTACACATATATAATTAATTACATGTGCACATAATCAATTTGCATCAAATTGACTATTAAGATAATCATATTATTTAATTCGAATCAATTTGAATTTAATTGACATTTAAATTAATCACAATTAATTTTTTTTCTTTATCAATTAAAAATCTCATCGCAAACATTAACAGTACATTGCGCAAACATATAACGCAAACAATTAAATCTGAATTTAATCGTAAGTACCTCAGGGATTCATCAGACAAAACTAGGTTCGTCGGAAGTCGCGCGGATGCGACGCGGGGACGACACGGGTCGTGTGCAGGGAAGAGCCGAGCGAGTGGCGGGGCTCTCGGCTGGACTCGTTTGTCACGACTGGAGCGCACGGGCGCGACTCGGGCTGTGCTCGACTCTAGCGCAATTAAATTTATCATATAAATTAATTACTTCTAGCGCAATTATATTAATCATATTAATATATTGCACTAAACAATTAATTATGTAAACATGCGCACATAATTAACTTGCGTCAAATATTTAATTCTAATCAATTAGTTTATGTAAACATTCGCACATAATTAATTTGTGTCAAATTGACAATTAACATAATCATATTATTTAATTCTAATCGACTTGAATTGTGCAATTAAATTAATCAAATTAATTAATTACACATATATAATTAATTACATGTGCACATAATCAGTTTGCGTCAAATTGACAATTAAGATAATCATATTATTTAATTCTAATCAATTGGAATTTAATTGACATTTAAATTAATCACAATTAATTTTTTTTCTTTATCAATTAAAAATCCCATCGCAAACATTAACAGTACATAGCGCAAACATATAACGCAAACAATTAAATCTGAATTTAATCGTAAGTACCTCAGGGATTCATCAGACAAAACTAGGTTCGTCGGAAGTCGCGCAGATGCGACGCGGGGACGACACGGGTCGTGTGCGGGGAAGAGCCGAGCGAGTGGCGGGGCTCTCGGCTGGACTCGTTTGTCACGACTGGAGCGCACGGGCGCGACTCGGGCTGTGCTCGGGCGTTCCTTCGACTGGAGCGCACGGGCGCGACTCGGGCTGTGCTCGGGCGTTCCTTCGGCGTCTCTCGTCTAATCAGGTTTCACCTCGTATAGGTAATCCAACTTACGTATTGCACTAGAAATACGTAAGGGAGAATACGACGGGAAAAAAAAGAGCCGGAAAAACGGTGCCGGAATCGGATTCCGGCGAGGGGAGGCGGCTAACGGCGGCGACACTAGGCAGCTCCGGTTGTCGGAGGTCCTCCGAGGGAGGCGACTGAGGGGGCGGACGAGAGGGAGAGAGGAGAGGAGAGAATGTGAGGCTAGGGTTTTGAGCTCTTCACTTGGTGTGTTTATTCTCATGCCTATGGAGCTCCTTTTATAGGTGAAGAAAGGAGCTTGTTGGGCTCAAACCCTAATGGATCGGATCCATTAACCCTAGCCGACCCAATACATTAGCCATCATTACGTTTCTCCAAAATTGACAATCAATTTCATCTCCAAAAAATATAACGATTATATTTTCTTTCTCGTTTTAATTTTCTCATCAATATGAGATAATAATAAAAATTTCTAATTTCACAAAATCGGAAAACCCATTTCAGGGGTACTGCTAAATCGGGAAATTTCCCAAAATAGTAAGTGTACACCATTGTGTCCGTTTTATTTAGCTCAGTATTATTTCTAACTCATAATCACAATTATGAATCTCAGATTCAATCATATTGACCTCCGACTATATGTACTTAATTAACAGTTAATTAATACATGATCGTATTCAAGGATCGGTTTACACGAGAATGTGACCCTCAATGGTTCAGGTGTATAACTAGCCGTGGGCTCACAACATATTGTGATTCGAACAACATATTGTTCTTATTTCAACTACTCTCAAGAGTTTTAGATTAATAATCATATTATTTAATCTCCGAACAAGTCGGTGCCCAACGAATCAGTGACGAGCGTCTAGCAGCCACGCTTCACTAATTCCCTAGATACAAATGAAGTGCCTGCAAGAACCTTGTAATATATTTAGCGTACAGTACGATCCCTCTGATACATATGTCCCGATCAAACTAGAGATATTGGTTAATCGAGATCTCTTGTTGAGTTTGATAACTGTGCGTACGTTCTAGGTTTCGTAAAATCCAGTCGTGATTGATTCAGAGAAACACATTTCTCTAATCACCTCACTATTCAACTCTGGCCAGAGATTCCGGGACTACGAACCATCAGAATACACAGGACATCCATGATCTATCAAGCGATCAGATCCCCTACTACCATGCACAGACTTCACATCAGATTTCGAACTGCACGAACATTGTCTCCTTTTTCGACTTACTCCCTTTCCAGGGAATCAGAGACATGTCACGATACAGCTAGTCCTCTGATGAAGTCACGGTGATGTCTGGGTCTTAAGGATTAATTGTGTACAACTATATTATGGAATTCTCTACTCGATCAGTGATAACCACTTAGAGATTCCAAGGAGAGGGGGTTCAGTGAACTCATCAACAGTGAGAACCCACTCAAGTATGTCGATGTCCCAACACCGAGGCTCTAGATTAGCCCACATACACTAAGTGCTAGTCTCAAGGGGGAAAGACCGGGTATCCTTGTTATTGGCGTAACCCATCGACTAGGAACAGAGTTTGACCAGTTACGTTGCGTTAACAGAATTATCTCTCGGTTTCCACAAAACCGAATTCATACAACGTGTGTAACCGTACAGGACTATATCTATGATTCAACATTGGGAGTAGATATAGTATATGCCATTAATATATGTTTCATTAATTAACGAAATAAACCGTTATATAACGGAATACGGTTAACCGCTCGGCCAACCGTTGGCTCGCCGGTCACCTATTCCAACAGTGTGTACTTAAAATTGAATACTGGGAAGGCTATTACCTATTTACTGCTCTATGTGGATGACATGTTCATATCTAGCTGCTCTAAGGTGGAGGTGGGGTCTTTGAAGAGATTGCTAAGTGCTGAATTTGGATCTAACTTGAAGTTCTCATTTGATCAATCTCCAAAGCATCAGACTGAGGAGCTTGCTTTGAGTACGGTTCCTTATGCAGCAGTTGTGGGGACTGTGATGTATGATATGGTTTGTAGCATACCTGATTTGGATTATGCATTGAGTTGTGTCTCTACATACATGGAAAATCCAGGGAGATCACACTAGGAAGGAGTAAAGTGAGTGTTGAGGTATTTGAGAGGTACATCTAATCATGGTTTGATGTTCAGGAAGATTCAAAGCTTTGGGGAAACTTTGATGGGATATGTAGATTCTGAGTATGGCAGCAATGTGGATAGTAGGAAGTCACTCACAAGGTATGTGTTTACTCTATTTGGGTGTGTTGTGGTTTCGAAGACATCTCAGTAGTTTGTTGTTACTTTAAGCACCACTGAATCTGAGTATATAGCATTGACTAAGGCCATTAAGGAGTCTGTATGGTTGAAGAACATAAAGTGTTGCAGGAAAGGGACTATGTGCATTGTGATAGCCTAAATGCAATGCAATTGAAAAAAACATCATGTGTTAATGAGAGATCCAAGCGCATTGATGTTAGGTTGCATTTTGTAAGAGATCTAGATATAAGGGCGTTATCAAGGTGGAGAAAATTGTAACTGAAATTAATCATGTAGACAGTTTTTCCAAGTGTACTCCAGGGGATAAATTTCATTTATGTCAACAACTGGTGAAACTAGTAAACATTTCACAATCTTAGTGAAGTTGGTAGTGTAGAAGTGGCAGCAGGCATGATAGTTCTGCTTTGGTTATCAAGTTATGTCAAGAAATACTCAAACTGGTCAGTTTTGAGGTATTCAAGGAGGGGACTTAGTGATTTTTTGATCCAGTATTTTTTTAGGTGGTTTCAGCATGGCTTGAGGTTCGTGTGGTGTTATGTGACTTGAGTATACTTTGGTTTGTTTGGTTCCTTGTGGAAATTGGATTTTTGGTAGTGGAGTTCTTTCGATCCTTTTTCTGAGAATTTAGTGTCTTGGTGTTTCTGGGTTAGTGTGTGAGTTTGAGGTTGTGGGATGTGTTGTGAAGTCACATTTCATGATTGGAGTTTTGTTATTCTAGTATTTGAAGTTTAAGTTCAGAAAATATTAAGTTGGGTACTTGAGTAAAATCCTGAGCCAGATTTGGCATGTTGTGTTGATGTAGTGATTGTGTTGGCTCTTGTGGGAGTTTGAACATGATCTATAACTTGTTGGAAAGATATTTAGAAAGAGTATCTTGTTGGATTGATTTGGGAGTCTGATCCTTGGTTGAATTTCTAGGAGGAGAGATCAAAGTTGGAGTTCTACTACAGTTTTCAGTTCAAGAACAAAATGTGACAAATTTTGATTCTTGATTCTGGAGATAATCAAGTGTTAATTGGTGGTGTGTTGAACTTTGCAAGAGTTACAAATTATGTGTAAGGTGGAGTTTTGTTAAAATGTATATAAAATTTGATGTTTAGAAGTGTTTTGGACATTTTAAGCTTCAGAGGTAAAGTGGTCATTTCCTCTCATTTAAATTTTTCCACCAAAGAAAAAACGACGTCGTTTTGAGGCTTAAACGACTTCTTTTTACCTGCTATTCCAATTGTTAGCGATATTACGTGATTCTACAATATCTGGTCTTATTTATTAATTATTTCCTTCCTTATTTTATGGACAATATGTATTATATATTGCTCACTGATGAGCCATTTTATTTGCTCATCTTAGAGCACTTTTACACCCTTTATTGAGTCGGTTACGTGTCTGGGAGGGCACAATTAGGTGTTTGGACAGAGTGTGTATGAATGCAGGTAACAGGTGGCGCACTGGGCAAAAGAGGCAAGGAAATCCCCTTCTTTTGGCAAAGCAGATTCTGGAGTGGTAGTGACACGCAACAGTTTGACCACATCGGGCAAATGGGTAAAGTCACGAAGCAGAAGACCCAGAATTCCTACCAAGTACCGTGCCTGGTCCGACCATCTGTGGAGGAGAAGAAATACCTGCAGAATTCCAGTTTGGGCAAAGAACGGCTAAGGACAGAAGATTCACTGTGGGCAAGGCGTCAGCGTACCAGAATCCCTGGATTCGGGGGATCTGACTTATCCTCCAACCCGTTGACTGCTGGCGCCTATTGTTTAGGAAGGAGCAACAGCCGGGAATTCAAATTCAAATTCGAAGCCTATTAAAGCTGGGGCGCGGTGGGCAGCAAGGAATATACATACATTACGCATCGAGAAATCGAGAGAGCCGCCGGTCCCGTAGTTCGTCGCCGCCGTCGGAGGAGTCGCCGGAGAGAGATCGGAGCTGTTCGTCTGAGTCTCCTTTCCTTGTTTTGAGTATATCCAGCCCTCGGGCTGAGAAACAATTTATTTTTATGCTTTGTTTTTGAGTTTTCAATTCCGTTTTCGATTTCCTTCAAGAACGTTTACGATTTGAAGGCATGAATAATATAGTTCTATTTTCCTTAATTATTTTGTCTTTTATTTTCTGTATGATCGCCTAAGTTAATTGTGCATCTGGGCAGGGGCGGATCGATGGTGATTTAGGGTTTTTAGTTTAACAGCGAGGTCGATGGGGCTAGAGTAGCCGGTTGGGGGTTTGTTCCCGAAGCAAAGTTGGTTGAGGATTATTTCTGGGGAGTTTGGGCAAACTAGGACGACCACTAGTGAACCTTTACAATCTGGGATACTGGTGATTGGCAAACCGCATAGATGTACCTTGTAGTATTGTTGCGGGCATAGCACTAGAACTTGCTGGAGATTGCGGTCGTATGACTCGGAGTTCCGGGCATGCTATTGGCCGAGCGGGTCTGTCTAGAGGGTAATGCGGGTTTGGGCAAACTAGATCCATGTTTGGTCGCATAGGTTATCGAATTGTTCAGATCTAGGGGTTTAGGCATAACGTTAGCTTGCCTTCTCTTTAAACTGTAAGGATTGATAAGGGGTGGGGCAATTGTTGGGCGTGACGCAATAGGACCACTTTTGTCTTTTTAAAGCACCCTATAACTGCTGACAAACCGCTGGTAGAAATCCTTAGTGCCTATGACCGGTAGTTTGCCCTAATGATCCTGAGTGAATTCATCTGCCCGGATGCCTTGGTTAATCATTTGATTTAAGTTTTCCTTTAAGTATTTTTTTAGATCTGAGTGTTTGCATTGTTTACCTTTTAGATCCGTTTTATTTGCATGTTAGTTTGGTTAGCCGCAGTTAGATCAAAGTGTTTGAAACGATTGCAAAACCGATGTGCCCACAGCAACCCAAAATCAAATCTTTTTGTGACAACCCCTTGGGCAAAGCCGAGATCACCTACTGTAATTGCCTCCTTGTGGGACCGACCCCACGTACTTACCATTATCTACGTTTTGTAGTGATAGGAGTACTGGCTAAATATAAATATCATTTTGACAGCTCGTGTGCTCAAACGACAAGCATACGGGCGTCGTCAAAATTGGCGCCGTTGCCGGGGAGGCAAATTTCCAACAGTAAGTCGTCTGTGCTAACAGTTTGACTTGTTTTGTTTATGCAGGATTCCACTTCGGGCAAAGAGATTGTACCTTGGTACGACCCCGAGATCGAAAAGACCGCGAAGCGAATCCGAAAAGAGACAAGGCTAGCCAAAGCGTTAGCACGTGCCGCCCAAGAAGCTGCTCGAACACCAAGAGCAGAAAATCCGAGAAGGGCAAGGAGAGGTGAACCCATTACCCCACCAAGACCTTCACCGAAACCAACCATGATGTACGGTCCACACAACAGGACCCTTAGGGACATGATGTTCCCTGCCAATCTTAATCTCCGTCCATTGGGCATCACTTTGCCCACCATCACAGAGAACTGTGAGATGAAACACAATTTCATCCAAATTCTACTGAAATTCAGCGATTTGCCCATGGAAGACCCTCAGAGGCACTTGCAGGACTTCGAGTTAGCCTGTGGAACCATAAGGGGAGGACCCCCTTTGAGTGAATACATCCGACTGCTGGCATTTCCCTTTTCATTAGGGGAGGGAGCAAGAGAGTGGCTCTACACTCTACCCGAGGGGCAAATCACCACTTGGGCACAGCTCCAACAAGCATTTTTGGAGAAGTATTTCCCTGCCGCTAGAATCCAACACATGAGAAGGAATATTAGCAGTATCAAGATGGGGGCAAGCGAAGAATTCCCAGCATACTGGGCACGGTTTAAGCAAATGCTGGCAAAGTGCCCTCAACATCAAATTCCGGACCACGATTTGATCCAATATTTTGTGACTGGCCTGAGGATGCACGAGAGGACACTTCTACATGCTGCCAGTGGGGGTCAATCTTAAATAAGAGTGCTGAAGAGGCATTTAGGCTCTTTAAGGAAATGGCGGAGGAATTCAGAGAGGATGGAAGTGAGTTGCCCAGGACCAATTTGGGGACAACTACCGCTGCGGATCTAAAAATCGACAAACTATGCAGCGCGATGGAGAAGTTTATGAACACTATGGCCACCGGGCCAAAGAGAGGAGTGAAAGCTTGCCAGATCTGCCAGGGCACAGAGCATGCCACTGATGAATGCCCCACACTGTATGACGAGGAGGTCAAAGCGATGGGGCAGAGCAACGGTAATGGGCAAGGAAGGGGGAAACCATACTATGATAATAGGTATGGGAATAGCAACAACTACAATGAGGGGTATAATGGTAACCAAAATTTCCAGCGCTACAATCAGCAGGGGCAGTATCAACAGCAAGGCCCGGGGATGTACCACCAACCCGCTCAGACCAAAGGGCCTACTTTATCTGAAATGATGGAAACTTTGGTCAAAGAGAATATTAAATTCCATCAAGAGAATGCCAAAGCCCACCAAGAGAATGAGAAATTCAAGCAAGAGACTAGGGGGCAGTTCCAGAATCTAGGAGCCCAAGTCTCACATCTTACTCAAGTGGTGGCAAAGCTGGAACATAAAGGAGGTACTTTGCCCCCAAAGATCGAAGTGAATAATGCCCATGTCAATGCCTTACAGCTCAGAAGTGGCAAACCACTGACCATAGTGGAGAAATCTGCAGTGAAGGGCAAAGAGCCCACTCTAGATGATCCCCCAGTCGTTGAGGAGGACCCTGGAACAGATATCGAGCAAGAAGAGGTGACAGTCAGGGCAAAGAGGGACAAGTCCCCACCTCCTAAGATCAAACCACCCTTCCCGGGCAGACTGAGTAAAAACCGTGAGAGGGAGGAAACTCAAGAGATGTTCAAAATGTTCAAGAAGGTGGAAATCAATATGCCCCTTCTGACCATACTGAATGCTATGCCCAGGTGTGCTAAGTTCTTGAAGGAACTCTGCACAAAGAAGGTCAAATATCAAGATGATGCAAAGTTTGAGGTGGGAGAGAATGTCTCTGCTGTGATAAAAAAGACTGGACCTACAAAGTGTGGAGACCCAGGGCATATGAAGATAGAAAAGGCAATGCTCGATCTGGGCATATGAAGATAGAAAAGACAATGCTTGATCTGGGAGCATCAATAAACGTTATGCCCAAAACGACGTATGAAGACCTGGAGATTGGGCAACTGAAGCCAACTCGAGTTGTGATCCAACTGGCTGATAGATCTAATGTTTATCCTGAGGGCATACTGGAAGATGTCCTGGTCAAAGTGGAAGAGTTGATATTCCCTGCTGATTTCTATGTGCTCAATATGGGTAGATCAAGTAAAGCCCCAGTGATGATATTGGGCAGACCGTTCCTCGAAACAGCAAGGACCCACATCGACTGCGAAACCGGGAGGCTGACGTGCAAATTCGAGGGAGAGACGGTCACCTTTGACCTCTACAAATCCATGAAGCACCCAGCTGACACTGAAGAGATCCACTACATTGACCAAATTGAGAAGGCAGTGGAGGCAAAGGCACTCCAATGTGGCAAGTATGATCATACTGAGATAGTTATTCA
The DNA here is from genome assembly GCA_954870475.1 of Euphrasia confusa. Lineage (NCBI taxonomy): Eukaryota > Viridiplantae > Streptophyta > Magnoliopsida > Lamiales > Orobanchaceae > Euphrasia > Euphrasia confusa. Next base: position 32,137,151 of record OX940950.1, read on the forward strand.
AAAAGGGCTTACTGAGTTTGACATGGAGGACGAACCGGAAGAATTGCAAGAGGCAATCGAGCAATTAGACTCTCTGGAAAATTTCAAAGGCAACCCGGGCAAACCAATAGAGATCGAAGAGATGATCATGGTGCCTTCACTTGAAAAGCCACCAATTCTGGAACTGAAGAAGCTGCCCAAACATCTCAAGTATTTGTACTTGGGAGATAATGACACTTTGCCCGTCATCATAAGTGCCTATTTGCAGGGGGCAGAGGAGGCAAAGTTGAAATATGTACTGGGGCAGTATAAACAGGCCATAGGATGGACTTTGGCTGACATCAGAGGGATAAGTCCAAGCATCTGCCAACACCACATTCTTCTGGAAGATGACTCTGTGCCCGTACGTGATCCTCAAAGGAAGCTCAATCCAGCAATGAAGGAAGTTGTGCTCAAAGAGATCAAAAAGCTTCTCAATGTGGGCATAATCTACCCAGTGTCAGACAGCAAGTGGGTTAGCCCAGTGCATGTGGTGCCAAAGAAGTCTGGAGTTCAAGTCATAGAGAATGAAAGAAATGAGCAGATTGCCACACGAATACAAACTGGGTGGAGAGTTTGCATTGACTACCGCAAACTGAACAAGGTAACCCGCAAGGATCATTTCCCTTTGCCCTTCATTGATGAAATGTTGGAAAGATTGGCTGGGAAGAAGCACTTTTGCTTTCTGGATGGCTATTCAGGGTATATGCAGATATGGGTTGCTCAAGAGGATCAGGACAAAACCACCTTCACCTGTCCTTTTGGCACCTTTGCCTACAGGAGAATGCCCTTTGGCCTCTACAATGCACCAGGAACCTTTCAAAGGTGCATGATGAGTATCTTCGCTGACCTGCTCGAGAATGGAATTGAAGTGTTCATGGACGATTTCACCGTATACGGCAAGTCCTTTGACTCCTGCCTGGAACACTTAGAGATGGTGCTCAAAAGGTGTGTGGAGAAGAGTCTTGTATTAAACTACGAAAAATGCCATTTCATGGTCGAAGAGGGAATTGTCGTTGGACATGTTATTTCAGCTAAAGGCATAGAGGTGGATAAAGCAAAGATCGAAGTCATCTCGAAGCTGCCATACCCAAGGAATGTGAAGCAAGTCAGAGGGTTCCTTGGGCATGCTGGTTTCTACAGACGCTTTGTGAAGGACTTTGCCCAAATAGCCCGCCCTTTGACCAAGCTGCTCCAGAATGATGTAGAATGGAACTTTGATGAGGACTGCAAGGCTGCCTTCAACCATTTGAAGAAGAGATTGGTCACAGCGCCTATTATTCAACCACCAGAGTGGGGCATGCCATTCGAGCTGATGTGTGATGCAAGTGGATATGCAGTGGGAGCTGTGTTAGGGCAAATAAAAGGGAAAGAAAGGCATGTGATCTACTATGCCTCAAAGACCCTTAATGCTGCCCAGAGTAACTATGCCACGACTGAGAAGGAGCTTTTGGCCATAATATTTGCCTTTGAGAAGTTTAGGTCATACCTGCTGGGCAGTAAGACTATAGTGTATACAGACCACGCTGCATTGAAGTACCTCATGGCAAAGAAGGAGACGAAACCAAGGCTTATTCGATGGATCCTGTTACTTCAGGAGTTTGACATTGAAATTCGAGACAAGTCTGGAAATCAAAATCTCGTGGCAGATCATCTCAGTAGAATCCTCCAGAAAGAAGAGGATATGCCTATCACCGAAACATTCCCTGATGAGCATTTATATAGCATCACCGCTTTGGGCGAAGAGCCATGGTTTGCTGACCTTGTGAACTTTATGGTTACAGGAATTTTCAGGGAAGGCATGACGTATTACGAGAAAAACAAGATGAGGCGTGAGGCAAGGAGCTACGTCTGGGATGAACCCTATTTGTGGAAAAGATGTGAAGACCAAGTTCTAAGGAGATGCATTCCGGAGTCTGAGCAGCAGGGCATAGTGGATCACTGCCACAAACAACCCTGTGGAGGACATTTTGGGCCTAGGCGAACGGCAAGAAAGGTTCTGGATTGCGGATTCTACTGGAACACTTTGGTCAGAGACTGCTATGACCTATGCAAAAGGTGTGACGAGTGTCAGAAGGAAGGCAACTTGACCAAGCGCAATGAAATTCCCTCTGTGCCCATAATGCCAATAGAAATCTTTGATGTCTGGGGCATAGACTTTATGGGGCCATTTCCAAATTCACAAGGTAAGGAATATATACTCCTAGCAGTTGATTATGTCTCAAAATGGGTCGAGGCAAAGGCTACTGCTACCAATGATTCGCGCATTGTGGCTGAATTCCTCAAAGGGAATATTTTCACTCGGTTCGGTGTGCCCAGAGCACTAATAAGCGACCAGGGGACCCATTTTTGCAACTATGTAATCGAGAGGATGTTGCGGAAATATGGAGTCACTCATCGAATCACTTGTGCCTATCACCCCCAGGCAAACGGCCAAGCAGAGCTCTCCAACAGGATTATCAAAGCTATTCTAAGGAAGACAGTTAGGCCAGAGGGGAAGGATTGGGCAGGCAAACTGGATGATGCCCTGTGGGCATACCGCACTGCGTTCAAGACTCCATTTGGTATTTCTCCATACGGAATGATATTTGGGAAAACCTGTCATTTGCCCGTAGAGATAGAGCACAAGGCACACTGGGCTGTGAACAAGGTCAACTTTGACTGGGATCTGGCCTGGAACGAGCGTAAACTTGACTTAGTGGAGTTGGAGCAACTTCGCATTGAGGCCTATGACCATGCTGCCCACTACAAAGAGCGGACCAAGAGAGCCCATGACAAACTGATTAAGAAGAAAAAGATTGAGGCTGGACAGTTAGTTTTACTGTACCAAACCAGAAATCAGTTCCGTTCGGGCAAACTGTCCTCTAAGTGGGAAGGACCCTATTTTGTTCACCATGTCAACCCAAATGGATCTGTGGAGTTGAAAAGCAAAAAAGATGATGACTACATCTTCAAAGTGAATGGCCATAGAGTGAAGCCCTACTTCGGGCAAGAGAATTTGGAAGGGCAGCTTGCCCTGATTGAGTGATCGAATAAAGCAATTGGGTCCTGCCCGGGACTATAAATAGGGCGCTGGCCAGGAGGCAACCTGGTACGTTTGTATAATTTTGTTATTTCCCTTTTAATTAGATTAGGAATAAACTACTTGTAACAAGGAACTTTGACTATGCCGTGAGAAAGGGTATGTTTTGTTTTTGATTTTGCAGGAGTATACTTTGGGCAGACTGAGACTTTGGGCAAATAGGACGCAAATGGGCAGTTGCGATTTTCAAGGGCTGAAAACCGTCCCATCAGGGACTCTGCAACTCCACCATCATCACGCCTCTATCCACTCCCCACAAATATCGATAACTGCCATAACTCCTCTATTTTTAAAATTCAAAAAGCCCTAATATATACCTTCCCTTTCTCTCTCATGGTATCTTCCCGAGCAAAAAATAAACTAAGAAAAATACCCACCGGAACCCTAATTGATCTAACCATTGGTACCGATGCATCAAAGTTGAAGACGATGGTGTCGCCAAAGCAGTCAAGCCCAGCAAAACCCAAGTCCCCCACCGCCGAGGAAGCCATCCACGCCGTACCCCTGGCCACCATACTGCCAAGCCCCGCCACGACGGAGACGGATAACACCCCAATCGACGATTTGGCCAAAGAAATCGACGAGTCTACGACCACCAGCGAGAAGGATCTGGAAACCCTAGCCACCGCCGCTCAGGAGAAGGAAGGCAAAGTCGCCGTTGATAGCCCCCCGAAAAAGAAGCAGAAAAAGGCGGCGGGCAAAGGCAAGAAGAAGGTCTCTCCCACCCCCACTGCCGGATCCACCTCCGACGAGAAGGAGAAGGAGGAATCGACGGCCGCCGGCAAGACTCCGATGGAGGAGGACGAGGTGGAGGAGGTGACCTACAAAACCTCCAAAAGCCAGACCCGCGCATCCACGAAGAAGAGGAAGGCGGTTGACACATCGGCGCGCGAAATCGCGGCCCCCAAAACGGTGTGCTTCGACTCGCTCAAACTGATGGGTGTGGAGAAGGAGGTTCGAGGCTATTTCCAGGCCATAGGGTGGGAGCCGTTCCTTGAGTGGTCTGGGCAAATCAACGAAGGCGTCGTGAGAGAGTTCTTTGGGTCTCTGGGTATCAAAGAGACCAAGGACGAGGGAGTTATAGGGATTCAGTTTGAGTTGTTTGATCGAGCTGTTTCTATTGGTGGTAATGAATTGGATTTGTGTTTGGATATGGCAGGTATTGCGGATCTGAAGTCGAAGGCCTACCAGGAAGCACTGAGGACTTTCCCGGAGTACACAAAGAGAGAGCTGCAGAAGATCTGGAAAGAATTGGGCAAAGGAGGGGAGTTCGTTGGGCAAACCACCAAGTCCATCCAGATCAAGAACCATGCCCTCAGAGTTTGCCACCGAATCATGGCGATCAACTTCTTTGGCAAGATTGACAGCAGTAGTGCAGTTTCCCAGATCGAGTTGGGCATACTGTATTGTATGACCCAATAGACCAGGCTGCATTTTAGTTCCTGCCTCTGTGCCCAGATGAAGTGGCTCAGCACTCACCCTCTCCAGCGCCTCTCACTGGCCCATTTTCCGATGGTGTATGCGGCAAAGATGAACCTGATCAAGAAGGACAAAGAGCTGGACATGATGGTGGAGGGGAAGTTTGACATCCAATGCTTCAAGCGCATGCAGGACATTGTGCCTTTGAGTGGTGGCAGTGTGAAGTGTTTGGAGGAGAAACCAGTTACGGTGAAGGCAGAGGCGAGAGATCCGATTGCAGAGGCTAAGGCCAAAGAGGAGATTGCAGAGAGGCAAGGAGCCATCGAGGCTCGGTTGGACAAAATTGAGAAGGCGTTCGAGGATGTGAAGGCGATGATGATCGCATACTTTGACTACTGTGGATTCAGGTACGCACCTGCTTCCACCTCCTAATTTGTACCCTCCCTTGTTTTAGTAGTTGTTAGTTTTTATTTTTATTTTTATTTTTTTGTTTCTGTTAAGGTCACCCCCGAGTCACTTTGGTTCGGGGGAGACTAGGTTGATCTCTCTGCTGACACACTTTGCCCAGGCAAAGTGTGTGAGGGGGCAGGTGCGCCAAACTTTTTGAGTCACAGTCTGGTCGTGGTTAGCCCCTACCAATCTTATTACTTTTGCACACTTTGCCCAGGCAAAGTGTGTGAGGGGGGAAAGGGAAAGGGCAAACCCCTGTTTCTAATCGAGTCAGCATGATTATATGATCACTTTGGGCAAACATACATACAGTAACTCAAACTTCATAGTTAAGATGCATGAAATAGGGATGATGGAACTGTTCTAGGCAAACTGTGAGAATTGAGCCAACATTTAATATATGATTTCTTTCTTTGAGAGTTTGCTGTGATATTTACAATGCTTGTCTTTGCCTGTTTGCTGAAATGAGTAGTTTGACTGAGTAGGGGTTGTTAGATGATTAGGGCATTTTTCTTGTTTTGCTTTTCATGAATAAATAACACTGCCCCTTGCTAGCCCTTTGAGCCTGATTGAATATTCTTTGTGAACCCATCTGGTATTATGCCCACATTACATAGGCAGCCAGAGAGATAAGAGGGAGTTAGGGCATAGTGTAAAAAAAAAAAAAAAAAAAAAAAAGAAAAAAAAAAGAAGAAAAAAAAGAGAAAAAAGAAAAAAGAAGAAAAAGAAAAAAAAATAGAATAAATAGTTGTTGTGCTAAGGCCCGTAAGAAAAGGGGCAAAGTGGCAGAGAAAAGGCTAACATCAAAAAGCCCTCTGCCCAAATAGAGCCTAATACTCAAAATCTACCCATATGAGTCCAACACTATAACCCAATAAAAGTCCCTTTGATAACCCCCTGCTTAGTTAAAACCAACTCAGATTAGCAATAAGGCAAATTTAGGCAAAGTGAAATCACAGCAGAAAAAGAGTGTCATTGAACCCATACACTGAAAAGAGAGAAACACTGTGAGGGAGTGAACCCAAAGACCTAGAACAGACTCTTGACTTATTTTTATCTTTACTTGAATTTTGTGTTATCTGTATGTACTATGCCCTGTACTGATCATGCTAAAGTCCTTTGTTTTATTTCTCCCTACTTCTTTCATTTCTGTTTTCACTTTGGTCTTGAGTCAGGCAAATCAGAGCCCACGCTTGGGGACAAGCGTATCCAAGTGTGTGCGGTTCTGATGAGCCATTTTATTTGCTCATCTTAGAGCACTTTTACACCCTTTATTGAGTCGGTTACGTGTCTGGGAGGGCACAATTAGGTGTTTGGACAGAGTGTGTATGAATGCAGGTAACAGGTGGCGCACTGGGCAAAAGAGGCAAGGAAATCCCCTTCTTTGGGCAAAGCAGATTCTGGAGTGGTAGTGACACGCAACAGTTTGACCACATCGGGCAAATGGGTAAAGTCACGAAGCAGAAGACCCAGAATTCCTACCAAGTACCGTGCCTGGTCCGACCATCTGTGGAGGAGAAGAAATACCTGCAGAATTCCAGTTTGGGCAGAGAACGGCTGAGGACAGAAGATTCACTGTGGGCAAGGCGTCAGCGTACCAGAATCCCTGGATTCGGGGGATCTGACTTATCCTCCAACCCGTTGACTGTTGGCGCCTATTCTTTAGGAAGGAGCAACAGCCGGGAATTCAAATTCAAATTCGAAGCCTATTAAAGCTGGGGCGCGGTGGGAAGCAAGGAATATACATACATTACGCATCGAGAAATCGAGAGAGCCGCCGGTCCCGTAGTTCGTCGCCGCCGTCGGAGGAGTCGCCGGAGAGAGATCGGAGCTGTTCGTCCGAGTCTCCTTTCCTTGTTTTGAGTAGATCCAGCCCTCGGGCTGAGAAACAATTTATTTTTATGCTTTGTTTTTGAGTTTTCAATTCCGTTTTCGATTTCCTTCAAGAACGTTTACGATTTGAAGGCATGAATAATATAGTTCTATTTTCCTTAATTATTTTGTCTTTTATTTTCTGTATGATCGGCTAAGTTAATTTTGCATCTGGGCAGGGGCGGATCGATGGTGATTTAGGGTTTTTAGTTTAACCGCGAGGTCGATGGGGCTAGAGTAGCCGGTTGGGGGTTTGTTCCCGAAGCAAAGTTGGTTGAGGATTATTTCTGGGGAGTTTGGGCAAACTAGGACGACCACTAGTGAACCTTTACAATCTGGGATACTGGTGATTGGCAAACCGCATAGATGTACCTTGTAGTATTGTTGCTGGCATAGCACTAGAACTTGCTGGAGATTGCGGTCGTATGACTCGGAGTTCCGGGCATGCTATTGGTCGAGCGGGTCTGTCTAGAGGGTAATGCGGGTTTGGGCAAACTAGATCCATGTTTGGTCGCATAGGTTATCGAATTGTCCAAATCTAGGGGTTTAGGCATAACGTTAGCTTGCCTTCTCTTTAAACTGTAAGGATAGATAAGGGGTGGGGCAATTGTTGGGCGTGACGCAATAGGACCACTGTTGTCTTTTTAAAGCACCCTATAACTGCTGACAAACCGCTGGTAGAAATCCTTAGTGCCTATGACCGGTAGTTTGCCCTAATGATCTTGAGTGAAGTCATCTGCCCGGATGCCTTGGTTAATCATTTGATTTAAGTTTTCCTTTAAGTATTTTGTTAGATCTGAGTGTTTGCATTGTTTACCTTTTAGATCCGTTTTATTTGCATGTTAGTTTGGTTAGCCGCAGTTAGATCAAAGTGTTTGAAACGATTGCAAAACCGTTGTGCCCACAGCAACCCAAAATCAAATCTTTTTGTGACAACCCCTTGGGCAAAGCCGAGATCACCTACTGTAATTGCCTCCTTGTGGGACCGACCCCACGTACTTACCATTATCTACGTTTTGTAGTAATAGGAGTACTGGCTAAATATAAATATTATTTTGACAGCTCGTGTGCTCAAACGACAAGCATACGGGCGTCGTCACTCACGTTAATGAAATTATTCTTCGAGTCCAATATTTTACTCCTTACATCTAATATTGGCGTGAAACCCTAATCCTTTTCTCTTCCCGTCGTCGCTCTCTCTTCTCCTCCATGGTTACCACTGAGATACAACCTCTCCCTTTCTCAACCATGATTCACATGGTTAATATAGAACTTACCTCATCCAACTATCTTCTTTGGCATGCTCAGATCAAGCCCTTGCTCACCAGTCAACAATTCGTGGCCCTCCTCGACGGGTCCGCTCTTGCTCTTGCGCACACCATCCACACGACGATCGACACTACCGCACCTGATGGAGTTGTATACTTAATGTCTAGATTTAAGTAACATCTGAAGCATTTATCCTATTTAATAATAAAAAGTCATTTGCATTTAATGCAAACCATAGTCCTAGATTATACACGTTGTAGTTAGTATGGTGTGCGTCGTCACACGGAAGATCATATATCGGTTACTCGTATATAATCGAACAGTTGCTCACGACCTAAATGGACAAGGACCAATCCATCGGTATAGTCGTTGTATGAGTGAGAAGATAATTGGTCTTGATTATTTTATCATACTTGTACACTTGGTGTATTGAGCGGATCTGCTTGAGATTTATCGATTAGGATTGCCGTTGATAATCGATTTAAATCTTTGAGTATTCTATTCTTAATCCCTGATATTATTGCGGGTGTGTGCATATAATATTAGTGACTTTAATTTTCCAAAGGAATTGACTTATTAGAATAACCGGTCAATTACCGGTAAAGTTGGGTCACTGTATTTTATGTATGACATGTTGTGAATTCTTGACGGGAAAGCATGTCCTCGAAAGGGTTGATAATGTCCCCGAGATGAGCTCATAAGGATTATCATGTAAACCTTGCAAGTGGATTATGATCCGCATGATAATAAAGTTGAGTGTTACTATTCTCGGAATTATAAGAGATAAATAAATAATATTAGCAATAAATATAATTTATTCATGGATATTTATATCTTAAACATGTGGAATAAATAATACTACCGGAATAATATTATTTTGATATAATATGGTAAATATTGAGAGTGCAATTACATTTATATAGTGGAGATAATATATAATTCATGAATTAATTAATAGATTTGGGCTTGGGCTCAATTTAATTAATTTATGGGAAGCCCAATATTCTACTTCCTTAAGGTCCCCTTACGTAGCCTATAAAAGCACTCCTATGGTCTTCTCTTCTTTCATCTTTCATAAGTCTCAAGACATGAATAATTCTAGAGAGAGAAAGTAGAGAGAAGGTGATCCATGGAAGCTTGGAAGATCGTCGCCCACCCCGACGTTCAAGCTAGTGCAAGGAATACGTGGGAAGACTTCAAGGTCATCAAAGTTCTTCATTTTTCCGAACAACGAGAACGAGGTAAATCGTAAAACTCTCTTTATGATTTAATCGTTTATTTATCGTGATTATACCGTGAACCAAGATCCGAGAATGCGACCCATGACGAGGACGAACCGGGTGGTGGTGGTCGAAGACCACCGGACCGCCGGCGGCTCAACGGCTCGGCTAGGAGGGTCGAGGGCATGAAGCCCGGCTGGACGCCATGCGCCGCTCGCACGGTGCTGCCTCCGCTCACCCGGAGGGGCAGCCGCTCGCGCGGGGGCGGCTGGCGGTGATCGCTAGCCACGGTTCGACCGTGGCTGGGCGTGCGATCACCAAGGCGTGGCTGGGGGTGCCCAGCGGGCTGCCAAGGGCAGCCCTAGGCGGCTGTCGTGTACAGCGGCGAGCCCCACGCGGGGGCTCGACCAAACAGCCGCGGGTTCGCCCGCGGTTAGGGTTTTGGTTGAGTCCGGCCTTCGCAGCGGATTCGTGGCGGGTTTCCGGCGACCGAGAGTCGATTGGAGTTGTTGTTCCGCAACTTTGACAACTCCGGATATTCGATCTCCAAAGGATTTCGGTCGGAATTAATTAGATAATTTATTTAATTAAATTTATTAATTCCGGGATGCCGATTTCCAACAGCACCTAATCCGACTTTCGTCTCTTGGCAGCAGAGAGATCAGACTATAAAATTATTCTTCATCTCTTCACTCACATAGGAATCGATGGCCATTGTAATTGACTACAAAACCTCCAAAGAAGTTTGTGATGCACTTTCTCGGGCATACAACCATAACTCAGAGGCTCGTGAACTCAGCCTTAAGCAAAACTTACTATCTACTATGCACGGTGACAAATTTGTTGTCGATTATGCACGACACTTTAAACTTCTCTCCGACCAACTCGCCGCGATTGGCCGACCTATTGACGCCACAGACAAGTCACATTGGTTTCTTCGCGGCCTTGGTCCTAATTTCGCCGCCTTCACGGCGGCACAACTTGCGCAAGAACCGTTGCTTGATTTTTCCACTCTATTTGCAAGGGTCCAATCACACGAGTTATTCCAGAAATCTATTAATCATAATAATAATTTGCAGGTATCTTCCCAGGTGGCTTTTTCTGCTATTACGAATGGCTATGGCTCTAGTCCTCATAGTGGTCGTGGTTCCACGTCAACCAGAGGTCGCGGAAACATCAACAACCTGGTGGTACTAGTAACAATCGCGGCGGACGCAATTTTACCCCGCGTTGTTTCTTCTGTCGCGAAACAAACCATGATGATTTCGATTGCCCCAAGCGCTTCGATCGCTCCTACGATCGCTCCTGCCCTCCAAACACCGCGAATCTTACAGAAGCCTTCTCCGACGACTGCAATTTCTCTCTTGTCGAACCGTCCGATTGGTATTTGGATACGGGGGCCTTGGCTCATATGGCTTCCGACCCTTCCTCTCTAGACCATGCGTCTAATTATTCCGGCACTGATCATGTTACGGTCGGCAATGGTTCAAGCTTACCTATATCTCATACTGGTTCTCTTACTCTTTCTCATAATATCATCTTACGAAATGTTTTTGCCATGCCTGGGCTAACCAAAAACTTGTTATCTGTGAGACAATTAACATGTGATCATTCGGTAACCTTCACATTTTATAACTCTTCATTCTCTATTCTGCATCGACTCACATGGCACCTTCTCGCCACCGGCCATCTTGATTGAGGTTTGTATTTGCTGGAACCTCCGCCGCATGCTCTGGTCGTTGTCCATGCACACAAATAATCGTCTTCTTTATAATTATGGCATTATAGAATTGGGCATGTTGCTCTTTCTATTATTTATCTATTGAATAAACTTGGTTTGTCATAAGTTATGTCTTTACAACCGTCGCCAACTGTTTGTTCGACATGTCCGTTAGCTAAAAGTACTCATTTTCCGTTTGCTACTAATGTAAAACTTGCTTCTGGTATTTTAGATTTAATTTATTGTGATTTATGGGGTCCTTCTCCCCTTACGACAATAGTTGGTTTTCGATATTACGTGATATTCCTTGATGATTGTTCTCGCTTTTGCTGGTTTATCATCTACGCGCAAAATCCGAGTTTGTGGATATCTTTATCACTTTTCAGCGGTTTGCCGAAACCCAATTCTATCGAAAAATTAAGCGCTTCCAAAGTGATGGTGGAACGGAATTTACTAATCATCTACTACGGTCTCATCTCACATCCTCGGGCATCCATCATATATTTTAATGTCCGCATACTCCAGCTCAAAACGGTCGTTCTAAACATAAGCATCGTCATATCACCGAAATGGGTTTTCGCTTTGCTTTTTCACTCGTCCGTCCCTTTATTGTACTGGGTTGACGCATTTAGTAGTGCTGTCTACACAATTAATCGGTTGCCCATTGTCATACTTTGAAATAATTCTCCATTTGAGATCCTCTTTGCTCGCTCTCTTGCATATGATGGGTTTCACACTTTTAGTTGTAAAGTGAACCCTGTTGGAGTTGTGTACTTAATGTCTAGATTTAAGTAACGGTAAACTCCCGATCATAGCATTTAATCTATTTAATTAATAAACAATTATTTGCATTTAATTATATGCAAATCATAGTTCTGGATTTTATACGTTGTAGTTAGTATGGTGCTGCATGGGCGCACAGAAGATCATACTATCGGTTACTCGTATTTAATCGAACAGATGCTCACGACCTAGATGGACACGAACTAATCCATCGGTATAGTCGTTGTGTGAGAGAGAAAATAATTTATCTTAATTATTTTATCACACTTGTACACTTGGTGTATTGGGTGGATCAGCTTGAGATTTATTGATTAGGATTGCCTTGGATAATCAATTTAAATCTCGGAGTATTTTATTCTTAATCCCCGATATTATTGCGGGTGTGTATATTTAATACTAGAGGCTTTGATTTTCCAAAGGAATTAACCGATTTAATTATTGGGTTAATTACCGGTAAAGTTGGGTCGCTATATTTTATATACGACATGCCGTGAATACTTGACGGGAAAGTGTATCCCGGAAGGGTTGATAATATCCCCGAGATGAGTTCATAAGGAATTATTGTGTAAACCTCATGAGTGGATTCGTTCCGCACAATAATAAAGGTTGAACGGTACTAGTCTCGGATACAAGATATGAATATTATTTATTGAGCAATAAATAAATTTATTCATGGATATTTAAATCTTAAATACACGGAATAAATAATACTAAGATGGAGAAATATTATTTGATATAATATGGAATAATATTGGGAGTGCAATTTTATTTATATAGTGGAAAATAAATAAAATTAATATTGATAAGAATTAATAGATTTGGGTTGGACCCAATTTAATTTTCAATATTGAAGCCCAATATTTATTCTCCTTATGATCCCCTACGTAGCCTATATAAGCACTACATGGTCTTCACTTTTCAAGAGAGAATTAATTGACCTACGCCAATTTATAAAGTCTTGAGAGTGAGGAAGATCCATAGGAATCCGATAGATCGTCGCCCACACGACGTTCGGACGAAGTGCAAGGAATACGCGGGAAGATCACGAGGTCATCAACGATTCGTTTCTCCGTACAACGAATCAAGGTAATAATCGAGAAACCCCCTTCTATGATTATGTGCGTTGAATAATTGTGATATATACATGAACGCGCGATCCGGGAGAACGACGAACCTCGGGGACGGGGATTCGAGATCCCCGGCGAGGATCGAAGGGGCGGCCGAACCCTAGGGTTCGGACCGCCGCGACGCGCGACAAGGGGACGAGCCCCGGCTGGACGCCGGGGCATGGGATCGACTTCGGTCGATCCCCGGGGTGCCACGGGCTGCTGCCGTGGCGGACCCCAGCCCCCTCGTCGGAGGCGCGTGACGCGAAGCCCTCGGCTGGAGTCGAGGGGCGATCGAGCCCGTGAGCTCGATCGCGGGTCGCTGCGGGGATAACCCGCAGCCGCCTCGTGCGCGCTACGGGGATTCCCGTAGCGGATGCGCACGGGGCTGACCCCGTGCGAGCAGCGAGTCATCGCGACTCGCTGCGGGCTGCTACGAGCAGCCCCGGGGATCGCTACGAGCGATCCCCAGCGATCGTCGAGGACGATCGCGAACCCCTCATGGGGGTTCGGCTGGGCACACGGGGCCTTCGGGTCTCGATGGCGTTCGGTCGGGCCCCGGCTCGTGAGGTGGTTCGCGTTCGTGGATCCGACTCGTAGGAGAAAATCGGCTGGGGGCGGGCTGCATGTCTTCGGGCGTGTAGTCTCCAAAGGTCGGACTCCTGCGGATGAGTCGGGGATCCAATCTTCGGTGATCGAGGGTTTTGATCGGGTTATCGTTTCCGCAATTTTGATAGCCCGGGACATCGGATCCCAGCAATTGGTATCAGAGCGTTTGGTTTCGTGTTCATGTATATATTCGATTATTGTTCTACCTTGCAGGATTTCCGGCTATCATGGTTGGATTTAATTAATTGTTTTTTAATTAATTATCATGATTATTAAACTCTCGGACATGTCGAGATTCGTTTTGTGTGGTTGAATGTTTGTAATAGTAAAAATTCGGGGGTTGACCGAATTTAGGATTTATTATTACGCACTTTATTTTCCGGAAAATGTATAGGGTCGATTTCATGTATAGAATCGATACCGGAATTGTAATTTAAATTTTGTAATTTTAATTACGTTGGTTCGATGATGAGACGATTGCCGGAAGACGAAGGAATGACGAGAAGACAAGGGCTTGGGATCGATCACATGATGGTGATCGACCCATGGCCTAGCCGGCGATGGCTAGGCGGCGGCGGCGCTCCTCCCGAGTAGCCGGCCGATCCATCAAGGTGGGGATGGTGTGGGGTCTCCCAATCCCATGCTATTCCTACAAAAATCTACTTTCCCAATTAATTCGGATTTTTCCTATTTGAGTACTTTCCTTTTGGAAACTCTCATGGATTAGGAAAAGAATTAATTTAAATTAATTTTATTTTCTATTGATTTATTTCCTTCATGGAAATATTCATAGATTAGAAATTTAATTAATTTAGTACTAAATTTATTTTTTCCTATTTGATTATTCCTACTCATGGGAATATTCATGGATTAGGAATAAAAATAAATTTAAAAAGTAGTAGTCCTAATTTATTTATTTTATTTCCTTGTTCTATTATAGATATCTTCTAGAATATTCCAATGTTTACTTGGATAGATTATTCTAGAGATTTAATAGAACTAGATAGGAAAATAAATAAATAAAAAATATTAATGATATTTAATTTTATTTTTGATATATTCGATTGACTTAATTTTCGAATTAAGTAACTTTTGGATTAATTGAAAATAAATAGATTTAAATATTAGAGATTAATATTCTCGTCACATGGAGCATTCAAGAAACGAAGACTGAAGACTAGAAGATGCATATGAAGATAAAGCCATGATAGTCGGGGAAAAATAATTTCTCTAGCATTATTTTTGACTATGTGCTATGTGCTTTATTGCTTTCATGCATGCTTATGTGTTTAATTATGCATTAGATAGCGTATCCCTTTGTTATAAAAAGCTAAGTGGGAGAGGGGATGGAAACATTCCCATGGTCTCCATTACTGTTCTCTTGGTGACTCTTATGGACTTTTGAAGTTCGTATAGATGTGTCATTGGAGGAGAATTCTTGTAATTCCTCTTACAAGAAACATTGATCAAGTTTATCAAACAATGCCTAATTTGTCTTTCTGAAACTGACTTCAAGTCGACTCATTCTCACCCCGGGGAGTGGAATGGAGCCAGAGCCACTTGGTCATGTAGAGGACACAAATTAGAGACTTTCGTGCCATTCTTTGATAGATGGGTCGTTTGTCTGCTCGGCTCCCTCATTCGTGAGAGATAGGGTTGTTCGCATGGTGAATCACTGGTTAGAAACTTCGAGTTTCACTTATGATTCTCCGCGTCTTGATTTACGAAAATCGAATGGATCTGGTAATTGGGAGTCAATTATAAAAGTCTCTTAGTGAAGTAAACGTCCACACCACGTGGCTTGCTGCACTGACGGATTTTGGATTAATTGATGTAGACAGTTGTAAGGAATTGTGAAGAGTTGTGAAGTTGTCGTAAACGTCCACACCACGTGGCTTGCGGCAATGTAGCAATTCCAAACGATTCACTTTGGTGCTGAGTAATGGTTTACACTTAGATACGCCTTGTAGTATTCCTCCCCACGAGGTTACGCTATAAGTGATGTATGACCAAAGAAAAACTAATTGCTAAATCATTTGGGTGGGTAAACGTCCACACCACGTGGCTTGCCTTACCTGATGGGATTTTAGATGTGATTAGTAATTTAATGATATTATTTAAGGGAGATAATATCGGATATTAAATTAATTGTTTGTTTAAATGTGCTTATAGGTTTAGAGAATAGCTATGAACCCACTTTCTATGATACTCAAGGAGCATAAGCTCACTGGCACCAACTATATTGATTGGAAGAGAAATTTAGACATTGTCCTAACTTCGGAAGAGTACAAGTATGTACTCCATGAAGTGTGCCCTGCCGAGCCCACGGCTGCCTCAACTGATGAGGAAAAACTGGCATATCGGAAGTGGAAAAAGGCTGATGAAATGGCTAGGTGTTATATTTTGGCTTCCATGTCAAATGTACTCCAAACCCAACATGAGCCAATGGACACTGCCTATGATATGATGTTTAACCTCAAGGAGATGTTTGGAGAGCAAGATCGTGCGGCAAGGCAAGAAGCCATGAGAGTCCTCATGTCGACTACTCAATCTGAAGGAACGCCCGTAGGGGAGCACATTCTTAAGATGATGAGTTTGTTGAATGAACTTTAGGTCCTAGGAGCTTCTATTGATGCTGAGACGCAAGTCGACATCATACTCCAGTCTCTGGCCCCTAGTTTTGAGCAGTTTCGTATGAGCTATAATATGGGTAAACTATCTTATACTCTTGCGCAACTCCTGACTGAACTAAAGGCGGCAGAGGGGATCTACAAGAAGGGCAAGTCTCAAGCGCTTGTAGCTACCAAGTCCAAAGGCTTTAAGCCTGGTGGAGGTAGGGGCAAGAAAAGGAAGCAAGCCTGGAAACCCAGTGGTGTCAAGAGGACTGCACCACGAGTGGGGGCTGCAAAGCCAAAGGGTAAGTGCTTCCGATGCAACAAGATGGGACACTGGAAGTCTGAATGTCCTCTCAGAGGTACGAATTTTTCTTTAGTCGTAAAAACATAGTCAGCGGTATTATCTACCAGAATTCTGGTGTGTAGATATGGAACCACTGACGGTATGTGCATTTCTTTAAATGCAGGGGTTCCAGAAAACCCGGCGACTTAGAGAAGAAGAATTCGAGTCTACATGGGCGAAGCTGTTGGGGTAGCAGCGGTTGCAGTGGAAGACATTTATCTGTTTTAAGTTTTCATTTCAGTTATTGCTTATGTACCCCTTTATTTTGAAAAAGAACTTCGTTCTGTTTTTCTTTATTAATGGATATTTTATTTCTTTAATCATTGGATGGTTTGGATAAGAAATAATGGTGATATTCATTATGGTACATTAGATAGCAATATGTGAATGATGAATCCTTAGTCTACCACGATGCAACAAACCGTTATGTATAACTTGTTTTACTTATTAGATGTATTTCTCTTGTCAATCATTATACTTGTGAATTCTTGAACTTGGTAGTATCTATTCAAAAGGGATTCAAAAGGTCGATATTGATTTGATCAATTATAGTTGGAGGAATGGACCTCCCGACCTAAGAATCGATCTTGAAAGATGATACAACTGAGTTAACCTTTCTGGATAAAGGATGGAATTCGGACAAGTATAGAAAATGATGATTAATGCGGTATGTGTAATTAGAGAAGGTACGAGTTATTCCTTCAAGAATACTCGAAGATGGATTGGACTACTTGCTGTGCCATTAAGGCGGAGTGTTTTCAACACAAAGCCACTATGGGGATCCTTCAAAGTATATCCATTTGTAGCCTGCGACCTGATCGCGGAGGCTATTACCCATCTAAATAACACATAGCATAAATCAAAGACTGAGATTAAGTCTCAAGCGACTACACCATACACTGAAGTGTAGACATGGTGTGTCAGGAATAAGAAATGGGATTCTAATAGTAAAGGGACAAGTTTGTTCGGAACTACCTATGTTCTATGGATATTTCTGGATACAACGGCACATTCAATGTGGTTGTAGAATACCCTAGAAGAACAAGTAATTGTATGTTCAATAGTACTACGAACCAGAAGGGTGTTCTCGCCCGGTTCATAGAGGAAAAACTATTAGATGAACTACAATGCCCTAATTGACAAAGTACTTTAAAATGAGGAAAGGGAAAGACTGAGAACCAGCCTGACCGAGTAGTAGTACACCACTAAACTGCACCTAATGTTGTTACTGTTATACACCGGAACGCCATTGCAGTGGGAGGTTGTTAAGCAACCAGAGATGTTCATAAGACTGGAGGAGTTTTGAACTCTGGATCCAGTATACATGAAATCGATCCCTAGGTCTGCATAGGAATTAGCGAAGAAGGTGTGTTAGAGACGTAATGGAAACAAAGGTGGTGTTTCTCGGAATTTTGTGTAGATAACACTTTGACATTGGCGACAATGTGAAAATGTTGTCCGACATAAAATAGAGGTTGTCTAAATAAATCGAGATATAAGATTGAGAAGAAGTTAGAGCATGTTCTTAAGATCTTATGATCTAGAGATAAGAACATTGTACTTCTCCTAGACATCTTGTACGATTAAGGTTTGTTTTAAACATGCATACTTCTGAGAAAGGTTATTGCCTTTCAAAGACAGAACAAACATCTATCTAAAGGTTATGTGTTTGAACACATGAAGGAGATAGATGAGGACAAAGCAGTTTCCTATACTTCAAGTATGGAAAGCTCTATAGATGCAATGTTGTAAAACAAGAACCTGATATCAACTATGCGGTTTGCGTAGTGGGAGGATATCAAAGTAATCTGGATAAGGGATGTTCGAATGCTGCAAGAGTACTTTCATAGTACTGGCTTGAGCAAGACGAAATCTTCTTAGATTACAGATTCTCAGATCCAAAAATCAGAGAAGGACCAGTGAAAGTCGATATCAGGCTATGTGTTCACTTTTAGAAAGAGGTGGAACCATGAAATGAAAGAATGATAAGCAGACGCTTCTCAGACTCTCTCATAACCGAATAGCAGCCTCAGAGGCAGCGGAAGTTTTGGTTAGGTTCCGGGATAACCTCTTGACTTGGATATGACTCTTAGTTTACCAAAGGCTATTGGATAGCGGTGCACGGTGAACTGGAAGAGGTCATAAGTCAAAAGTGATGATAACACATAGAGCAAGTACCACCTGATACGAGTCATCGTCGAGGGAGGCGACGTAGTAGTCACCAAGATAACTTCAGAGCGGCAACCTAGATTGCTCACTCACATAGTACTTCTCGGAAGTACATTTTAAAGCACGTGATGAGTATGGGAACCGGGAGTTTGGAGGAAATGACTAGACCTTAGTACAAGTGGGAGATTGTTGGAGTTGTGTACTTAATGTCTAGATTTAAGTAACGGTAAACTCCCGATCATAGCATTTAATCTATTTAATTAATAAACAATTATTTGCATTTAATTATATGCAAATCATAGTTCTGGATTTTATACGTTGTAGTTAGTATGGTGCTGCATGGGCGCACAGAAGATCATACTATCGGTTACTCGTATTTAATCGAACAGATGCTCACGACCTAGATGGACACGAACTAATCCATCGGTATAGTCGTTGTGTGAGAGAGAAAATAATTTATCTTAATTATTTTATCACACTTGTACACTTGGTGTATTGGGCGGATCAGCTTGAGATTTATTGATTAGGATTGCCTTGGATAATCAATTTAAATCTCGGAGTATTTTATTCTTAATCCCCGATATTATTGCGGGTGTGTATATTTAATACTAGAGGCTTTGATTTTCCAAAGGAATTAACCGATTTAATTATTGGGTTAATTACCGGTAAAGTTGGGTCGCTATATTTTATATACGACATGCCGTGAATACTTGACGGGAAAGTGTATCCCGGAAGGGTTGATAATATCCCCGAGATGAGTTCATAAGGAATTATTGTGTAAACCTCATGAGTGGATTCGTTCCGCACAATAATAAAGGTTGAACGGTACTAGTCTCGGATACAAGATATGAATATTATTTATTGAGCAATAAATAAATTTATTCATGGATATTTAAATCTTAAATACACGGAATAAATAATACTAAGATGGAGAAATATTATTTGATATAATATGGAATAATATTGGGAGTGCAATTTTATTTATATAGTGGAAAATAAATAAAATTAATATTGATAAGAATTAATAGATTTGGGTTGGACCCAATTTAATTTTCAATATTGAAGCCCAATATTTATTCTCCTTATGATCCCCTACGTAGCCTATATAAGCACTACATGGTCTTCACTTTTCAAGAGAGAATTAATTGACCTACGCCAATTTATAAAGTCTTGAGAGTGAGGAAGATCCATAGGAATCCGATAGATCGTCGCCCACACGACGTTCGGACGAAGTGCAAGGAATACGCGGGAAGATCACGAGGTCATCAACGATTCGTTTCTCCGTACAACGAATCAAGGTAATAATCGAGAAACCCCCTTCTATGATTATGTGCGTTGAATAATTGTGATATATACATGAATGCGCGATCCAGGAGAACGACGAACCTCGGGGACGGGGATTCGAGATCCCCGGCGAGGATCGAAGGGGCGGCCGAACCCTAGGGTTCGGACCGCCGCGACGCGCAACAAGGGGACGAGCCCCGGCTGGACGCCGGGGCATGGGATCGACTTCGGTCGATCCCCGGGGTGCCACGGGCTGGTGCCGTGGCGGACCCCAGCCCCCTCGTCGGAGGCGCGTGACGCGAAGCCCTCGGCTGGAGCCGAGGGGCGATCGAGCCCGTGAGCTCGATCGCGGGTCGCTGCGGGGATAACCCGCAGCCGCCTCGTGCGCGCTACGGGGATTCCCGTAGCGGATGCGCACGGGGCTGACCCCGTGCGAGCAGCGAGTCATCGCGACTCGCTGCGGGCTGCTACGAGCAGCCCCGGGGATCGCTACGAGCGATCCCCACGTCGAGGACGATCGCGAACCCCTCATGGGGGTTCGGCTGGGCACACGGGGCCTTCGGGTCTCGATGGCGTTCGGTCGGGCCCCGGCTCGTGAGGTGGTTCGCGTTCGTGGATCCGACTCGTAGGAGAAAATCGGCTGGGGGCGGGCTGCATGTCTTCGGGCGTGTAGTCTCCAAAGGTCGGACTCCCGCGGATGAGTCGGGGATCCAATCTTCGGTGATCGAGGGTTTTGATCGGGTTATCGTTTCCGCAATTTTGATAGCCCGGGACATCGGATCCCAGCAAACCCCTACTTAAGTGACTATGCCCAAACCAAATTTTCCCCTCGTAGTCTACCTTTTGTCTTCCTGGGGTATAACACTTAACATAATGTCTTTCGTTTCCTTCATATCTCAAGTCGTCGTATTTATATTAATCGGCATGCTAAGTTTGACGAAACATGTTTCCCGTTCGCCACCACTAGCCCATCTCGCCTGTTCTCGTCGTGTATTCTCTCCGAATTTTTCGACACACACGATTTACTTACGACTTCCCTCCAGTTGGTACCTCTCTCCTCGACGCGTTCTGTCATTACATCACCGCCGCCGCCTTACAATATTTGCACCACAGAGGCCTGCTCGCAACCCTCTCCGGTTGTGCACCCCGTTTCACCGTCTGTTGTGCACCAACCACCGCCTACACCTATCCAACCGACACCACCACTTGATGTGGAACCAGCTCCGCCCCCGACTAATCCACAACTGCCTTTACCTTCTTTGCGTTCTCATCCAATGCGCACACGTGCTCAATGGGGTATTTTCAATCCTCGTTATCCCGCAGACGTCACTCTTCTGGAGTCTAATCAATTATACTTTGCGCTTACGACAATTTCTAAACCAAAAGGAATTAAGACTGCCCTCAAACATCATGCATAGGTCCAGGCCATGAACGAAGAAATGGATTCTCTTCGTCGCAATCACACATGGGACCTCGTCCCTCGCCCTCTGAATACGAACATCGTTGGCTCCAAATGGATCTACAGGACTAAGTTTCTCATTGACGGCCCTGTCGATCGCTACAAGGCAAACCTTGTGGCTCATGGTTTCAGCCAAATTCTTGGTTTTGACGTTACACACACATTTAGTCCGGTTGTTAAGGCTTCTGCGGTCCGTATCATATTTTCTCTGGTCGTCATGCGTTCTTGGCCGTTACACCAGCTTGATGTCAAAAATGCATTTCTAAACGGGGTTCTTGATAAGTCGGTTTACATGGAACAACCACCAAGCTACATCGACTCCTTGAATCCTAATCATGTATGGCGTCTTCGAAAGGCATTGTATGGACTTCGACAAGCACCTCTCACTTGGTATCAACGTCTACGTGCCTTCCAAATACAACTTGGATTCATTTGCAGCACTGCCGATACATCGCTCTCTATTTTTCGACGTCAACCTCTCCTTATTTATCTTCTCATCTATGTAGACGACATTATTCTCACCGGAAACAACCCCGCCTCTCTTCGTGCTTTCATGACTCGACTGAGCAAAAAAATTTCTTTAAAAGAACTTGGTCTTCTAGAATAATTCCTTGGTCTAGAGGTTTCTTATCCTTCGTCGGGTCTTTTCCTCGGTCAATCCAAGTATGCTCACGATATCCTTGTTCGGGGTGACCTATTAGAGTCCAAGCATGTCGACACTCCACTCGCACTAGCGATATCCTCCTTCACCTCCGCAGGTACCGCCTTTTCAGATCTGACTCTTTATCGTTCACTGGTTGGTGCCTTACAATACTTAACTATTACACGTCCTGACCTCTCGTATGCTGTCAACACAGTTAGTCAGTTTCAGCAACATCCTACCGTCGAGCATTTTCAGGTTGTTAAGCGTATCCTCCGGTATGTCCAGGGTACTCTCGGATATGGCCTCTCGTTCACTCCAGGTCAGTTCTCCCTCCTCGGTTACTCCGACGTTTTATGGGCCCGCTTTAACGACACCCGATATTCCACGTATGGCTACGCCATCTTCCTCGATCCAAACCACATTTCGTGGAGTGCCAAAAAGCAACCGACCGTCTCTCAATCCAGCTGTGAATCTGAGTATCCCGCCATGGCCAACACGTTTGCTGAGCTTATGTTCCATCCCAACCTCATGTGCTTCTCTGCGAAAATCGAAGTGCGCTCTTTCTCACTCAAAATCCTATTTCACACAAGCGCGCGAAACATATTGATATTGATTGTCATTTTGTCTGAGAACTTGTTGAATCTGGCCGTCTCTCCACTCGGTTCATCCCATCCACTCTCCAGCTTGGTGACATTTTCACTACAAGTCTCTCTCGTCCACTGTTCGACATGTTTCGGTCCAAGCTTCGCGTTCTTCACAATCCCACTCTAAGCTTGACGGGGGGTGTTAGCGATATTACGTGATTCTACAATATTTAGTCTTATTTATTAATTATTTTCCTTCCTTATTTTATGGACAATATGTATTATATATGGCTCACGTTAATGAAATTATTCTTTGAGTCAAATATTTTACTCCTTACACCAATAATGACCGCGCGACTTTGATCAAGGATTCCTCTCGTTTTAGTTGATGAAAATCCATGCTTTCAAGTGCTTCTAGATTCTCGCCAGCTCACATATAGCATGTCCATTACAATTTTTGTTAAAAATCTGTGGTGAAGATTCGCCCAATCGGAGTTGATCCTTGGTTCATATGCGTTCGAAATTTAGGCATAATCGCGTGTGTATATGTTGGTACGTTCAATTCACGTGTTGTGTGAGATCTGGAGTTGTAACTGAACACAGAGACCTCGAATAATACAGAAGCACCATCTCCCTCCCCGAGCACGTTTACTTTTAGGTGTGTTTGATCGCTTGTTCGTAATAGTGAGATCGAAGCTCGGTTTGATGCTTTTGAGTGCGTAGTTGTTTGATCGATCTTTTGAGAATCTTCAACAATTATCACTTAAAGGTTTGCACATCTATAAATGGAACGTTTTTTCAAAATTTTGAGTAATACTATATTCTGTATTAGTTTTATGAAGCAAGTATTATAAGGACCTAAATTAATTAATTAATTAATGCAGTAAAACATGTTGGACAATTATCTAAGCCCAAATTACCACTAATAACATAAATCGTACGTGCAATGACTGAAGAAACATTAATTCTTCCTATGATGAAGCACTCGTATAAACATAAATGGCTTGATTTCTTCAATCTCAAAATAATCCACCCTTAGTCGCTGCTCGAACTTAAGCCAAACAAGTCCTCACCAAGCTTCAGGTCGAGGCGTGGAACTTCTTTTTGTTCTCGCTCGGGAAATTATTATAAACCGAGAAGAATATAATACACCAGTGTGATCGGTAATGCAATCAGCATCCCGAATATGACCCTGAAAAATTGTCAAACAAACATCGGATCAATCATTATATATGTGTTTACTTACTGGAAAAGAATAGTTTGATATATTAATTCATCCCTCGTGTGGGTCGATCGGATCGGCTTCTTCGCTTACCCGGTACTTAGAATTGCAGGATGAACATTGTACTCTTTAGCAAAAACAAACGGAACTATTCCTTGTGGAAGTGCCGCCTGCGAAATACGAAAAAAAAAATATACAAACAAACCTTAGAGACAACGTTATAATTATACATGTGGCGTCATCTAGACACATGAACTCGAACAGAGAACACTTATCCTGACAACACATGCTCTACGACTACATACATGTTTTTACAGAGAATCAAACTCTTATTTTATAGTAGTAATATTATAGGATAAGGATATATAACACTTTTCTTAATTCGACCAAAATGTGAATAATATTCATGATATCGCTTTTTGGTTGATTTACCTGAACAATTGCGACATGTAGAAGCGTCCCACGAAGGCCAACAGCAATGGAGGCGGCAGCCATGACTGCTGGGCCGGTGAGAAACCTCACGGCCATGGCGAAAGAGGCAACCGAGTTTCCACATGCGATCATCTTCGGTTGAAGGGCCATAAACAAGCCTATATACATAGACAGATTAAAAAATAAAAATTCAAAGCATCAACCATACTTAAATAATGTCTTTGTTAAATGTGTACCGAGTACTCACCAAGACTGAACATTGCCATTCCAAGACCAGCATCAGAGAGTATTTTAATCGACCCTTCAAGAAGCTTAGGCATATGCACGTCCCACCTGAAACCAAAACCATCCGAGTATGATTCAATCCGTACAAAACGCATGCCGGCCTGTAATCGATTGATTTTGCTTAATTACCTAAATGAGACCAGCGACCAAATTAGGCCAATGAGGCTGGAGTAGGTGTTGGGGTTTCGGATGAGCTTACGCCAAACCATGATCAAGATTAGGCGTGTCATGACGCTGGTCGGTGGCAAATGTTTACCGGGTAAGCCATCACCTCCGCTCACAATAGGGTCGATCTCCCCGGTTGAAGTGAGGCCTTCTTTCGACAGCCCTGTTGCACCTTCCTTGTCTCTGATGTGGTCCCCACTTTGCTGAAAACCTTCATCATCACACAAGCAATTTAACAAACACCTTGCAAGCATAATAGTAATTATTAAATGATCTATAACCTTTGTTGTCCCCATTTTGAGGATGATCGGCAACCAACAACCTGATCTCCTTCGCTCCGGGATCGGATTGCTCGGAATCAGGGCCGCCGAACACTTGTAAACCGGCGCCGGCGGCTTCAGAGACCGGCGACGCGTTCGAGCTCCACACAAACATGTGTAGCTCTTTGGGGTCGTGGCTATTATTGTTGTTACTGGGCTTCTTGCCCCCGGCCACCTGTTGGATTTTCGCAGGCACGGCCGAAGAGATTTCTGGATTCGGCGCAGGATAAGCAGAAGGCGGCGGCGGCGCAGGATAGTATCCGAATTTGGGGGAGGAGTTTTCTTCGAAGTTGGAGGGCCTCGGCGTGGGGCCTTTCGACGACTGCACCGAATACATTTCGGCGACATTGAAATTGGAGAGCCTCCCGGTGTCGGAGTTCCCGAAATTGGAGAGCCTCCCCATCCCCATCATCGAGTAGAAATCGGAGTGGTTGAAATTGGATCCCCTCGGCGTGGAATTCAAGCTGTAAATTTCTGCGCCGGTGAGGTTGGAGGGGCGGGGACCGGAGAAGGATCGGCGCGAGGCGTTCGATTTCCTGACGGTGACGTGGAGCTTGCCGTCGTTCCCGATCTGGGCGTCGGTCTCGAGAAAATCCTGGCCGTCGAGCGAGACGACGTCGGAGTCGACCTTGAAGGAGACGATCTCGGCGGCGGTCTCCGGGAACTGCTCCATGATGAGCATCTTGGCGCCGCGGTACTCGAAGAGGAAGAGGAGGAGCGTGTACCAGATGATGCACTGGAGGACGACGACCTGCACCATGAGGCTGCCGGCGAAGTCGCCGTACATGGCGATGAGAAGAGGGATGCCCATCACCAGAGTGTTGGGCAGGGTCGAGAGAGAGAAGATGGTGACCGACCATTCGAGGCTGCCCGTTCGGGTCAGGTTCGCCCAGAGGCAGAGGACCGCCAGCATGATGATTTTCTGGAGGGTGTCGGCCGCGATGAAACGGAAGTTCATGGTGTAGATGTCGTTTTGGGAAATGAAATGGAAGGAGAGGAGGGGGACCGCGAACACAGCCACGAAACGGTTGATGCCGGAGCATTGGTCAGGAGTGAAGATCTTCCACCAGCGGACCGACCCGTAAGCCAATATCATCGCCACATACAGGGGTATAACTGCGGTCAGGACAACGTAAAGATCGTGCCAGCTTATCATTCTTTATTTTTATATATATATATATATATATATATATATATATATATATATATATACCAACAACTCAGAAGATGAAGTAGTATAGCTGATAGGTTTATTTCTGGATAACGAAATTAATTGATACAGGTGATGTGTGTGTATATATCTATATATATATATATATAGTCTAGAAAGAGAGAGATGGGTACTTTGATTTGTGATCGAACTGAGCAAGATTTGAGGTTTTGGGGGGCCATTTGGAAATGAGTTCACGTGGTTGCAAGTTTCGAGTGATGACTCGTGCTCGTGCTTTGTTTTATTATTATTATTATTATTATTATTATTATTATTATTATTATTATTATTCCAACTTTATTTATTAACCGTGTAAATTTTTAAAGTTCACTCGGGCCTATGCTCTTATTTTGCACATGATTTTAATTTTTATAAAAATAGATTTGTCATCACATTCTATCTTGCATATCGATACTTGCCAATCTATATATGGTGTTTCATAAGATACAATAAAACCATAGAAGAGATATTCACATTCTATCTTGCTCAAAGCCGAACCTTAAATAGCTCAATTATGCTGAACATGTATCAATGTATAGCTACAACGAGCGCTCTGGTTTGGTTGGTTCCTGGAGTTGGTTCTGGTTTTTAAACATAAAATAAAATAAAATCTGCACTAGAAAAGTACGTAGAATTTAAGAATAAAATAAATAAATAAAACGATCTTCAATTGCGGTAATCGAAGCACTTTCTCTATTCGCAAGATTAAAATGCTCCGTTTATGCCGAGCCAAACAAGGTAAACATATACTCTGTTATCGATTTTCTAGTATCAAGATTACTAACGAGATAAAAAAATGTCTAACATTAATATTTTTAAAATTTCAAGACCTAATCAAATCCAAAGAGACCAAATTTTGAACTTTAGAGCATTTTTAATTGATACCAAAAATTTATTTTGGAGTAGAAGAGATGCTTAAACCGATACCAAAACATAAACATTTTATTGATTTGAAAGTGGTCCCTGCACAAAAAAAAACTATATTCACGTTTACCTAAAACTCAAACTCAAACTTAAAAATATTCTTACTTATTAAAAATGACATTTCTCTTTTATAAATTAATAAATATGATCTATCAAATTATTATTATTATTATTATTTTTGGTAATGTATATTTTTTTAATAATCATTTCATTAATAATTAAAATAAATTTTAATAAAAATATTTTTAATAATAAAATAAAAATAAATTTCAGTTATGAATATATATTAAATACTAAATTATTCAATTGACATTAAAAATAAATTAACATTGGAGATACTGAAAATAAAATAAAATATTTTTTAATGTCAAACATTAAAGGGTTAAATTATAAATTTGTAAGAATATTGGTTATTAATAAAAAGAAAATATAATAATTAAATAAGGAATATTTTGAGAATATTATTTTAAATTTGAGTATTGATTTGTTTGTTGGAGTTTTAAATTACGGTAAATTTAAAGTTTTGTTATAAATATTATTAATTAGTGAATGACTAGTTTACCCTTTCTTGGTGAACAAGACATAAACCTTACTTTGTATCCTATATAAAGGGGTCTCCCCATATGAATGAAAGGACAATTCACAACAATTATATTCTCTTCTTATATTGTCTCTCTTTCTACTATATTATTCTCTCTCAATTTCCTTTGAGTTTATAACACGTTATCAGCACGATGCTCGAGTTCTTCACAAATAATCGAAATTCTACTCATCCAAGATCCGAAGTTCTAATCAATAATGATTCAATATCAAGTAAGAATTTGTACTTATATTTAATAATACTTATACATATAATTCTTCTCCCCTTCCTCATAAATTGCTCATGTTGAAGCAATTAAATGTATAATGTTCCTGAAGAAAATTATAATCTGATATTTTTGAAGTTATATCAAATTAATAATTATAATTTGATATTCTTGAATTAATATCAAATTAATTATGCCTATGTTCCTGAAGAACATTATAATATGATTTTCTTGAAGTAATATTAAATTAATTATGATTGAGTTCCTGAAGAACAATATAGTATGATATTCTTGAAGTAATATCAAATTAGTTATGCTTAGTAAAATCAAAATTAAATTTTAATGTTCCTAAAGAACATGATATGATATTCCTGAAGAAATATTAAAACTAAATTAAAGTAAATGTTCCTGAAGAACATATTCCGGAAGAAATATCAATATTAATTAAATGTTCCTGAAGAACATCGTGCCAGTTTTTTTGTGGTCAAGTCATGTATTTGCGAACTCGACCCATGACTCAATTGAGTTACTTCTTGAATTCCAAAGTGGATGAAACTTTAGGTTAATCCAAACCTTACTAAATAGCCTGATGATTATTTGCTTAATATTGGGATAGCCACGTGAGTTTGAATCCCATGAAAATTTGATATTCCTGAAGTATTATCAAATCAATTATTTTTAATAAATCAATTAAATTGAATGTTCCTGAAGAACATATACTCTGGTTTAAATATTATATTGATCTTTTAAGATCATCCTGATTTGATATTATTCGAGAAATAACAAATCAAATTGTCCTTTGAATATTCCTGAAGGAATATTACGATAATATCATCATTTGATATTATTAGATAAATATCAAATCAAATTGCTCCTGTAGTAGCAATAAGTTTGGAAATATAAAATTAAATTGCTCCCATAAGTTTTAAATGTTCCTGAAAAACATTATGGTATGATATTCATGATTAAATATCAAAAATTAAATTTTAAATGTTCTTGAGAACATCATGATATGATATTCCCGCAGAAATATCAAATCAAATTGTTTCTGGTTTAGAAATTAAACATTAAATATTTTAAACGGATATTGATATTCATAAGAAATAATACAAAATATTCTTGAAAGAATATTTTTATTGATTGCTCCGGAAGAAGTAAAGTTCAAACATTTAGTATTTTTGAATAAAGTTACATCAATTGTTTTCGTCGAAACAATGATTACATATGAATTATCCCTGAAGGATATCTTTTGAAAATCGAGAATAAATGTACTATGTGGGTACTCATGGAATATCGAAAAGTCGATTTCAATTTATTAATGTGATTGCCGAGAAAATTATATATTGAGATTTATTATGATCCCGGAAGGATCAATTTTAAATCTAATATTTTGATCTCGAATGATCATTGGTAAAGATATATAATGTTATGCAAATGATGGCATGTTAAGAGTGGTTCCCGAAGAGCTTTACTAATTATCTCCGGAAGAGCTTTACTAATTATCACCACGATTACATGTACTAAAACATGAAAATGATGCATATCATGATGCGTGGAAATTGTTATTTCCCATCTGCGAATTACTTTTACATATGCAACTTATATTGATATCACCACTAAAGCGTATTTTTATGAACGGGCATAATAGAAAATAAGGTATACCTCGAGCCCACAATCCAGAAGATCGGTTTATAGCAATTACGCTGATTTGCATATTTAAAGAAGATCATTTCTCGGCATTAGGGGGGAGATAAGAATATAAAAGATGTAAATGCCGAGAAATTTCATTGAATGAAAAAGATTTTCAATTCTTGATCCACGCACCAATCAATTGAACCCGAAATTCATTAAAATAAGTGACTTGCAATATTCAGCAAGTAATCTGCCAAATTAATGAAGGTGTGACAAAATTACATATATTTTTTAAGAAAATGAACTATAAGAGTTCAAATAACAAAGAGATCAACTCAAATGTTGATTCTAATATACGCCTGAAGCGTAGTAAATCGATCTCAAGATATAAAATAAATCCGCGGAAAAAAAAAAGTCACCCTCAAAATCTCTTGAAAAGAATTAGATAAAAATCTCATTGAAAAAGCGTATGCACATGATAATAGAAAATCGTGGGATTGCGGAACAACCAAATTAAATATTATGGGAAATGCTTTGGTTGATATATTGAATTGTCATCAAATGGAAAAAATAGAGAGTCGTCAACGACATATTTGCCTCAAGAAGTTGCTCTAGAAAAATTGGATCCAAAACTTAAATCAATAATAGTGTGCCAGCAGCACTCGAAAAATAAGAAACGAGCAATTGAGGCTAAGCATGACTCGCTAAATAATGATATATTTTGACTCTACAGTATACACCTCAAAATATTATCCCAGAAGGATATACGTGGGTGTGCGTAAGAAAAACGAATAATGATGTGGTGAGATAAAAAAGCGAGATTAGTTGCTCAAGAGTTTTTCGCAGAAACTCGATATTTTTAAGGATGACATTAAGTCCGCTACTTTATACTTCTGGCAGCAACAACGATAGATAAATATAGATATGCATGAATGTATGATTTTACCATATAGAAGTCATTCGAAAGGTACATACATGATAATCCTAGATTGATTTTAAAATTTCTGATATGAAAGGAAATGAAAATCAGAACATGTATAATATCATATTACATATGGACAAAAATGATATTGAAGACAAGGTCCCGAAGACCAGTGATTGCACTCTTTTTCCCTCTACTAAGTTTTTCCCACAGGGTTTTCTTAGTTAAAGGTTTTTAACAAGACAATCACTACAATATAAATGTGAATGTCATGTACTCTTTTCCTCGAGTATTTTTTCCTACAGGGTTTTATAATGAGGTTTTTAATGAGGCATGTACAACACTCGATAATAATTAATGAGTACATCAGAATGTTCCATATGAGTTTGATTTCGAGATAAACTGAGATATTGAACCTGAAGTTCAAATGATTGTGAATTGAAGTTCACATTATTCATTTGTCAAGAAATTGTTGGAGTTGTGTACTTAATGTCTAGATTTAAGTAACGGTAAACTCCCGGTCATAGCATTTAATCTATTAAATTAATAAACAATTGTTTGCGTTTAATTATTGTTAATTAAATATATGCAAATCATAGTCCTGGATTTTATACGTTGTAGTTAGTATGGTGTGTATGGACACACAGAAGATCATACTATCGGTTACTCGTATTTAATCAAACAGTTGTTCACGACCTAGATGGACACGGACCAATCCATCGGTATAGTCGTTGTGTGAGAGAGAAAATAATTTATCTTAATTATTTTATCACACTTGTACACTTGGTGTATTGGGCGGATCGCTTGAGATTTATCGATTAGGATTGCCGGCGATAATCGATTCAAGTCTCAGAGTATTTTATTCTTAATCCCCGATACTATTGCTGTTGGAAATCGATATCCCGGAATTAATAAATTAATTAAAATTAATTATCTAATTAATTCCGACCGAAATCCTTCGGAGATCGAATATCCGGAGTTGTCTAATTGCGGAACGACAACTCCAATCGAAATCCCGGTTGCCGGAAATCCGCCACGAACCACCACGCGAAGCCGGACTCAACCAAACCCTAACCACGGGGATAGCCCGGGCTGTTCGGTCGAGCCCTCGTGTGGGGCTCGCGGCTGTCCTTGGCAGCCACCTAGGGCTGCCCTTGGCAGCCCGCTGGGCACGCCGAGAACCCACGCGACCAGCCACGGGGATGCTCGAAGCATCCCGCTGACGCCCCGCGTCGTAGCGAGTCCCGCATGGGCTCGTGGGGCTGATCGCAACAGCCCCGTAGCGATGCCCGAACGCGGAGGAGGGGCTGCTCGCCGTGCGAGCAGCAGCGGCACCAGCCCGCTGCCCACGCGATCGAGCACGCGCTCGATCGCATCCCCGGCGTCCAGCCGGGGTCCTTCTTGCGTCGCCGGCGGTCGAAGCCCTAGGGCTCGACCGCCACCCTCGGCGTCCAGCCGAGGGTTCGTCCTCTCGATCCCGGCGAGGATCTCTCGACCTCCCGCGGTCCGGTGATCCTCGATCACCACCGCGAGGTCGATCCTCGTCCCCGGGTTCGTACGTTCCTTGGATCTTGTTCATGATATTTTCACGATAATTAAAACGATAAAATCATAAAGAGGGTTTTACGATTTACCTCGTTCTCGTTGTTCGGAAAAACGAAGAACTCATTTTGACGACCTTGAGATCTTCCCACGTATTCCTTGCACTAGCCCGGACGTCGTGTGGGCGACGATCTACCGAACTCCATGGATCCTCCTCTCTACTTTCTCTCTCTAGAATTGTGATCTTCAAGTTATGAGAATAGAGAAGACCATGTAGTGCTTTTATAGGCTACGTAGGGGATCTTAAGGAGGTGGAATATTGAGCTTCCAATATTAATGATTAAATTGAGCCCAAGCCCAAATCTATTAATCCATTAATATTAATTAATTCTATTTTCCACTATATAAAATTAATTGCACTCCCAATATTAAACCATATTATATCAAATAATATTTCTCCGGTAGTATTATTTATTCCGTGTATTTAAGATATAAATATCCATGAATAAAATTAATTTATTGCTAATTAATTTATTCATCTCTTATATCCGAGAATAGTACCATTCAACCTTAATTATTATGCGGAACAAATCCACCTGCAGGGTTTACATAATAATTCCTTATGAACTCATCTCGGGGATATTATCAACCCTTACGGGATACACTTTCCCGTCAAGTATTCACGGCATGTCATATATAAAATATAGCGACCCAACTTAACCGGTAATTAACCCAATAATTAAATCGGTTAATTCCTTTGGTAAATCAAAGTCACTTATATTAAATATACACACCCGCAATAGTTTCGGGGATTAAGAATAAAATACACTGAGACTCGAATCGATTATCGCCGGCAATCCTAATCGATGAATCTCAACGATCCGCTCAATACACCAAGTGTACAAGTGTGATAAAATAATTAAGATAAATTATTTTCTCTCTCACACAACGACTATACCGATGGATTGGTCCGTGTCCATCTAGGTCGTGAGCAACTGTTTGATTAAATACGAGTAACCGATAGTATGATCTTCTGTGTGCCCATGCAACACCATACTAACTACAACGTATAAAATCCAGGACTATGATTTGCATATATTTAATTATAAATAATTAAACGCAAATAATTGTTTATTTAATTAAATAGATTAGTGGCAATGGATCGTGAGTTTCCGTTACTTAAATCTAGACATTAAGTACACAACTCCAACAATCTCCCACTTGTACTAAGGTCTAGTCATTTCCTCCAAACTCCCGACTCCCATACTCATCACGTGCTTAAGTTGTACTTCCAAGAAGTACTATGTGAATGAGCACTCTAGGTTGCCGCTCTGAAGTTATCTTGGTGACTACAGCGTCGTCTCCCTCGACGATGACTCGTATCAGGTGGTACTTGCACTATGTGTTATCTTACACTTATGGACTTGTGATTTCTTACCATTTTCCATCGCACCGCTATTTACATAGCCTTTGGCAAATTAAGAATCACATCTAAGTCCCAGAGATTATCCCGGAGTTATACCAAAACTTCCGCTGCCTCTGAGGCCGCTATTTGGTTACCCATGGTAGAGTCCGAAAAGCATCGTGCTTATCACTCTTCCATGTTAAAACTCCTTCTCCTTCAATAGTACACATAGCCTGATATCGACTTACACCGGTCCTCATTCGATTAGAAATCTAAGAGAATGTAATCCAAAGGAAATGTTCGTCTGCTTCGTAGTCCAGAACATAGTTTCCAGTACTTCGAAAGTACTTAAATGTTCATTACAGCAGTCGAGTATTCCTTTCCAGGATTACCTTGATATCCTCCCACTATACTAGCCGCATAGCAGATATCAGGTTCTCGTTTTCAACATCGCATTCATCAAGCTTTCCACACTCGTAGTGTAGGAAACCGCTTTCATTGCTTCTATCTCCTTTTGTGTTCCAAAACACATATCCTTAGATAGATGCATTCCGCCTCTGAAAGGTAACGAACCTTTCTCGGAATCTTGCATGTTTAAAACGAACCATAATCATTTATGTAAGATGTCCAGGAGAAGTACAATGTTCTTTCTAGAGATCCAAGATCTCAAGAACATATCCAACTTCTTCCTTTATCTTTCATAATGATTCATCTAGACAACCATCATTTTATGTCTGATAACATCTTTACATTGTTGCCAATGATAAGAGTGTCATCTACATAAAACCTCCGAGAAACACCATCTTGTTTTCCATCACGTTTCCAATATACACAATTCGTCTATGCTTTTGATGAATCCATAAAATGGACTATCTCATCAATTTGCAAGTACCACGAACTCAATGCTTTGTTTCAATCCATAAAAGGATCAACTAAGCTTGTACTCTAAATGATCTCGCCTCTTAGCAATAATCCTTATTGCTCTCCAAGAAGGCACATTTAGATCTAGTACGGCCTTCATGTAGATCTAGGGATCGATTTCATGTATACTAGGTCCAGAGTTCGAAGACTCTCCTAGTCTTATGAATATCTTCGGTTGTCCCACAACCTCCCACTACAATGGCATTCCGGTGTATAAACAGTGATAACAGTAGGTGCAGTTAGTGGTGTACCGCTACTCGGTTCGGCTGGTTCTAAGTCTTAATCTTTCTCTCTCATTTCAAAGTATTACGTCACCTTGGGCTTGTGGTTCATTATATAGTCTTTCTCTAAGAACCGGGCGTTAGAACTTATAATGTCCTTCTGGTTCATAGTACTATTGAACACACATCTTTTGTTCTTCTAGGATATTCTACAACCGCATTTGAATGCGCCGTTGTTTCCAGACATATCCATAGAACACAGGTAGTTCCGTATAACTCATCTTTTACTATCTCTATAAGAGTTCCATTTCTTATTTACGACACACCATTTCTTACACAAAAGTGTATGGTGTAGTCATTTGGGATCAAATCCCAATCTCTGATCAGTATGCCATGCATTCCTCAGACAGGTACTTGCCTCCGCGATCAAATCGCAGGCTACAAATGGATATACCTTGATGGTTCTCCACAATTGCTTAGTGTCCATTGACTTGTCAAAACACTTGCTTTTGTGGCACATCAGGTATTCTAATCCATTTTTCGAGTAATCATAAAATGAAGTACTCGTACCTTATTGTCTGAGTAGGCATAGGTCTGCATACATCAGAGTCAATCAATTCTTATACTTGTCCGGATCTTACATCTTATATCCATAAAGGATTGCTTAGTCATATTATCTTCCAAATTAGATTCTTAGGTCGGAAGGTCCACTCCCTCAACTTAATTGATCAAATATCAATTTTCGACCTTTGAACTTCTTATTTGAATAAACATGACTCAGCATAAGAATCCACAACTATAATTGATAAAGAAATCTCTTATTAGTAAAACGAGTTTCATACTACGGTTCGTTGCATCGTGGTGGACTCAGGATTCATCATTTATATATTGCTAGCCAATGTACCAAAATAGATAATATCATTATTTCTTCTTATAACCATCAAATGATTAAAAGAAATAAAATATCCATTTATTTGAAATCCAGAACAAAGTTCTTTCTAATATGAAAGGTACATAAAAGCAATAACTCAAAATGAAATCCTATAAAATGTCCTCCACTGCAACTGCTGCCTCCTCTACAGCATTGCCTATGTAGACTACGATTTCTTCTTTTCCAAGTCGTTAGGTTTCCTGGAAC
Organism: Euphrasia confusa; assembly: GCA_954870475.1. Taxonomy (NCBI): domain Eukaryota; kingdom Viridiplantae; phylum Streptophyta; class Magnoliopsida; order Lamiales; family Orobanchaceae; genus Euphrasia; species Euphrasia confusa. The sequence goes on from OX940950.1 coordinate 32,172,941, forward strand.
CTTTGCATTTAAAATGCACATACCGTCAGTGGTTCCATATCTACACACCAGGTTCCGGTAGATAATACCACTGACTATGTTTTACGACTAAAGAAAAATTTCGTACTTTCTTTGAGAGGATAATCAGACTTCCAGTACCCAGACTGTTTGCATCGAGAACTCTTGCCTCTTGGCTTTCTCGTCCCATCTCGTGGTCCAAGAAACTTAGGACCACTGGGTTTCTTTGCTTGCTTTTCCTTTCCCCCGATTTTGCCCTTAGGTTCGAAACCTTTGGCATTAGCTACAAGAGCTTGCGATTTCCGTCTCAACTCGTCTAAAAGGTCAATCATCTTAAAAACGTGTTTAAGCGTTCCCTCGAATCGACTGGCCTTTATGAGTATCCTCATCGCCTCTTGTCTAGCCGCCTATGTCATGTCTAAACATCTCCTTGAGTTTGAACATGATATCAAAATCAGTCCTTTCCTCATCAGTTAAGACATTTGTAGGCTCGGGAGGACAAAGCTCACTGAGTACAAACTTGTACTCTTTAACAGTCTGGACAATGTCTAGATCTCTATTCCAATCAATACATTTAGGGACCAGTGAGTTTAAATAATCCTTAGGTATCACAGAAAGTGGGTTCAAAGCCATTTCCTAATCTATGAGCACATATAACAACAAACAATCGATTTAATCTCCGATATTATCTCCCTTAAATAATATCATTAAACCACTAATTAATCACATCTAAAATCCCATCAGATATGGCAAGCCACGTGGTGTGGACGTTTACCAATCCAAATGATTTAGCAATTAGATTTGCTTCGGTCATACATCACTTATAGCGGAACCTCGTGGGGAGGAATACTATAATGCGTATCTAAGTGTAAACCATTACTTAGTACCAAAGTAAATCGTTTGGAATTGCTACATCACCGCAAGCCACGTGGTGTGGAAGTTTACGACAACTTCAAAACTCTTCACAATTTCTTACAACTGTCTACATCAATTAATCCAAAATCCGTCAGCATAGCAAGCCACGTGGTGTGGATGTTTACTACACCAAGAGACTTTTATAATTGACTCCCAATTACTTGATCCATTCAATCTTGTAAATCAAGACGCGGAGAATCATAAGTGAAACTCGAAGTTTCTTACCAGTGATTCACCATGCGAACGACCCTATCTCTCATAAATGAGGGAGCCGAGCAGACAATCGATCCACCTTCAAAAGATGGTACGACTGCCTCTAATTTGTGTCCTCGACATGACCAAGTGGCTTTGGCTCCATTCCACTCCCCGGGGTGAGAATGAGTCGACTTGAAATCAGTTTTGGAAAGACAAATTAGGCATTGTTTGATAAACTTAATCAATGTTTCTCGTAAGAGGAATTACAAGAATTCTCCTCCAATGACTTGTCTATACGAACTTCAAAAGTCCATAAAAGTCACCAAGAGAACAGCAATGGAGACCATGGATATGTTTCCATACCCTCTCCCACTTAGCTTTTTACAATAAAGGGATACGCTATCTAATGCATAATTAAATACACATAAGCATGCATACATGAAATAAAGCACATAGAATATTATTTTCCGACTATTGTGGCTTTATCGCATCCCCGTATGCATCTTCTAGTCTTTAGTCTTCGTTCTTGAATGCTCCATGTGATGGGAATATTAATTCCAATATTTAAATCTATTTATTTTCAATTAATCCAAAAGTTACTTAATTCGAAAATTAAGTCAATCGAATATATCAAAAATTAAATTAAATATTATTAATATTTTTATTATTTTTATTTTCCTTTTCTACTTCATTAAATCTCTAGAATAATCTATCCAAGACCCACTTGGAATATTCTAGAAGACTTCCATAATGAAATAAGGAAATAAAATAATTTATTTTATTTTCCCTTTCTACTTCATTAAATCTCTAGAATAATCTATCCAAGACCCACTTGGAATATTCTAGATGATTTCCATAATAAAATAAGGAAATAAAATAATTTAGGACTCTTAATCCTTCCAAATTAATTCCTTTCCTAATCTATTAAAAATTCCATAAAGGAATAATTAAATAGGAAAAATTAATTAAGGACTCTTCTACTTTCCAAAATTAATTAATTTCCATGTCCATGAAAATTCCCATAAAATAGGAATAATCAATTAGGAAATAAATTAATTTAATAATTAATTATTTTCCTTTCCAATTCTATTAAATCTCTAGAATACTATTCCAAGTAGAACTTAGAATATTCTAGAAGACTTCCATAATAGAATAAGGAAATAAATTAATTCCAATTAATTCTTTTCCTATTTCCATGAGAATTCCCAAAACTAGGAATACTCAAAATAGGAAAACCGAATCAATTAGGAAAGTTGGATCTTGGTAGGAAAAGCATGGGTTGGGGATCCCCACGCCATCCCCACCATCGACCGCCACTACCACCGCCGGCCAAGGCTCACGCGCCACCACCCTTGGTGGCCGGCGTGGCCGAGAGCCCTAGGGCAGCCCGGGCGATCGATCCTCATGGGATCGATCCTCGTGATCGATCCCCGGTCCTCCCTCTCTTCGTCTCCTCCGTCACACTTTTCCGGCGGTCGTTTCGTCATCGATCCAACGTAAATAAATTACAAATTTATTACTACGTTCTCCGGTATCGATTCTCTACATGAAATCGACCTCATACAATTTCCGGAAAAATTAAGAACAAGCATTCACCACACAAGAACAAATATTGACATCACCGAGAGTTTAATAATCAAGAACATTATTATGACATTAATTAATAAAATTAAATCTAGCCATAATAATCGGAAACCCTGCAAGGTAGAACAATTTATCGAAAAATACCATGAACTAAAACCAACGCTCTGATACCAATTGTTGGAAATCGATATCCCGGAATTAATAAATTAATTAAAATTAATTATCTAATTAATTCCGACCGAAATCCTTCGGAGATCGAATATCCGGAGTTGTCTAATTGCGGAACGACAACTCCAATCGAAATCCCGGTTGCCGTAAATCCGCCACGAACCACCACGCGAAGCCGGACTCAACCAAACCCTAACCACGGGGATAGCCCGGGCTGTTCGGTCGAGCCCTCGTGTGGGGCTCGCGGCTGTCCTTGGCAGCCGCCTAGGGCTGCCCTTGGCAGCCCGCTGGGCACGCCGAGAACCCACGCGACCAGCCACGGGGATGCTCGAAGCATCCCGCTGACGCCCCGCGTCGTAGCGAGTCCCGCATGGGCTCGTGGGGCTGATCGCAACAGCCCCGTAGCGATGCCCGAACGCGGAGGAGGGGCTGCTCGCCGTGCGAGCAGCAGCGGCACCAGCCCGCTGCCCACGCGATCGAGCACGCGCTCGATCGCATCCCCGGCGTCCAGCCGGGGTCCTTCTTGCGTCGCCGGCGGTCGAAGCCCTAGGGCTCGACCGCCACCCTCGGCGTCCAGCCGAGGGTTCGTCCTCTCGATCCCGGCGAGGATCTCTCGACCTCCCGCGGTCCGGTGATCCTCGATCACCACCGCGAGGTCGATCCTCGTCCCCGGGTTCGTACGTTCCTTGGATCTTGTTCATGATATTTTCACGATAATTAAAACGATAAAATCATAAAGAGGGTTTTACGATTTACCTCGTTCTTGTTGTTCGGAAAAACGAAGAACTCAATTTGACGACCTTGAGATCTTCCCACGTATTCCTTGCACTAGCCCGGACGTCGTGTGGGCGACGATCTACCGAACTCCATGGATCCTCCTCTCTACTTTCTCTCTCTAGAATTGTGATCTTCAAGTTATGAGAATAGAGAAGACCATGTAGTGCTTTTATAGGCTACGTAGGGGATCTTAAGGAGGTGGAATATTGGGCTTCCAATATTAATGATTAAATTGAGCCCAAGCCCAAATCTATTAATCCATTAATATTAATTAATTCTATTTTCCACTATATAAAATTAATTGCACTCCCAATATTAAACCATATTATATCAAATAATATTTCTCCGGTAGTATTATTTATTCCGTGTATTTAAGATATAAATATCCATGAATAAAATTAATTTATTGCTAATTAATTAATTCATCTCTTATATCCGAGAATAGTACCATTCAACCTTAATTATTATGCGGAACAAATCCACCTGCAGGGTTTACATAATAATTCCTTATGAACTCATCTCGGGGATATTATCAACCCTTACGGGATACACTTTCCCGTCAAGTATTCACGGCATGTCATATATAAAATATAGCGACCCAACTTAACCGGTAATTAACCCAATAATTAAATCGGTTAATTCCTTTGGTAAATCAAAGTCACTTATATTAAATATACACACCCGCAATAGTTTCGGGGATTAAGAATAAAATACACTGAGACTCGAATCGATTATCGCCGGCAATCCTAATCGATGAATCTCAACGATCCACTCAATACACCAAGTGTACAAGTGTGATAAAATAATTAAGATAAATTATTTTCTCTCTCACACAACGACTATACCGATGGATTGGTCCGTGTCCATCTAGGTCGTGAGCAACTGTTCGATTAAATACGAGTAACCGATAGTATGATCTTCTGTGCGCCCATGCAACACCATACTAACTACAACGTATAAAATCCAGGACTATGATTTGCATATATTTAATTATAAATAATTAAACGCAAATAATTGTTTATTTAATTAAATAGATTAGTGGCAATGGATCGTGAGTTTCCGTTACTTAAATCTAGACATTAAGTACACAACTCCAACAATTGCGGGTGTGTATATTTAATATATGTGACTTTGATTTTCCAAAGGAATTAACCGATTTAATTATTGGGTTAATTACCGGTTAAGTTGGGTCACTATATTTTATATATGGCATGCCGTGAATACTTGACGGGAAAGTGTATCCCGTAAGGGTTGATAATATCCCCGAGATGAGTTCATAAGGAATTATTGTGTAAACCTCATGAGTGGATTCGTTCCGCACAATAATTAAGGTTGAATGGTACTAGTCTCGGATTCAAGAGATGAATAAATTAATTAGCAATAAATTAATTTTATTCATGGATATTTAAATCTTAAATATACGGAATAAATAATACTACCTGAGAAATATTATTTGATATAATATGGTTTAATATTGGTAGTGCAATTAATTTATATAGTGGAAAATAAATTAATTAATATTAATGGGAGATTAATAGATTTGGGCTTGGGCTCAATTTAATCATTAATATTGGAAGCCCAATATTCCACCTCCTTTAGATCCCCTACGTAGCCTATAAAAGCACTACATGGTCTTCACTTTTTCATAAGACAAGAATATCAATACTTGATAGTTCTAGAGAGTTGAAGAGGATCCATAAGCTTGGAAGATCGTCGCCCACCCGACGTTCAAGCTAGTGCAAAGAATACGTGGGAAGATCGTAAGGTCATCATCTTGATTTCGTTTCTCCGCACAACGAATCGAAAGGTAAAATCATAAACTCCCTTCTATGATTTTATGTGAATTGATTGTGATACATACATGAACACACGATCCGGGAAAACGACGAACCTCGGGGACGGGGATTCGAGATCCCCGGCGAGGATCGAAGGTGGCGGTCGAACCCTAGGGTTCGGACCGCCAGGACGCGCAAAGCCCTCGGCTGGAGCCGAGGGGCGATCGAGCCCGTGAGCTCGATCGCGGGTGTGCTACGGGGTCACCCGTAGCTGCCTCGTACGTGCTACGGGTTCGCCCGTAACGGGCGTGCGGGGCTGGACGCCCCGCGAGCAGCGAGCCCGTGAGCTCGCTGCGGGGCTGCTACGAGCAGCCCCGGGGATGCCCTGAGGCATCCCAGCGATCATCGCGAGATGATCGCGAGCCCCGTGCGGGGGCTCGGCTGGGCACCACGGGCGGACCGTGGTGGTGCTCGGTTGAGCTCCGGCTCGTATGGTGGTTCGTGGTCGGATCTCCGGCGATCGAGGATTTCGGTCGGGTTATTATTTTCCGCAAGTTTTAATGGCCCGGGATATCGATTTCCAACAATTGGTATCAGAGCGTTTGGTTTCTTGTTCATGTATGTGTTCAATTATCGTTCTACCTTGCAGGGATTCCGACTATCATGGTTAATTAATTGATTAATTGTTTAATTAATTGTTATTTAATTTTACCATGATTATTAAACTCTCGGATATGTCGAGATTCGTTTTGTGTGGATGAATGCTTGTAATAGTAAAAATTCGGGGTTGACCGAATTTAGATTTATTATTATTGTTCTATGTTTTTCCGGAAAGTGTATAGGGTCGATTTCATGTATAGAATCGATACCGGAATTGTAAATTTATTTCTTGTAATTTATTTACGTTGGATCGATGCCGAGACGACCGCCGGAGAACTCATGTGACGAAGGAGATGATGAGAGGGAAAACTAGGGCTCGGGATCGATGGGATCGATCCCATGATGATGATGATCGAAGGGGCGAAGGGGGCTGCCCGCAGGAACCCTCGGCCACGCCGGCCACCAGTGGTGGTGGCGCGTAGGCTGAGGTGGCGGCGGTGCTCCTTGCCGGCCGGCGATCAAGGTGGGGGTGCGCGGGGTCCTCGTGATCTCGTGCTACTCCTACCTAGATTCACTTTCCTAATTAATTCAGTTTTCCTATTTTGAGTATTCCTAAGTTTGGGAACTCTCATGGAGATAGGAAAAGAATTAATTAATATTATTTATTTCCTTATTCTATTATGGAAGTCTTTTAGAATGTTCCAAGTCCTACTTGGAATAGGATTCTAGAGATTTAATAGAATTGGAAGGGAAATAATTAATTAATAAATTAATTTTATTTCCTAATTGATTATTCCTATTTTATGGGAATTTTCATAGACATGGAAATTAATTAATTTTGGAAAGTAGAAGAGTCCTAATTTATTTTATTTCCTTATTCTATTATAGAAGTCTTCTAGAATATTCCAAGTTTTACTTGGATAGATTATTCTAAAGATTTAATAGAATTAGATAGGAAAATAAATAAATAAAAATATTAATAATATTTAATTTAATTTTTGATTTATTCGATTGACTTAATTTTTCGAATTGAGTATCTTTTGGATCTATTAAAAATAAATAGATTTAAATATTGGGATTAATATTCTCGTCACATGGAGCATTCAAGAACGAAGACTGAAGACTAGAAGACGCATACAGAGATGGAATAAAGCCATGATAGTCGGAAAATAATTTTTTAGCATTATTTTGACTATGTGATATGTGCTTTACTACTTGTATGCATGCTTATGTGTTTAATTATGCATTAGATAGCGTATCCCTTTGTTATAAAAAGCTAAGTGGGAGAGGGGATGGAAACATTCCCATGGTCTCCATTACTGTTCTCTTGGTGACATTTATGAGCTTTCGAAGATCATATAGACATGTCATTGGAGGAGAATTCTTGTAATTCCTTTTACAAGAAACATTGATTAAGTCTATCAAACAATGCCTAATTTGTCTTTCTGAAACTGACTTCAAGTCGACTCATTCTCACCCCGGGGAGTGGAATGGAGCCAAAGCCACTTGGTCATGTGGATGACACAAATTAGAGACATTCGTACCATCCTTTTGAAGGTGGATCGATTGTCTGCTCGGCTCCCTCATCTAATTAGAGATAGGGTTGTTCGCATGGTGAATCACTGGTTAGAAACTTCGAGTTTCACTTATGATTCTCCGCGTCTTGATTTACGAAAATCGAATGGATCTTGTAACTGGGAGTCAATTATAAAAGTCTCTTGGTGTAGTAAACGTCCACACAACGTGGCTTGCTATACTAACGGATTTTGGATTAATTGATGTAGACAGTTGTAAGGAATTGTGAAGAGTTGTGAAGTTATCGTAAACGTCCACACAACGTGGCTTGCGGTAATGTAGCAATTCTAAACGATTTACTTTGGTACTGAGTAATGGTTTACACTTAGATACGCATTATAGTATTCTTCCCCACGAAGTTACGCTATAAGTGATGTATGACCGAAGCAAAACTAATTGCGAAATCATTTGGGTAAGGTAAACATCCACACCACGTGGCTTGCCATATCTGATGGGATTTTAGATGTGATTAGTGATTTAATGATATTATTTAAGGGAGATAATATTGGAGATTAAATCAATTGTTTGATGTAGCGGTTCCAAACGATTTACTTTAGTACTGAGTAATGGTTTACACTTAGATACGCATTATAGTATTCCTCCCAACGAGGTTACGCTATAAGTGATGTATGACCAAAGAAAATCTAATTGCTAAATCATTTAGGTGGGTAAACGTCCACACAACGTGGCTTGCCTTACCTGATGGGATTTTAGATGTAATTAGTAATTTAATGATATTATTTGAGGGAGATAATATCGGATATTAAATTGATTGTTTGTTTAAATGTGCTTATAGGTTTAGAGAATAGCTATGAATCCACAATCTGTGATACTCAAGGAGCATAAACTCACTGGCCCCAATTATATTGATTGGAGGAGAAATTTGGACATTGTCCTGACTTCTGAAGAGTACAAGTTTGTACTCTATGAAGCATGTCCTGCTGAGCCCACTGATGCCTCAACTAATGAGGAAAAGGAAACATATCGGAAGTGGAAAAAGGCTGATGAAATGGCTAGGTGTTATATTTTGGCTTCAATGTCAAATGTACTCCAAACCCAACATCAGTCGATGGACACTGCCGAGGATATGTTGTATAACCTCAAGGAAATGTTTGGAGAGCAAGATCGTGCGGCAAGGCAAGAAGCCATGAGAGTCCTTATGACAACTACTCAGTCTGAAGGAACGCCCGTAGGGGAGCACGTTCTTAAGATGATGAGTTTGTTGAATGAACTTGAGATCCTAGGAGCTCAAATTGATGCTGAGACGCAAGTCGACATCATACTCCAGTCTCTGACCCCTAGTTTTGAGCAGTTTCGCATGAGCTATAATATGGGTAAACTATCTTATACTCTTGCGCAACTCCTGACTGAACTGAAGGCGGCAGAGGGGATCTACAAGAAGGGCAAGTCTCAAGCACTTGTAGCTACCAAGTCCAAAAGATTGAACGCTGTTGGAGGTAAGAACAAGAAAAGGAAGCAAGCCTGGAAACCCAGTGGTGCCAAGAGGAATGGACCACGAGTGGGGGCTGCAAAGCCAAGGGGCAAGTAATTCCGATGCAATAAGTCTGGACACTGGAAGTCTGAATGTCCTCTCAAAGGTACAAATTTTTCTTTAGTCGTAAAAACATAGTCAGCGGTATTATCTACCAGAATTCTGGTGTGTAGATATGGAACCACTGACGGTATGTGCATTTTTTTAAATGCAGGGGTTCCAGAAAACCCGGCGACTTAGAGAAGAAGAGTTCGAGTCTACACGGGCAAAAGCTGTAGAGGAGGCAGCTGTTGCGGTGGAAGACATTTATCTGCTTTAGTAGTTAAATAGGCTTCATTTCAAGTTTATTGCTTTATGTACCTTTTATTTTGGAAAGAACTTTGTTCTGGATTTCTATTATTTATGAATAGATATTTTATTTCTTTAATCACGTTGATTATTTTGATAAGAAATAATGGTATTATCTATTCTGGTACATTAGATAGCAATATATGAATGATGAATCCTTAGTCTACCACAATGCAACAAACCGTTCTATAACTTGTTTTACTTGTTAGATATATTTCTTTATTAAATCATTGTACTTGTGAATTCTTATACTTAGTAGTATTTATTCAAATGAAATTCAAAAGGTCAAAATTGATTTGATCAATTAAAGTTGAAGGAATGGACCTTCCGACCTAAGAATTGAATTTGGAAGATAATACAACTAAGCATACCTTTAGGTAAAGGATAGAATTCGGACAAGTATTGACAATGATCAATGGTATATGCAGACATATGTGTAATAAGAAAGGAACGAGTAGTTCTTTCAAGAATACTCGAAAAAAATGGATTAGGATGCTTGATGTGCCATAAAAGCAAAGTGTTTTAGTCACAAAGCAATTATGGGGAACCTTCTAAGTATATCCATTGGAAGCCTGCGACTAAAATCGCGGAGGCTATCACCTATCTGAATAACACATAGCATAATCAAAGATTGAGATTAAGTCTCAAAAGACTGCACCATACACTTACGTGTATAGATGGTATGTCAGTAATAAGAAATGAGATTCTAATAGTAAAAGAACAAGTTGTTCGGAACTACCTATGTTCTATGGATATTCTTGGAGACAACGGCATATTCAATATGGTTGTAGGATATCCTAGATGAACAAAGTATTGTGTGTTCTATAGTACTATGAACCAGAAGGACGTGTAACGCCCGGTTCTTAGAGGAAGACTATTAGAAGAACCACAAAGCCCGAACTGACGTAATACCTTGGAATGAGAAGAAGGACAAAAGACTAGGAACCAGCCAAACCGAGTAGTATTACACCACACACTGCACCTACTGTTATTACTGTTATACACCGGGACGCCGTTGCAGTGGGAGGTTGTTGAACAACCAGAGATGTTCATAAGACTAGAAGAGTTTCGGACTCTGGATCTAGTAAAGATGAAATCGATCCCTAGCTCTGCACGAGGGCGGTACTAGATCTAAATGTGCCTGCTTGGAGAACAATAAAGTTTATTGTCAAGAGGCAAGATCATTTAGAGTACAAGCTTAGTAAATCCATTTATGGATTGAAAGAAAGTTATGAATCGTGGAACTTGCGAATTGATGGGATAGTCCATTTGATGGATTCATCAAAAGGCATAGACGAAAGGTGTATTGGAGACGTAATGGAAACAAGGTGGTGTTTCTCGGAGATTTTATGTAGATAACATTTTATCATTGGCAACAATGTAATGATGTTTTCAGACATAAAATGATGGTTGTCTAAATAAATCGGGATATAAGATTGAGTGGAAGTTAGAACATGTTCTTGAGATCTTTTTGATCTAGGGATAAGAACATTGTACTTCACCTATATATCTTATACGATTATGGTTTGTTTTAAGCATGCATACTTCTGAGAAAGGTTATTGCCTTTCAGAGACAGAATATACATCTATCTAAAGGGTATGTTGGAATTCGATCACCCGGAGTTGCCGGAATTGCGGAACATGACAACTCCGATCAAAAACCCTTCGCCGGAGATCACGCGAAGACCATCGCACGCGCCGGAGCACGACCGAGGACACGACGCACCCGAAGGCACGCCGCTGCCCCAGCCGAGCCCCCGCGAGCGGGGCTCCATGCGATCACCGATCGCATCATCGATCGGTTGGGGTGGGGCTGCCCAGCAGCCCCCGCGGCGAGTCCGGCGACTCGCCGCCGCCTGGAGGTCAGCCACCTTCACGGTGGGGAGGGACGGCACCAGCCCGTGCCCTCCGCGATCGATCCAAGTGATCGATCGCGTGCCCTCGGCTCCAGCCGAGGGTCGATCCTCACGCCCCCTTCGAAACTCTAGGCGGGCGATCCCGCGGTCCGGTGGTTTCACCACCACCGCGTGATCGTTCTAATCCGGGGTTCGATCTTTGGATCTTGTTTTCCGATAATTGATTTCAATATACATGAATTAAATAGCGGAAATATTTAATTCACCTTTCGATTCGTTGTGCGGAGAAACGAGATCTTATGATGACCTTGAGATCTTCCCACGTATTCCTTGCACTAGCTCGAACGTCGTGTGGGCGACGATCTTCCGAACTCCATGGATCTCCCTCTCTACTTTCTCTCTCTAGAATTGTGATCTTCAAGTTATGAGAATAGAGAAGACCATGTAGTGCTTTTATAGGCTACGTAAGGGGATCTAAAGGAGGTGGAATATTGGGCTTCCAATATTAATGATTAAATTGAGCCCAAGCCCAAATCTATTAATCCCATTAATATTAATTAATTTATTTTCCACTATATAAATTAATTGCACTCCCAATATTAAACCATATTATATCAAATAATATTTCTCCGGTAGTATTATTTATTCCGTGTATTTAAGATATAAATATCCATGAATAAAATTAATTTATTGCTAATTAATTTATTCATCTCTTATATCCGAGACTAGTACCATTCAACCTTAATTATTATGCGGAACGAATCCACCTGCAGGGTTTACATAATAATTCCTTATGAACTCATCTCGGGGATATTATCAACCCTTACGGGATACACTTTCCCGTCAAGTATTCACGGCATGCCATATATAAAATATAGTGACCCAACTTAACCGGTAATTAACCCAATAATTAAATCGGTTAATTCCTTTTGAAAATCAAAGTCACTTATATTAAATATACACACCCGCAATAGTATCGGGGATTAAGAATAAAATACACTGAGACTTGAATCGATTATCGCCGGCAATCCTAATCGATAAATCTCAAACGATCCGCCCAATACACCAAGTGTACAATTGTGATAAAATAATCAAGACAGATTATTTTCTCTCTCACACAACGACTATACCGATGGATTGGTCCGTGTCCATCTAGGTCGTGAGCAACTGTTCGATTAAATACGAGTAACCGATAGTATGATCTTCTGTGTGACGTCGCACACCATACTAACTACAACGTATATAATCCAGGACTATAATTTGCATATATTTAATTATAAATAATTAAACGCAAATAATTGTTTATTCAATTAAATAGATTAGTGGCAATGGATCGTGAGTTTCCGTTACTTAAATCTAGACATTAAGTACACAACTCCAACAATCTCCTACTTGTACTAAGGTCTAGTCATTTCCTCCAAACTCCCGACTCCTATACTCATCACGTGCTTAAGTTGTACTTCCAAGAAGTACTATGTGAATGAGCACTCTAGGTTGCCGCTCTGAAGTTATCTTGGTGACTACAGCGTCGTCTCCCTCGACGATGACTCGTATCAGGTGGTACTTGCACTATGTGTTATCTTACACTTATGGACTTGTGATTTCTTACCATTTGCCATCGCACCGCTATACCCATAGCCTTTTGGCAAATTAAGAATCACCTCTAAGTCCCAGAGATTATCCCGGAGTTATACCAAAACTTCCGCTGCCTCTGAGGCCGCTATTTGGTTACCCATGGCAGAGTCCGATAAGCATCGTGCTCATCACTCTTCCATGTTAAAACTCCTTCTCCTTCAATAGTGAAACACATAGCCTGATATCGACTTACACCGGTCCTTCTTTGATTAGAAATCTAAGAGAATGTAATTCAAAGGAAATGCTCGCTTGCTCCGTAATCCAGAACATAGTCTCCAGTACTTCGAAAGTACTTAAAATGTTCATTACAGCAATCAAGTATTCCTTTCCAGGATTACCTTGATATCCTCCCACTATGCTAACCGCATAGCCGATATCAGGTTCTTGTTTTCAACATCGCATTTATTAAGCTTTCCACACTCGAAGTGTAGGAATCCGCTTTCAATGCTTCTATCTCCTTTTGTGTTCCAAAACACATATCCTTAGATAGATGCATTCTGTTTCTGAAAGGTAACGAACCTTTCTCGGAATCTTGCATGTTAAAACGAACCGTAATCGTATAAGATATCTAGAGAAGTACAATGTTCTTTTCTTGAGATCCTAGATTTTAAGAACATGCTCTAACTTCTTCTTTATCTCATATATCGATTTTTCTAGACAACCATCATTTTATGTCTGACAACATCTTTACATTGTTACCAATGATAAAATGCTATCTACATAAAACCTCCGAGAAACACCACCTTGTTTCCATCACGTTTCCCATACACACGATTCGTCAATGCCTTTTGATGAATCCATCAAATGGACTATCTCATCAATGCGCAAGTTCCACGAACTCTAGCTTTGTTACAATCCATAAATGGATCAACTAAGCTTGTACTCTAAATGATCTGGCCTCTTAACAATAATCCTTATTGTTCTCCAAGAAGGCACATTTAGATCTAGTACCGCCTCTATGTAGATCCAGGGATTGATTTCATGTATACTAGGTCCAGAGTTCGAAACTCTCCTAGTCTTATGAATATCTCCGGTTGTCACACAACCTCCCACTACAACGGCATTCCAGTGTAATAACAGTAATAACAGTAGGTGCAGTTAGTGGTGTACCGCTACTCGGTTTGGCTGGTTTCCAGTCTTTATCGTTTTCTCTCTTTTTAGAAGTATCACGTCATTTTGGGTTTGTGGTTCATCTAATAGTCTTCCTCTAAGAACCGGGCGTTAGAACTTATAACGTCCTTCTGGTTCATAGTACTATCGAACCCACATCTTTTGTTCTTCTAGGATATTCTACAACCACATTTGAATGCGCCGTTGTTTCCAATACATATCCATAGAACATAGGTAGTTCCGTTTAACTCGTGCTTTTACTATTTCTATAAGAGTTCCATTTCTTGTTTCCGACACACCATTTCTACAGAGAACTGTATGGTGTAGTCTCTTGGGATCCAATCCCATGCTCTGATCATAAATCAGAGTCAATCAATTCTAATACTTGTCCGGATCTTATATCTTATATCCATAAAGGATTGCTTAGTCGTATTATCTTCCAAATTAGATTCTTAGGTCGGAAGGTCCACTCCTTCAACTTAATTGATATTACAATCAATTTTCGACCTTTGAACTTCTTATTTGAATAAATATGACTTAGCATAAGAATCCACAAGTATAAATGATTTAATAAAGAAATCTCTTATTAGTAAAATGAGTTATATAAAACGGTTCGTTGCATCGTGGTGGACTCAAAATTCATCATTTATATATTGCTAGCTAATGTACCAAAATAGATAATATCATTATTTCTTCTTATAACCATCAAATGATTAAAAGAAATAAAATATTCATTCATTAGAAATCCAGAACAAAGTTCTTTCTAATATGAAAGGTAGATGAAAGCAATAACTCAAAAAGAAATCCTATAAAATGTCCTCCACTGCAACTGCTGCCTCCTCCACAGCATTGCCCATGTAGACTACGATTTCTTCTTTTCTAAGTCGTCGGGTTTCCTGGAACCCTTGCATTTAAAATGCACATACTGTCAGTGGTTCCATATCTACACACCAGGTTCCGGTAGATAATACCACTGACTATGTTTCATGACTAAAGAAAATTTCGTACTTTCTTTGAGAGGATAATCAGACTTCGAGTACCCAGACTGTTTATATCGAGAATACTTGCCTTATGGCTTTCTCGTCCCATCTAGTGGTCCAAGTAGCTTAGGACCACTGGGTTTCGTTGCTTGCTTTTCCTTTTTCCCCGATCTTGCCCTTAGGTTCGAAACCTTTGGCATTGGCTACAAGAGCTTGCGATTTCCGTCTCAACTCGTCCAAAAGGTCAATCATCTCAAAAACGTGTTTAAGCGTTTCCTCGAAGTGACTGGCCTTTATGAGTATCCTCATCGCTTCTTGTCTAGCCGCTTTTGTCAATAGGCTCGGGAGGACAAAGCTCACTGAGTACAACCTTGCACTCTTTAACAGTTTGGGTAATGTCTAGATCTCTATTCCAATCATTACATTCAGGGACCAATGAGTTTAGAATCCTTACGTATCACAGAAAGTGGGTTCAAAGCCATTTCCTAATCTATGAGCACATATAACAACAACAATCGATTTAATCTCCGATATTATCTCCCTTAAATAATATCATTAAACCACTAATCACCTCTAAAATCCCATCAGATATGGCAAGCCACGATAGTGTGGACGTTTACCTATCCAAATGATTTAGCAATTAGATTTGCTTCGGTCGTACATCATCATTAGCGTTACTTCGATGGGAAGAATACTAAGAAGCGTACCTAAGTGTAAACCATTACTCAGTATCTAAGAAGATTGTTTGGGACACGCATATTCACCGCAAGCCACGATAGTGTGGACGTTTACGTTAACATACGCTCCTTCACTCCCTTCTATAACTGTCTACATCAATCGTTCCAAAATCCCATTCAATGTAGCAAGCCACGATAGTGTGGACGTTTACTACACCAAAAGATTTTTACAATTGACTCCCAATCACTTGATCCATTCGATCTTGTAAATCAAGACGCGGAGAATCATAAGTGAAACTCGAAGTTTCTTACCAGTGATTCACCATGCGAACAACCCTATCTCTCATAGAATGAGGGAGCCGAGCAGACAATCGATCTAGTCATCAAATGACACGAAAGTCTCTAATTTGTGTCCTCGACATGACCAAGTGGCTTTGGCTCCATTCCACTCCCCGGGGTGAGAATGAGTCGACTTGAAATCAGTTTTGGAAAGACAAATTAGGCATTGTTTGATAAACTTAATCAATGTTTCTCGTAAGAGGAATTACAAGAATTCTCCTCTAATGACTTGTCTATACGAACTTCAAAAGTCCATAAAAGTCACCAAGAGAACATCAATGGAGACCATGGATATGTTTCCATACCCTCTCCCACTTAGCTTTTTATAACAAAGGGATACGCTATCTAATGCATAATTAAATACACATAAGCATAATAACAAACATACATTTCATGCAAGTACGTTCACAAATAATCAAATAATTACTCAAGTAAAATTATTTCTCGACTATTCGTACCTTGATGAATTCCAGCATGCTTGTCTTGAGTCTTCATTCTACGTCTTGAATACTTTGCCGAGCGACGAAAAAATTCTTTGATTCTCATATTTAATTTTACTCCAATTAAATAAAATCAATTCCATTGATTTCCATATTTAATTCTATTTTAAATAAAATCCAAGATTTTCCAATTCAAAATAAATTTTGAATTAATCTAATGATTTTAAATAAAATACTTAAATTAAATAAAATCAATTTTATTAAAATCCATTGATTTCCATATTTAATTCTATTCTAAATAAAATCCAAGATTTTCCAATCCAAAATAAATTTTGAATTAATCTAATGATTTTAAATAAAATACTTAAATTAAATAAAATCAATTTTATTAAAATCCATTGATTTCCATATTTAATTCTATTCTAAATAAAATCCAAGATTTTCCAATCCAAAATAAATTTTGAATTAATCTAATGATTTTAAATAAAATACTTAAATTAAATAAAATCAATATTTTAATAATTTCTCAATCCTATTTAGATTAGATCTCAAGAATCCTAATCAAAATCGAATTTTGATTCTTCTTAAGACTTATAATCCAAGTAGGTATAGGATATCTAGAGTAATTAGGATTTTCTTTCCTAATTTAACTCTCCATCTAATTCCATTATTTAATTCCATAATTAAGAAATCTAATCCAAATAGAATTTGAATTAATTCCAAAATTAAATTAAATAAAATTAGAAAGATTAAATTATTTCCGGAAAGATCGGATTTACCGGGACGAACCAAAAACGAGACCCGCTCGAATCTTCCCGGTTCGTGCCCGGTAGAACCATGCACAGCCCATGCATATCGACCCAAGCCATTTCACATGCACATGCATAGCACCATGAATTAATTCTCATACAAGGCCATGTATCCAAGAATTAACACACGCACATGCACAAGGCCATGCATTCGATTAAGAATGAATTAAATTCATTCAGCGTAGCTATACAACATGCACGGCCAACTACGCAATCGATCGTCTTTCACAAGCAGCTCGCACGGCAGGTGTGCCCAGCCACGTGAGGCTTGTTAGCGACCGCCAACATCCCAGCTTGTGCGACCAGCCACCTCGCCGAAGCAGCCGGGTTGATCGATCGATCGCCGGAGCAGCCGACTCCCGGCCTGACGACGCCCTCGACGTCCAGCCATCGACCAGCCGCTCACATCGAGCCCAGCAGCAGCCCGCTCCGAGCCCGTACAGCCCGCACAGCAGCAGCCCGCTCCGAGCCCAGCAGCCCGTGCAAAAGGGTTTCGTCCGTGTTGCGCCAACGCGACTGCCGAGCGTAGCCTCCGGCTGCCGGCGAACCACCACCACTGGTGGCACACGCCGGCAAGCCCAACCATGCCCTTGCTTACGTACAGCAACACACGCAGCCCTTTCGCCGAGCCCACGGTCGATTAATTCCGGTTCGATTATTCCGAAAACCCTCGATTTTTAATATATTTTCCGTCGATTTTTAATTTAATAAAAATTCACAAGATTCATACGAGAGAGAATACAAAGACGTAGAACAATATAGCACAATAATTTAACAAATTAAATTAATCTATGGCCATATACATCGAGAATCGATTATCGAAACAATTAACGAAAAACGTAACCGTACGCTCTGATACCAATTGTTGGAATTCGATCACCCGGAGTTGCCGGAATTGCGGAAAATGACAACTCCGATCAAAAACCCTTCGCCGGAGATCACGCGAAGACTATCGCACGCGCCGGAGCACGACCGAGGACACGACGCACCCGAAGGCACGCCGCTGCCCCAGCCGAGCCCCCGCGAGCGGGGCTCCATGCGATCACCGATCGCATCATCGATCGGTTGGGGTGGGGCTGCCCAGCAGCCCCCACGGCGAGTCCGGCGACTCGCCGCCGCCTGGAGGTCAGCCACCTTCACGGTGGGGAGGGACGGCACCAGCCCGTGCCCTCCGCGATCGATCCAAGTGATCGATCGCGTGCCCTCGGCTCCAGCCGAGGGTCGATCCTCACGCCCCCTTCGAAACCCTAGGCGGGCGATCCCGCGGTCCGGTGGTTTCACCACCACCGCGTGATCGTTCGTCTAATCCGGGGTTCGATCTTTGGATCTTGTTTTCCGATAATTGATTTCAATATACATGAATTAAATAGCGGAAATATTTAATTCACCTTTCGATTCGTTGTGCGGAGAAACGAGATCTTATGATGACCTTGAGATCTTCCCACGTATTCCTTGCACTAGCTCGAACGTCGTGTGGGCGACGATCTTCCGAACTCCATGGATCTCCCTCTCTACTTTCTCTCTCTAGAATTGTGATCTTCAAGTTATGAGAATAGAGAAGACCATGTAGTGCTTTTATAGGCTACGTAAGGGGATCTTAAGGAGGTGGAATATTGGGCTTCCAATATTAATGATTAAATTGAGCCCAAGCCCAAATCTATTAATCCCATTAATATTAATTAATTTATTTTCCACTATATAAATTAATTGCACTCCCAATATTAAACCATATTATATCAAATAATATTTCTCCGGTAGTATTATTTATTCCGTGTATTTAAGATTTAAATATCCATGAATAAAATTAATTTATTGTTAATTAATTTATTCATCTCTTGAATCCGAGACTAGTATCATTCAACCTTAATTATTGTGCGGAACGAATCCACTCATGAGGTTTACAAATAATTCCTTATGAACTCATCTCGGGTATATTATCAACCCTTACGGGATACACTTTCCCGTAAAGTATTCACGGCATGCCATATATAAAATATAGTGACCCAACTTAACCGGTAATTAACCCAATAATTAAATCGGTTCATTCCTTTGGAAAATCAAAGTCACTTATATTAAATATACACACCCGCAATAGTATCGGGGATTAAGAATAAAATACACTGAGACTTGAATCGATTATCGCCGGCAATCCTAATCGATAAATCCAAAACGATCCGCCCAATACACCAAGTGTACAAGTGTGATAAAATAATCAAGACAGATTATTTTCTCTCTCACACAACGACTATACCGATGGATTGGTCCGTGTCCATCTAGGTCGTGAGCAACTGTTCGATTAAATACGAGTAACCGATAGTATGATCTTCTGTGTGACGTCGCACACCACTAACTACAACGTATATAATCCAGGACTATAATTTGCATATATTTAATTATAAATAATTAAACGCAAATAATTGTTTATTCAATTAAATAGATTAGTGGCAATGGATCGTGAGTTTCCGTTACTTAAATCTAGACATTCTGTACACAACTCCAACAGGGTATGTGTTTCAAACGCATGAAGGAGATAGATGAGGACAAAGCAGTTTCCTACACTTCAAGTGTGGAAAGCTTTACAGATGCAATGTTGTAAAACGAGAACCTGATATCAACTATGTGGTTTGCGTAGTGGGAGGATATCAAAGTAATCTGGACAAGAGATATTCGAATGCTGTAAAAGTACTTGGATGTACTAGATTAAGCAAGACGAAATCTTCTTTGATTACAAATTCTCAGATCTCAAATCAGAGAAGGACCAGTGTAAGTCGATATCAGGCTATGTGTTCACTTTTAGAAATAGGTGGAACCATGAAATGAAAGAGTGATAAGCCAGACGCTTCTCAGACTCTCTCATAACCGAATAGCAGCCTCAGAGGCAGTGGAAGTTTTGGTTAGGTTTCGGGATGAACCTCTAAAGACTTGGATATGACTTTTGGTTTACCAAAGGCTATTAGATAGCGGTGCACGGTAAACTGGAAGAAGTCATAAGTCAAAAGTGATGATAACACATAGAGCAAGTACCACCTGATACGAGTCATCGTCGAGGGAGACGACGCAGTAGTCACCAAGATAACTTCAGAGCGGCAACCTAGAGTGCTCATTCACATGGTACTTCATGAAAGTACACTTTAAGCACATGATGAGTATGGGAGTCGGGAGTTTGGAGGAAATGACTAGACCTTAGTACAAGTGGGAGATTGTTGGAGTTGTGTACTTAATGTCTAGATTTAAGTAACGGTAAACTCCCGGTCATAGCATTTAATCTATTAAATTAATAAACAATTGTTTGCGTTTAATTATTGTTAATTAAATATATGCAAATCATAGTCCTGGATTTTATACGTTGTAGTTAGTATGGTGTGTATGGACACACAGAAGATCATACTATCGGTTACTCGTATTTAATCAAACAGTTGCTCACGACCTAGATGGACACGGACCAATCCATCGGTATAGTCGTTGTGTGAGAGAGAAAATAATTTATCTTAATTATTTTATCACACTTGTACACTTGGTGTATTGGGCGGATCGCTTGAGATTTATCGATTAGGATTGCCGGCGATAATCGATTCAAGTCTCAGAGTATTTTATTCTTAATCCCCGATACTATTGCGGGTGTGTATATTTAATATATGTGACTTTGATTTTCCAAAGGAATTAACCGATTTAATTATTGGGTTAATTACCGGTTAAGTTGGGTCACTATATTTTATATATGGCATGCCGTGAATACTTGACGGGAAAGTGTATCCCGTAAGGGTTGATAATATCCCCGAGATGAGTTCATAAGGAATTATTTGTAAACCTCATGAGTGGATTCGTTCCGCACAATAATTAAGGTTGAATGGTACTAGTCTCGGATTCAAGAGATGAATAAATTAATTAACAATTAATTAATTTTATTCATGGATATTTAAATCTTAAATACACGGAATAAATAATACTACCGGAGAAATATTATTTGATATAATATGGTTTAATATTGGGAGTGCAATTAATTTATATAGTGGAAAATAAATTAATTAATATTAATGGGAGATTAATAGATTTGGGCTTGGGCTCAATTTAATCAGTAATATTGGAAGCCCAATATTCCACCTTCTTTAAATCCCCTACGTAGCCTATAAAAGCACTACATGGTCTTCACTTTTTCATAAGACAAGAATATCAATACTTGATAGTTCTAGAGAGTTGAAGAGGATCCATAAGCTTGGAAGATCGTCGCCCACCCGACGTTCAAGCTAGTGCAAGGAATACGTGGGAAGATCGTAAGGTCATCATCTTGATTTCGTTTCTCCGCACAACGAATCGAAAGGTAAAATCATAAACTCCCTTCTATGATTTTATGTGAATTGATTGTGATACATACATGAACACACGATTCGGGAAAACGACGAACCTCGGGGACGGGGATTCGAGATCCCCGGCGAGGATCGAAGGTGGCGGTCGAACCCTAGGGTTCGGACCACCAGGACGCGCAAAGCCCTCGGCTGGAGCCGAGGGGCGATCGAGCCCGTGAGCTGGATCGCGGGTGTGCTACGGGGTCACCCGTAGCTGCCTCGTACGTGCTACGGGTTCGCCCGTAGCGGGCGTGCGGGGCTGGACGCCCCGCGAGCAGCGAGCCCGTGAGCTCGCTGCGGGGCTGCTACGAGCAGCCCCGGGGATGCCGTGAGGCATCCCAGCGATCATCGCGAGATGATCTCGAGCCCCGTGCGGGGGCTCGGCTGGGCACCACGGGCGGACCGTGGTGGTGCTCGGTTGAGCTCCGGCTCATACGGTGGTTCGTGGTCGGATCTCCGGCGATCGAGGATTTCGGTCGGGTTATTATTTTCCGCAAGTTTTAATGGCCCGGGATATCGATTTCCAACAGATATGTATATTGAACACTAGATGCATATAAAATACTCCAGAAGATTTACCGGCCGGTTATAACAATTGCGAATGCTCTAGTCAATATAGATGTATGGTAAAGGCATGTCCCTGAAGGACGAAAAATATACAATAATACAAATGAATGTGAAACTCGTCAAATCGAAAGTTGTGTCCTGAAGACCAAAATGTATATTTGAATAACTAAGTTTTTCCTATATGGTTTTATTAGTTACATGTTTAAATTAGACTGATTGATCATCAATAACTACTTTCAAGAAGTCAAAAATCTTCGGTGATTACAATCAGGGGGAGCAAGTTGTACTCTTTTTCCTTCGCCGAGGTTTTATCCCACTGGGTTTTCCTGGCAAGGTTTTAACGAGGCAGCAATCCTGTAAATAGTCATTCAAGAGGGAGTGTTATGAATATTATTAATTAGTGAATGACTAGTTTACCATTTATTGGTGAACAAGACATAAACCCTACTTTGTATCCTATATAAAGGGGTCTCCCCATATGAATGAAAGAACAATTCACAACAATTATATTCTCCTCTTATATTGTCTCTCTTTCTACTATATTATTCTCTCTCAATTTCCTTTGAGTTAATAACAAGTTTAACTTATTTTGAATTTTAGTTTTAATTTTTTGTTCAAATTAACTTACAAAAAAAAAAATAAAAAAAATCATAAATATGGACACCAACAAAACCTTAAATCCTCTCTATTAAAATGGCACCATTAATTTCCCTGTATGAAGAATTGTTTCACTTTAGCACAAGTCTTTAGTACAAAAAATGAGCAGGCCATTGTATTCTAAAAACTTACACACATTAAGTCATAAATTATTTGACATTAAGAAGCTTGAACTAAATAAGCATGAACCTAAAAGATTTGTTTTGTAATAATAATTTTTATATATAAATTATGTACCTAAATCGACTTGAACAGACATTATGTCCAAAAAACTTGACTTATGAGCTACAAAAAAACTATAGCTAGGCAGCATTAAGGTGATATGAGTACTATTACTAACATGATTACCAGAGATCATAGGTCAACTAACTAAAGGGTCTCCATACATGATAATCGACTATGGTCAGAAGTTAAAACAAGGCCACAAGGGTACACAAGCTACTCGTTGTTGGATGGTCTTGTTGAGTGTGGAGGCCGATTCATGCCGAGAAGACGAAGAAAAGACGATTGGAGAAAACGGCGGTCGCCGGAGGTGAAACGGCGACCGCGGAATGCCGCCGGCGGGCGCGGAAAGGTTTCGGCGGGCGCCGAAACCGGGTGAAATCGGAGATAGCAATCTGCCAAGGATCGGGACGTTTGGCGGGCGCCAAACGGGCTCCGGCGGTTGTCGAATGGTTTCGGCGGTCGCCAAAGGCAAAACGGCGGTCGCCGTTTTGCGGTGTACTGCCAGCGGGTTTTTTCTTCTCCTCCAAGTTTCCCTCCCCTATAAATAAACCCTATGCGTGTAAAAAAGGGTTAACACCTCCAGAAAGCCTAGAACCGAATTATACCATTACAAAGCCTTGTAATCAAGTTCTATAATTATTCTAGTGAATTATTGCAGCGGCAAGAGTGGACGTAGCCCTCGTTAACGGGTGAACCACTATAAATCTTCGTGTCATTTATTATTCCGTATTTTTCGTTCTTGTGTTGTTCGTGTGCTTTTCAGGAGGGGACTTCGGACGCGAATTTCCCAACAACTGGTATCAGAGCGCTAGGGTTATAGCGATCGGGGAAAAGCAATGACGGACACCACCACCTCGTTCGGGGTTACGAAATTTGACGGGAATAACTATGGGCACTGGAAGATGCAGATCGAGGACTACCTTTACGGGAAGAAGCTCGGAATTCCTTTGAAGGGTAGACCGGAGAAGATCAAGGATGACGAGGAATGGGAAAGCCTCGACAGGCAGGTGTTGGGATTGATACGTTTGTCTCTGGCTTCAAACGTGTCATTCAACCTGCGCTCGATTACCACAACCAAGGATTTGATTGCTGCCCTATCAAACATGTACGAGCAACCTTCAGCGAACAACAAGGTGTATCTCATGAAGCAGTTGTTCAACCTGAAGATGTCGGACAATGCAAACGCAGCCAACCACATCAACGAGCTGAATTCCATCTTGGATAAATTGAAAGGAGTCGGGGTGAATTTCGATGATGAAATTTACGCCTTGATCCTACTTGCGTCTCTGCCGGATAGTTAGGAGCCCATGCGGGCAGCTGTTAGCAACTCTATGGGGAAGGAGAATCTGCAGTTCTCCGAAGATAGAGATAAGATCCTAGTCGAGGAAATCCGAAGAAAGGATTTCAAGGGAAAGTCTCCTAGTTCGGCCTTGAGTGTGGAGAACCGGGGGAGAAACTCGGGTAGGAATGCTAACAGGAACAGAGGGAGATCCAAGTCTAGGAGTTGAAGAGATAGCTCGAAGCCCGAGGACAATGAGTGTTGGAATTGTGGGAAGACGGGGCACTTCAAGAGGGATTGTCGCTCTCGGGGGAAGAGTGACAACAAGAAGAAGGGAACCGCCAATGCGGTGACACAAGAGGATGACGACGATGGGGACGTCCTTCTCTGTTCGGTCGACTCACCGATCGATTCCTGGGTACTGGACTCAGGGGCTTCTTTCCATACTACTGCACAGCGAGAGGTGATGTTGAATTACGTCTCGGGTGATTATGGAAAGGTATTTCTTGCAGATGACGAGCCACTCGATGTAGTCGGGATGGGAGATATCAACCTAAAGATGTCAAATGGGCAAACCTGGAAGATTTCCAAGGTCAGACATGTGCCGGGGTTGAAGAGGAACCTGATTTCGGTGGGCCAGCTTGACAGTGATGGTCACCGGGTGTCATTTGGAGATGGGTCGTGGAAAGTTTCGAGAAACGCCATGACCATAGCTCGAGGTCATAAGACGGGCACACTTTACATGACGACGAGCGTGAGGGACTCGGCTGGTGTTGTTGATAACACCAAGAAGACCGAATTGTGGCATTGCAGGCTGGGGCACATGAGTGAGAAGGGGATGAAGATCATGGCAAAGAACGGGCTGCTGCCCGAACTCAAGGCGATTGAGTCTCACGTGTGCGAGAGCTGCATTCTTGGAAAGCAGAAACGAGTGAGTTTTTCCAAAGATGGAAGGGAGCCCAAGGCGGAGAAGCTGGAACTAGTACACACGGATGTTTGGGGTCCAGCTCCCGTCGCCTCACTCGGAGGATCACTCTACTATGTTACCTTCATCGATGACTCCACAAGGAAGGTATGGGTGTACTTCATGAAAAATAAGAGTGACATGTTCTCTGTTTTCAGGAAATGGAAAGCCGAGATTGAGAATGAAACAAATCTCAAGGTGAAGTGTTTGAGGTCTGACAACGGTGGTGAGTACGTTGACGCCGACTTTAAACAATATTGTGTCGAGAGTGGGATCAAGATGGTGAAGACTATTCCGGGGACCCCACAACAGAACGGAATAGCGGAGCGAATGAACAGAACGCTAAATGAGAAGGCCCGGAGTATGCGGTTATATTCGGGGATGCCTAAAATGTTTTGGGCATATGCCATCGACATGGCGGCTCATTTAATCAACAGAGCACCGTCGGTTCCTTTGGAATATCGGATTCCTGAGGAGGTTTGGAGTGGGAAGAAGCTGAATCTGTCCTACTTGAGGGTGTTCGGGTGTCTGGCGTATGTCCATATCGACGAAGCTGCTCGTAGCAAGCTTGATCCTAAATCCAAGAAGTGCTTCTTCCTTGGATATGGCGGCACGGAGTTCGGGTACCGATTTTGGGATGCCGAAAATCATAAGGTGATCCGAAGCAGAAATGTAATCTTCAACGAGACAGTCTTGTACAAAGGTAAAGACGAGGTTGTTGAAGAAGGCGTTGATCCCGTGGGAGAAACGGAGGAGGTTCCGGTGAAGGTCGTGGAGACCGAGGAGATCGAGGAGGGAAACACGAGCAGCGAGGATGAGCAAGATGAGAATGCTCATCCCAACATCGATCCAGTCACACCGAAGCCGTGGAGGTCGAATAGGGTAAGAAGACCTCCCCATAAATTTTCACCTTCCCTTAACTATATCTTGTTGACTGATAGGGGTGAGCCGGAGAGCTACACCGAGGCTATACAAGCGAGGGATTCGATCAAGTGGGAGTCTGCCATGAAAGAAGAGATGAGCTCATTGATGTCGAATCAGACTTGGGAATTAGCCGAGCTTCCGAAGGAGAAGAAGGCCTTGCACAATAAATGGGTCTTCCGGGCAAAGGAAGAACACGATGCAAGCGTTCGGTACAAGGCAAGATTAGTGGTGAAAGGGTTCCAGCAGAAGGAAGGGATCGACTACACGGAGATCTTTGCTCCGGTAGTCAAGATGGTAACCATCCGGGTGGTGCTTAGCTTGGTGGCAAAGGAGAACTTACATCTTCAGCAAATGGATGTAAAGACCGCATTTCTTCACGGGGATCTAGATGAAGAAATCTACATGAAGCAACCGGAGGGGTTCGAAGTCCGAGGCAAGGAGAAGCTGGTGTGTAAGCTTCAAAAGAGCTTGTATGGGTTGAAGCAAGCTCCTAGGCAGTGGTACAAGAAGTTCGACTTGTTCATGAAGCGAGTCGAGTTCACGCGGTGCGAGGAGGACCACTGCTGCTACTTCAAGAGTCTTGGAAGAGGTACCTACATAATATTACTCCTTTATGTAGATGACATGCTGATAGTCGGGGCGAGCTTGACGGAGATCGACAAGCTCAAGAAGAGTCTATCAAGGGAGTTCTCTATGAAGGATTTGGGTGCTGCCAAACAAATCCTGGGGATGAGAATCACGAGGAGCAAGGATGGTCTTGAGTTATCTCAAGAGGAGTACCTAAAGAAGGTACTAGCACGGTTTAGCATGGAGGATGCGAAACCCGTGGGCACTCCTTTGGCTAGTCACTTCCGTTTGTCAAAGGAGGACTCGCCGACGAGCGAGAAGGAGATGGAGCATATGGATAAGGTCCCTTACGCCTCTGCGATTGGGAGCCTTATGTATGCTATGGTGTGCACGAGGCCTGACATTGCCCATGCAGTGGGAGTAGTCAGCCGGTTTATGAGTAATCCGGGGAAGCAACATTGGGAAGCCGTCAAGTGGATCTTTCGATACTTGAGAGGGACTTCCGGTTTTGTTTTGAGGTTCCGAAAATCAGATACGGGGTTACTCGGGTTCGTGGACGCGGATAACGGAGGTGACGTGTATAGTAGGAAGAGCACTACTGGGTACGTGTACACTTTCGGGGGTACCGCGATTAGCTGGGTGTCGAGGTTGCAGAAGATCGTAGCATTATCGAGCTGTGAGGCGGAGTACGTTGCTGTGACGGAAGCCGCGAAGGAAATGATGTGGCTACAGGCATTTCTGCTAGAGTTGAGACAAGATCACTCGGGGAGTATCTTGTATTCCGACAGTCAGAGCGCCATTCACTTGGCGAAGAATCCGGTGTACCATGCTCGAACGAAGCATATCCAGCTGAGATATCACTTCATTCGATCAGCCTTGGAGGAAGGCGTTTTGGTGTTGGAGAAGATTCTTGGGAGTAAGAATCCGGCCGACATGTTTACGAAGGTGGTGCCGTGCGAGAAGTTGAGTTTGTGTTCAACCTCGGTTGGTCTTCTGGGATGAGGACCGGGGACGCCGCTGCAATGGGAAGAGAAGATAGGGGTCGTGAATCAGCTCCAAGTGGGAGATTGTTGAGTGTGGAGGCCGATTCATGCCGAGAAGACGAAGAAAAGACGATTGGAGAAAACGGCGGTCGCCGGAGGTGAAACGGCGACCGCGGAATGCCGCCGGCGGGCGCCGAAACCGGGTGAAATCGGAGATAGCAATCTGCCAAGGATCGGGACGTTTGGCGGGCGCCAAACGGGCTCCGGCGGTCGCCGAATGGTTTCGGCGGTCGCCAAAGGCAAAACGGCGGTCGCCGTTTTGCGGTGTACAGCCAGCGGGTTTTTTCTTCTCCTCCAAGTTTCCCTCCCCTATAAATAAACCCTATGCGTGTAAAAAAGGGTTAACACCTCCAGAAAGCCTAGAACCGAATTATAACATTACAAAGCCTTGTAATCAAGTTCTATAATTGTTCTAGTGAATTATTGCAGCGGCAAGAGTGGACGTAGCCCTCGTTAACGGGTGAACCACTATAAATCTTCTTGTCATTTATTATTCCGTATTTTTCGTTCTTGTGTTGTTCGTGTGCTTTTCAGGAGGGGAATTCGGACGCGAATTTCCCAACAGGTCTATCTTTCCCAACACGAGATGAGCAGTCAAAATTAAGCCTCGACACTTCAAACCAGCTTCGGTTTACAAAAAAGGCGGTGGCTCTCGCCTCTCTGCATGAATTATTGTATATCAAAAACAAAAATAGCTTCTTGGGCATTGGTTTTACAACTTTGAATGATAACTCGGGTTTTTGGTAATTAGGCTAGATCTCAAGGGTAATTTTGTATTCAATCCTTCATACCTTAATTAATTTGCCGCTGCTTGCGAAGCACATGTCTTGCAGCCAATGGCTCAGCTCTATTTGCAACATCGTTGGACTCATTTTTCGAAGGTCGCAGTTTTTGCTTACGACACTAATTTGTTTCCACCGACTTCTCCGGGGTCGAAAGACCAAATTGGCCTTCACATTTATAAAGTTCATTGTCACAATGCCCAAATTCAACTTCTCTGTTCACTTTTTCTCCGTTTTGAAATGTGTTCTTGACATACATTTCTTCAATTAGGAGAGGGTCTCCTTCACAAATATCGGCTTGCCCAATTATTTCCATTTCTACTCCTCTCCCTGGAACTTGTTTCACAATTTTGTTCGATTCTTGTCTCTGTTGCTTTTGTAATAACAGAGCGAGCTCGTTTTTCCTAGCCGAATCTTTCACAATATAGGTCCCACCAGTTACATCCTCTTGAGCAATATATTGTATTTCCATCAACTCGCTATTCTCTCCTTTTGACCGACCACTTCTTTCTAATAAAGGGTTATTATGTCTTTCTGTTTCTCTCTTGAGTTCCATAAAAACTTCGTCAATGAGTTCGTCACACTATTATGGTTTCCACAATAAATTATTAGGCCTTAAGAGACCATTTCTAAAACATAAACCAAGATTAGAATTTTAATGAAAAAGATCTTTAAATTAAAATATTTCACAGATAATAGAATAATTACAAAATCACCACAGGGATTTTGCTTATTATAGAAAGGCCCTATCATCTCTCAGAAATTACAAATAGCTCCTCCCGTTTAAAATTATCAAGGCAACAATTGCATTATTTGTAATTCTAAAAGATATCTGGGTCTTTCTGTAATTAGGCTAAAACCTGGGTGACTTCTGAAATAATCCCAAAA
Source organism: Euphrasia confusa (assembly GCA_954870475.1). Lineage (NCBI taxonomy): Eukaryota > Viridiplantae > Streptophyta > Magnoliopsida > Lamiales > Orobanchaceae > Euphrasia > Euphrasia confusa. Next base: position 32,202,452 of record OX940950.1, read on the forward strand.
GAAGGAGATAAAAAACAAAAACAACACATTTCCATACCTCCAGCAATCGACTTTCTTACACATTCTCCTCCATAGTTCCAACCTCACTTGCAGCTTGTTAGACGTTCTTTCCATATACCACCATCTGCATATCTCTGTTACTACGAGGCCTACCTCGTCTAATCCCATTCTGTGGGGCACACACTGAACAAGCAGTTCTCTTGTGAGGCCCATCATTTTCGCTCCCCTGCTCGCTAATAACCTTTTTCCTACATGACGAATGAATACCACTAGTAGCCATTGAGCCGTTTTTTCTACTAACCAACTTTTCTTCTTTCAGTGACTCAATCCTTTCTGAATCAATCCTATTTTCATGTCCCGGGGACTCCGGCTCGATCATCATAACGTTTTCCAGCGCTCGACTCTCAACACCTGCTTCTCCGGTAGTTCGATCGACATTGTAAACTTCCATAAACATGTCCTCGGGCTCACTACGGCCCGATCCCGATCCACATCCTCGACCAAATCCAGTATTCTGCTTAGTATGAATGTTGATTCCTCTTTTCTTTTGACCCTTCTTTCTCCTAATCTTCATTCTCTTCGTCACTTTTCTGCCCTTGTGAGGGATAAAACTCTCACCAGAGCTATATGTCGAAGTAGATTGATACGAGCTACTACTGGGCTCGGTGGTTGAGCTAAGAACAGGGACCAGGCTCCTTGTATCAGTAAACCTTGGAATGGGCTTAGAAGTGCGATTGTGAAGGGTTCTTGATTTACCGGTTGAATAACATCCCTTTCGACTCCGGACAAGTTCACACTTTCGTAAAGCTTATTGAGATGGTGATTGAGCAAAGCGGCATGAGCAAAAGGAAGGTCTTTGTATTCGGTTAAAATGAAATTGGAGATTGATTCCTCACTAGAAGTTGAACCACATTCCTCGTTCAACCTTGTGATTGCATTCTCAATCATCTGCACCAACATTATCATACAAGATTTTTTGTACCCACAAACATTATCAACACCACAAAACCCGATCTAAATAAACAGAAATTAACTCACAAGAAATTGGGGAAAAAATCACCAAAATGAAAATGCATGGTAAAGCACAAAATTACTTCTTCAGAATAAACTCCGAAAAAATTAAATTAAAAAAAAAAAAGTGACAGGTACCCAAGCATAAGGAGGGTGATCAGGTGTGCGGATGTTGCCGGGGAAAATTTCATCATAGCGCTTTTCGATGAAGGCCTTCCGATGAGCGGTGAGCGATTTTTTCGCGGGAGTTGAGGCAATGGCGCATTTCATGAGTAGAGACTTTAAGTTTATCGGAGGCCGGCTGCTGGCGGTGTTTGCATGCGGCTGTATACCTGTGACTCGATTGGTGAAATAGTATCTCTCCCCCCAAAAGCATGTTTTTTTTTACCGACGCACAAAGAAAATATTTTGTTGCGAATGAACAAGATATTGAGGAATTGTCGATACATAAAATCATAATTATTGATACGGGCCTTTTCCACAGAAAAGGGGAATCTTGTGTTACAATAGAAGCAGAAGTGATGTGGATTATTCAAGAATCGAAGTCGATTTGCTTTATAAAAAGAAGATAACGGCGACGGTGGTGGTCAGGTTTTCGGTTTGTCCATTCTTGGAGAGAGAGGAAAAAGGAGAGGGTGTTGATTTTGAGTTGAAATTAACAAAGATAATCCATCTATACATTTTAGATAAAAATATCACATTCGGTCATGTGTCATTTCCCTTATTTCCCTAAGTAGTCATTTATCTTATAAAATTATCAAAATTAGTTCGGTGTGTGTTATTTTTAGTAAGTAATTGGTCATTTGACCGGATAGGTTAAAGTCCAAAAATTAAATTGCAATTCATATGAATCGAACTCCTATTATCAAAATTGGTTCTCTGTGTGTGTCATTTTTAGTAAGTAATTGGTCATTTGGGTTAAAGTCCAAAAATTAAATTGCAATTCATAGGAATAGAACTCCTGCCGAATAAAAAACTAAAACTATTCAACTACCACCAGGGGCGGAGCCAGAAATTCAATTCAGGGTGGGCCAAATATTCAACCGTCCAAGGCTCCAAGCCAACCCCCAAATTCAAGCTTCAGTGATGTTAAGTGTTAACTTAAAACTTGTACCAAATACAATTTTGTGACTTTTTTCTAATATACAAGTTTTAAACCCTAAATTTTAAAAACTAATTTGTGAACATTATTTTCACAAATAAACAAAAAAATCACATAAGTCAAAAACAATTAAGCAACATTGAAAAAAAAAAACATAAAAAAATAAAAGTACCTAATTGGTGTCGAAAATCTAACGTGTAGTTCTCTTACTTGTGCACTCTCTGAAATTCTTTAATGACTGCGAGCTTGCGAATTCTTCTCGAAGAGCGGTGCAAACGGCTCAAGTGGGTGCGGTGGAGATTTGCAAATTTTTACTGGAGAATTGAATTTTTACAATCATTGTACATATAAATTATTAATTTTTTTTTTATTTGAGTAAATATGTTATGATAGAAATTTGGGCTTTTGAAAATGGCCTAAATTAAAAAAATAATTAACTTATGTTTGTTTTGTATTTTATGTGCTAGTTAATCCTAAACAATAAAAATTTATTTAATATATATATATATATATATATATATATATATATATATATATATATATATATATATATGGATTAATAATAAAATTTTATTTAATATATATAGGTATTTTTTTTAGCGCAATAAAATTTTATTTAATATATATAAATACTTTTTTAATTTTATTTCATATATATATATAGGTAATTTTTTTTTCGGCGTGGACTGGTCATGTACTAGCTCCGCCACTGACTACCACTTTGCTAAATGATTTAATTGAAAAATAAACACTTTAAATAATTATATACTATACATGTTTTTATAATAAATAAATTAAATACATTAAATTAAATTAAGTAATCAATCACAAAATAATTTATTGAAAAAAATATAGAAAAAATTCCTTAATTAATTTATATTTAATGATTAATTAATTAAAAAAATTACAACTTTAAAATTAAGTTCATACAAATTAATTTAAATTTGATAATAAATTAATAAAAAACAAATAATTATAAAAAAATATAATAAAAGTTAATAAATTATAGAATAAATTTAAATTTAATAATTAATTAATTAGTTTACATGTATTAATTAATTAAATGTAAAAGTATACTAATAAAAAAATTTAATAAAAAAAATTATAAAATTAAAAAAATAATTCAAATTTAATAATTTATTATTTTAATTAATTAATTAATCAATAATAAAAAAAATAATGCATGAAAATAATTAATTATGTACTAAATAATTTACATTTTGTTTTTAATTTTATTTGATCATTATTTTATTTTTATTATAATATTAAATTTATTTGTAATTTAATTTTGTGTTTATTTTATTTTTATAAAATACTACGTAGTAGAATAAATATATTAATGTTTCAATGTTTTTAGTTTTGTGTTCATGGTGTAGTGGGTAGGTAGTTTGTTATTTTTGTATAGGTCAAATGTTCAAATCCTATACATTCATTTATTTATTTAAATTATTAGACACAATTACTGGTTGAACTTGTCACATCATGTTTTAACCTGGTATAGCTGGTTAAATGACCAATTTTAATAATTTTATAATATAAAGGACTACTTATTGGATATAACTTCCAGACAGGACCAAATAGGATATTTTCCCCATTTTAATAAGAGGAAGAGAGAGGAGAAACTTTTCGCCACCCGATTGGAGGCTCTTCGATCGGTTATGATATAAATCTAGAGATATGCCCGAGTAGCAAACGTCTGTGTGAGAGAGCCAACATGTCTAACACAAGAAAAACTTCATAACATTTCAATAAAAACATTTGTCTCACCCGAAGTTCTGCGTCGCCGAGAAATTACACCTACATCATCACATACCTTACCACTCACACCTATCAACAGATGTTAATCTTTCAAAAAATATGATTTTTCTAATTTTAAATCATTAAAAATTAATTAATTAAGTTATGTTAATTACATAAATTAATTCAAAAACAAAATTTTAATTATAGGTTAACTACGCGAATTAATATGATTGAATATGTATTTTATATGCATTTAACCCGTTATTTATGTCATATATTATATATAAATTTTATTATTAATTCAATTCAAATAAATCAACTTTTATTTTAACCAACTAAGGACTTTTATTTAACCAACTTTTATTTTATTTTAAATCAACTAAGGACTGAAACGACTGAAAACTTAAGTGAACTGAACTGAACTTGAATTGGTTTTTTTTTATAAAAATAATAATAACTTTTATAAATTATAAATTAATTTTTTAAAAAATATTAATAATATTATGACAATAACTAAATTGTGAACTGAACTGAACTTAAGAACTGAACTGAACTTAAAGCGATCTAAACTGAACTAAATTGGTTTTTTTTATAAAAATAATAATAACTTTTATAAATTATAAAATATTTTATTAAAAATATTAATAATATTATGACAATAACTAAATTGTATATTGAAAATTATAGATTGAAATTATTTTTTGTTTATTTTATTTTAATTTATTTCAAACTCAACTTAACTGAACTGAACGGAAGGGATCTGATCTGAACTGAACTGAACTGAAGCGATCTGATCTGAACTGAACTAAACTGAAGCGATCTGAACTGAATGAACTGGACTGAAATTAAGTCCAAAAGAAATATTTGATATAATCACAATGCAATCTTTTATTATTTCTATTTAAATAAAATATAATTGTTTAATAATTTTTGTGTTGTTTTTTAGTGGAATATTTTATTTTTTCTATTAAAAAAAATATAATTGTTTAATGATTTTTGTGTAGTTCGTAGGCAGTAAATAAAACGCAGTAAAATGCGCTGCCTAGACAAGGCAGTGTTCTGCGGCAGAACAGCGTATGCCGCAGCACGATGGCTTGTACAGAAAACGTTCGTTTTACGTGATTTAATTAAGTTTAAGTATTTTATCCAGATTAACCAAGTTGTTTACTTGTTAAAATTATATGTGATATATGTATAAGAATTGCAGCGGAATTAATAAAAATAAATCACTTCGAACCAACACACACACGTACGAAAAACTAAAGAACACAAATTTAAATCTTTGTATGTGTATTTAAATTATACACATACGAAACGGTCTTACGACCAGAAACTTTATTAAAGAACGAGTCTTTACAAAATGATACTCTTGGATTTACAAAGATATTACCAAAGGCTATACACATGTATGCCTTCGTATAAACCGTATCCAACGAGTATGAACAATCAACAACAAAACCTAGCAACTACTGTATCACACCTATTCTAAGCCTACGATCATCAGCATGAACAAAGAACACTCCCAGAGATGAGAGGTACACGGCACGAAGAACAAGTCTTCGGCTCTAAAGCTGATCGATCGAACTAGAGTGGAAATTGAAGTGTATAAGGTGTAATTGTGTTGTATGAAAGTTGTTGAATAGTGTTGGGGTCGTCCTCTATTTATAGGAGGAGATTCCCAACTGAATTCCTTGATTTGCTAGGTCAACAATCGGTTGAGATATTCTAGGGCAGGCTGCTTTGACCGCTGCCGCAGGAATGCCTTCTGAAGTTCTTCTAGAATGCTCTGCCGTACTGCACTGCCTTCCATACTCTCTGGACTTCAGCAATCCTTTGCCCTACGCTCATGCTTCGCTCGATATCTTAACTCAACCTCTTGTCCAAGCCTTGCACTGCTTGCGGCATGACTCTGCCTGGCTGTGCTGCGGCAGAAAGCTTCTATGTTGATTGTTTTTCAAGCACGTTCCAATTAATGACTATGCTAAATCAAATCACCAATATGACAAGTGATTACAACAGTTTAAATTGTGAAGAAAGAAATAAAACAAATAAATATGTTAGCAAGACAACTTCTGCCTAGGTACATTTAAGGCATTGTAATGCCCAAACATATTTATCCTTACATTTTGTATTGTTTTTTTTTTGCAGGCTGTGTGATTTCTTAATCTTTTTAATGTTTCTCTTCTTTTAAACCGAGCAGGTATCTAACACCCAACATATATTTATGATGTTTGATGACTAGACCTAACAGAACTGCAATGGAGAAAATAAAATGGAAAAAGAGTTATATTAATTATGAATGTATCTCTTTTTTGGGGAAGTGAACTCCCCTGGTGAATACAAAACATCCTCTATTTATTATATTTACAATTAGTGTTTTCACTATGGGAATTGGGCATTTTCCACCGCCTTATTGTCGAACACCGTCAGGATAGCCATGTCATCTCGTCTTTATCTTTATCCTATGGTCGACTAAAGGTCCTCTCCCAGCGTAATTGATGATAGAGTTGTATACTTAATATTTAGATTTAAGTGATAAGAACTCGTTGTAAAAGCCTTTATCCTATTTAATTACTTAATAATTTTTTACTTTTAATTATGTTTAATTAAATATGTGCAAAAATCATCCTAGATTATACACTAGATTATACACGTTATAGTTAGTATGATGTGTTGGAAATCGACATCCTGGGGTCATCGGAAAACGCGGAATTGACGACCCCGATCAAAATCCCGATCGCCGGAGAAACCACGAGCCCACGCGAACCGGAGCACGACCAAACGCGCCACGCGGCCGAAGCCACGCACACGCCCAGTCGCGCCCCCGCGGGGACTCGCGATCGCTAAGCGAGCGATCGTTGAGCTACTCGTAGCAGCCCGCAGCGAGTCTACGGACTCGCTGCTCATGGAGGGGCGGCTCGCCATGCGAGCCGCTGCGGGAACTCCCGCAGCCCGCTGCGAACACTTGCGGGTAAACCCGCAGCACGCCCGGCGATCGAACCCTAGGTTCGATCGCCCCTTCGGCTCTAGTCGAGGGCTCGTTTCTGCGATCCCCACCGTGGATCCGTCGACCGCCGGATGTCCGGTGGTCTTCGACCACCACCGCCCGGTCGACCCTCAGTCCGGGGTTCGATCCTCGAATCTTAGTTCTACGGTATTTCACGATAATTATCTTTCAAATCATAAGAGGGTTTTCATGATTTTACCTTGTTCTCGTTTGCCGGAAAATCGAGACTTCGATGACCTTGAAGTCTTCTCACGTATTCCTTGCACTAGCTAGAACGTCGGGGTGAGCGACGATCCTCCGAACTCTATGGATCTCCTTCTCCAACTCTCTAGAATATCAAGTTTGATAATCTTGTCTTGTAATTATCAGAAGACCATGTAGTGCTTTCATAGGCTACGTAGGGGACCTTAAGGAAATAGAATATTGGACTTCCAATAGAATTAATTAAATTGAGCCCAAGCCCAAGTCTATTAATTATTTTATTAATTATATTTAATTTCACTATATAAATATAATTGCACTCCCAATATTAAACCATATTATATCAAATAATATTTTTCGGTGTATTATTTAATCCGTGCGTTTAAGATAGAAATGTCCATAAATAAATTATAGTTATTGCTAATTAATATATTCATCTCTTGAATCCGAAACTAGTACCACTCAACTATATTATTATGCGGGAACAAATCCATTCGCGATGTTCACATAATAAATCCTTATGAGCTCATATTGGGGACATTATCAACCCTTATCGAGACACACTTTCCCGTCAAGAATTCACAGCATATCATACATAAAATACAGTGACCCAATCTTGCCGGTAATTGACCGAATATATCTAATTAGTCAATTCCTTTGAAAAGTTAAAGTCACTAATATTATATGCACACACCCGCAATAATATAAGGGATTAAGAATAAAATACACTGAGATTTAAATCGATTATCCAAGACAATCCTAATCGATTAATCTCAAGCGGTCCACTCAATACACCAAGTGTACAAGTACAATAAAATAATTAAGACAAATTATTTTCTCTTATTATACAACGATTATACCGATGGATTGGTCCCTGTCCATCTAGGTCGTGAGTGACTGTTCGATTAATATACGAGTGACCGATATTATGATCTTCCGTGTGACGTCGCACACCATACTAACTACAACGTATATAATCTAGGACTATGATTTGCATATATTTAATTAAACATACTTAAAATCAAATAATTGTTTATTAATTAAATAGATAAATGACAGTGTACAAGGAGTTAAGATCACTTAAATCTAGACATTAAGTATACTAATCCATCATGGTGTGCGATGTCACACGAAAGATCGTACTATCGGTTACTCATATATAATCGAACAGTTACTCACGACCTAGATGGACAGGGACCATCCATCGGTATAGTCGTAGTATAACTAGAAATAATTTGTCTTAATTATTTTGTTATACTTATACACTTAGTGTATTGAGCGGAACGCTTGAGATTATTCGATTAGGATTGTCTTGGATAATCGAATTAAATCTCAGTGTATTATATCTTGATCAATAATATTATTGCGGGTGTGTACAATTAATATTATTGACTTTGTCTAACCAATGTAATTGACTAAATTGTACTTTGGTCGATTACCGATAAATTGAGTCATTGTATTATTTGTATGACATGCTGTGAATTTTTGACGGGATAATGTGTCACAATAAGGGTTGATAATGTTTCCGAGATGAGCACATAAAGAATTATTATGTAAACCTCGCGAGTAAATTTATTTCGCATAATAATAAAGTTGAGTGGTACTAATCTCGAAAATAAAGAAATGAATAAATTTAATGAGAAATAAATTATATTAATTTATGGACATTTATATCTAAAACACATGGAATAAAATAATACTAAACGGAAAATATTGTTTGATATAATATGGTTTAATATTAGGAGTGCAATGATATTTATATAGTGTAGTTATAATATAATTTACGGATATTAATTAATAGATTTGAGTTTAGGCTCAATTTAATTAATTCTATTACGAGCTCAATATTACACCTCCTTGAAGTCGTCTGCGTAGCCTATAAAAGTACATACATGGTCTTCTATATTCTCTTGATAATTCATAACACAATCTAGAGAGAGAAAGTAGAGAGAGAAGAAGATCCGTAGAAGTTTGAAGTATCGTTGCCCACACAACGTTCGAGTCGGTGCAAGGACATACTTAGGAAGGCTTCGAGGTCGTCATCTCGATTTTCCGGCTAACGAGAAAACAAAGTAATCACTTTTTTCATCTTATGATTTTAAGAGATAATTATCGTAAAAATACCGAGAACAAAGGGGTGGCGGTCGAGGACCGTCGGACCACCGCGGGCTCGCGGATCCACGGCATGGGTCGCACGCGAGATCGATCGAGCCTAGGGCTCGATCGCACGGGAACGCTGTGGGTTTACCCGCAGCGGTGCGCTGGGTGCTGCGTGATTTCCCGCAGCGACTCGATGCGGGTTGCTACGAGCAGCCCTGTGCGATCGCTCCGAGCGATCGCGAGCCCCACGCGGGGGCTCGGCTGGGCAGCCTTGGGCTTTCCTGCGGCGGCCTATTCGGTCGGGCCTGGCTCCGTGGCGGCGTCGTGATTTCTCCAGTGATCGGGATTTCGATCAGGGTCGTTATTCCCGCATTTCTCAACGACCTTAAGATGTTGATTTCCAACAATTGAGTTAGGCATCAAGGTGGGCATGTGGGCGTCTTACTCTTGTCAATGATGCTTCCCGCCCCCTGATCCTCGGTCGGTTTGGGATCTTGCGTGTCCGGTCCCGAGGGGCCGAAATAATTCTCCTCGGCGGGGGTTTGTTCAGAGTCTCATCGAGCGGGCTAATGGTTATTGGGCCAGAACTTAGGATTTTGGGCCTTAGTGAAAATATGGTGTAACAAATGCCCCCTGGAAGGGCTAGACTGTCAGGTACAGATGGGCCTTTCACGGTCGTGGATGTCCTATTTTAACAACTCATCAGTCCGTTTGTGGTATGCTGTCGAGACAACCGCCGCCAGCTAGTCCATCCATAGCGTGTACCTTGTGTCCTTTCGTCTTCCGGATGCGTCTTTTGAGATTAAAAAATATGGAATCCCGCCTCTTGGACTTCTATATATAATTTCAAAAAATGATTTTTCTCACTTTCTTTCATTTCTCTCTACCCCAAGAAATTTTGATTCCGACGACTCTCTAATTTCCGATTGTCTCTTCCGGTGACCGAAATTTCCAGGTACGCTCTCCTTCCCCGACGCTTGGTTAATGGTTATCGTCCCTCTAGTTTCTTTAGACGATTTTATACATTTTCTTGTGTTTTTTTTTTATTTTCTCTTTCGGACTCTCGATTTAGATTTCGGGAGTTTCTTTGCTCGTAAACTTCCGGCGGTAGTTAGGGTATGATCGCATCTTCCGGCGACGGGTAAGATAGAACTCCCTTGTCGAACCTCGATTCATCGGTTCCCTGCCTATCGCTTCTTCTTCTTTGGACCTTTTCGATCTTCCTCCTCTCTCTCCCCATTTGGGTGTTCTCCCGGAGGTCCCGTCTCTGCTCGGGGTTCCCCAATTGCGCTATCCTTTCACTCTAGAAGAGAAGAGGGAGACTCTGTAAGATTCCCGCAGATTCCCGAGGTCCGCCCACCCCGTTCTCCTACGAGACGTACACATGGAAGCGCCCATACATATACGTCGCTCGGAAAGAATATCGTCCTATTGGGGACTGGGCAGGTAAGCCTTTCGAGGCTAGTAGGAGGCCGAGCACGGTAAAAGACGATGAACTCTAGTTGATGTGGGCGAAGTGGGATATCCCCTCGGATGTTCATCTGTACGCCCTGATTGAGGGTGAGCGAGCCGACCAGCCCCCTGCGGGCATGGTCGCGGACAATTACGCGATGATGGAGAGCGGACTGCTCTTCTGTTGAAATCGATATCCCGGAGTCGACGGAATTGCGGAATCACGACTCTGACCGAAATCCCTTCGCCGGAAAACACCGCGAACCACCGTACGCGTAACCGGGCTCGACCGAAAGCACCACGCGGGGAAAACCCCACGCGTGCCCTAGCCGAGCCCCGCGAGGGGCTCGCGATCGCTCACGCGATCGCATGGGGTTGCGCACGGCAACCCCCCGGGGCTGCTCGTAGCAGCCCCCGCGGCGAGTCCGGCGACTCGCCGCCGCCGCATCGGAGGGCGGTCCGCCCAGCGGACCGCGATCGGGCCAGCCACGCGGCTTCCCGGCGATCGAGCCCAGCTCGATCGCGTGCCCCGGCGTCCAGTCGGGGCTCCTCCCTTTTGAGCACCGAAGATCGAACCCTAGGGTTTCGATCGCCTCCCTCGGCGTCCAGCCGAGGGTTTTACCCTACGCGATCCCCGCCGGGGATCTCTCGACCTCCGCGGTCCGGTGATCCTTGATCACCAGCGCGAGGTCGATCCTTCCAGTACTTCGAAAGTGTTGGGATATGTCCTTCGATCCTACGTGTGCAATTGATAAAGTCATAAGGTCGTCTATGGATGTTAAATGATTATTCGATAATATTAATTGTTGGGAACAATATAATATTGATCAATAAATCATACCTACAGGGTCACACACGAGTCGGAATTACGTTGCTTGTTATATTGATTTAGAATCAATACGTATGGATTTTCACATGCATGGGATGCATGGCATGCATGGGATGCATGGCTTGCATGGATGCATGTCACATGGTGTGACATGGCATGCCACACAAGCAAGGGGACCACATCTAATGCCATTTGGCATGATGATATGGAAATGACCCTTCACCTCCCCATTATCCACCATTACTTGTGCATTATGATGCACATTATGGTGGGGGTTACATGGGAGGTTAATGGTGATCAATATAGTGATGAAAACATGGGTTTTCATATCACTTTTGATCAGCCACGACAAAAAAACACAAAATAGAGAGAGAAGAGAGTTCTTGGAGAACCACTTCAAGCAAGCAAGCAAGTTCAATTCCGGGTTCGTGTGCAACACGTAGAGGCCGGGCCATTTGTGCGGCTTCAACATCCGGACGATCCAAAGGAGTGACGAGGTCATTCACAAGGAGAGCATCTAGTGACTGATCCATGAAGGTGGTTCAATCGACTCAACACCACCTTCATCAACATCAACGAGGCACGCTACACCGGTTGTAAGTGATCTCGTTAATCTATATATATATATATATATTGGATGTATATATATAAACGTGTCTATACATATAATTTGTGCCTAGATAATCATGTTGTTCGTGTTCTATTGTTTTACACGCTTCCGCACACACGAACAAGGTAATCGAGCGATTGGATCGGCATAGAAAACCTTCAATTGGTATCAGAGCCTAGGGCTCGTGCACATGTTTTGTGTTGGACACAATATGTTTAAATCAACATAATTGGCTTAATTGTTTTATGTGATTATGTGATTATGTGTTTAGATATAAGGCCGGCCACCGTTAGTGGTCGGGTGAATGAAATTGTCGTTTTTTACGTACGATTGGCCATAGTTTTGGAGGGCTGCGTCCCTTGGAATCTTTTGTAATAGATAGATTTTTTTTCTATTCAAAAATATATTGTTCAATGTGTAAGCAATGGATTGAATCCATGGATCGACATTGGATATCGGCTCTCCGGCAAAAACGAGAAGAAACGAAGCAAAACGAAGCAAAACGGGCGAAAACCGGGCTGCTGGAGCAAAACGGCGGGCGCCGTTTGTGCTCCGGCGGGCGCCGAATGGATTCGGCGGGCGCCGTTTTGGAAATGGCGACCGCCGAAAGGCTCTTTTCAGGTCAGCTCCGATTTTGTACCCTTTTGGCGGGCGCCGTTTTGGAAACGGCGACCGCCGGTGGTGTTCGGCGACCGCCGTTTGTGAAACGGCGGGCGCCGTTCGTGGTTTTTGGGGTACGGACTAAGGTTGACCTAAATCGGCAGGCGCGGAACTGAAACGGCGGGCGCAGACCAGTCCAGAAGATGTTCAAGGCCTATTTTGTTGCTTTTAATCTTTTCGTTTGAGAGTTGTGAGGTTTTAGGGGCCTTTCGATTACGTATTTAATTGCTTTGCTAGTTATAGGATGTTTTATGTTATAAATGTTCAACTTACATATAAACACCTATGCATGCAAGTTCCCAAAATAATGAGTATAATGTCTTGTCCAAAAACATCACACTCATGAAGCCCTCGATCATAAGTTGGTAGGTCCGCCTCAGCGGGGTACTACTTGTTATCTTGGGATAAGTGGGAGTAAATGTTAGACCTTTACACGTGAGTTTGGTTTTCTCATCGATAGATCCACTGCAGGCGTGGCTATCGAGACATGAGATGAGAATGGGATTCTAATCGACCGAGAGTGATATTAGATATCATTGACATGGGTATGTCTACCTATCTTGAAATACTTAAGTGCGGACTCAGTCGGCTTAAAGATTTGCAAGATGAGGATCTCGGGATCGTTTTGTTCTAAGGGACAATGATATTGGATATCAATTGAACAAAATGAAATAAATAAGTACAATTGTTAGACAACCTTATTTGTTTACCGCTTTGTGGAAGTTTACATACTTTAGTTATCTTTCTTTTATAGTTTATCATGTCTAATATCAACTCAATTCAAGTTTGGTTCAATTCTTGATTATGAAAAAATTGAACATCATAAATTTTCTTGATTCACAACGTAATTTGAGGATGGTCTTCAAATACGAAGACAAGGAAAATGTGTTTAGATAACCACATCCTAAGATATCAGTGAACAACTCAATAGCATGTTCGGGGAATATGCTAAGATTGAGCAGTTCTGAATGACCAGGGTCATCGCTTCAGCTAGGCTGAATAAGAGAAACCTATAGGGACCACATGTGCAGCAAATGATTGGATTATTTTCTTTAAGTGATCTCATAAATTTTTCTAAGATGATGAGTCGTCAATTAAAAATAGACCCTAAGAGGGATATTCTTATGATAAAGGATGAGGTATTCAAAAGAGCATGGGCAAAAAGGCTACTAGGGTTCCTAGGGAATCTGAATGCGTCTACTGCAAAGGTGTTGGACACTACTTGCAAATATGTAGAAGTTCATATTTTATTCAATTTCAAAACAAATGCCTAATTTGTCTTTCATATGATGGATTCTAAAGTTAGGATTATTTTCACCTCGGGGAGTGATCTAATCCAAAACACTTAGTTCATTAATGACATAAATTAGAGACTTTCGAGCCATGGGATGCCGTGATTCGATTGTCTGGTTGGCTCCTTCATATTTTATGAGAGACAGGGCTTCATTTGCATGATAATATCGCTGGTTAGAAAAGTTCGACTTTTCACTTACGATTTATCACGTTTTGATATTGGGATGATTTTGAATGGGAAGTCGAATATAGATCAATTATTGGGAATAATTGAACTTGCTCAAAGTTCAAAGAAGATGTGAAGAACGGGGTTGCTTCATCTTCAGGTATTAATGTTATAGACATTAAATTTCGCAAATTTTACTTCTTGGGTATTGGATGCAAATTGTGGTTCTCACAATTGTAAGTGAAGGAACTCCATAGAAGTAGGAGTTTGGAAAGTAGAAATGTCGATCTACGGGCTAGAAATGGAGCGAAGGCTGCTGCATTTGCCGTAGGATCATATGATGTTGTTATGCCTTAGGGCCTTGTTTTAGTATTATAACCATGTAATTTCGTACCTTCAATAAACAATCAATATTGGTTCAGTATTGGATACTGATGGATTAGATTTCACTATTAAATAGTTTGGTAACTATTTTAATTGTGAATTATTCTTTTTTTTGGTACGATTATTATATTGTTTATGTATACTTTAACTTGACAAATCATATATATAACATTAAACACCAAAGGCCAAATCGAAAAAGTCTCAATGAGACATAACTGTATCATTGTTGATTAGATCAAAATCTAAACATGTAACGAATCTTCTTTTAGAAGGCATTCTAGAATCATTTGACTTGGAGTCATTTGATACATGTGAATGATGTTTGATGGACAAAGATAACAATGTCATCTTTCTAGGAGAAAGGAGAACATGTGAGTGATTAATTAGGGATGATCCATACTGATGTATGTGGAACCTATCAGTTCACAAGCACATGAAGGTTATGTTTCGGAAAAGAGAAAACAAACTATATTAGATATAGTTCGACCATTCGATGAGAGGTCTAAATGAACTACTGGTCTCTTTTGGGAACACAAAATTCTTGACTTCAACTTATACACTGAATAGGACGCTGTCAAAAGCTGTTGATAAGACACCATACTAGGTATGGAAAGGGAGGGTCCCTAAATTGTTTTCATCCAGATTTGAGGTTCTAAAAGCTTCTCTGACGAGATTTATCTCTATAGAGCTTGAACTCAAATGGGATAAAAGTTTCCTTATGGTATGTCCATAAGAAACTCGAGGGTACAACTTCTACGATCTATTTGAGAACAATATTTTGTTGCTCGAGATAGTGATTTTCTTGAAAAGAGTTATATTTCCTAGAAATTCAGTGGGAGCTCGGTTTTCTTGAACGAGGTTCAAGTGAAACAACCAATGATGAATACTCAAGACTGGGTTGAGAGTATTCTTATGGTTTTTGGAAGCCATACCAGCCCTCGTAGGTCCGAAAGGCATAAATCTATCTCTATTATTCAAATACTTAGATATTGTGACCAATGAGAGATATGAATTCATACTTTTGGAAAGCGGTGAACTTTCGACCTAATTCCAAGCTATGACGAGTCCAACTACTGAAAATTGGCATGATGCCATGAAATCTGAGATGATATCAATATATGATAATCAAGTTTGGAACTTGATATATTTGCATCACGGGGTTAGACCCAATGAATGCTAATAGATCTTTAAGATCTAAACAGACAGATGGAAAACCTAGGGTTTTCAAAGCAAGGTTGATGGTAAAAGTTTTATTCACGAGGTGGATTATGGAAAAACTTTCACCTGTTGCTTTGATTAAATCATTCAGA